>CM065480.1:54081164-54599364 GCA_032873175.1 Leptopilina drosophilae
ACGGTTCTCATAGTGCAACTTGTTCACGGTAAATCGTTAGGTATTAAAGTAACACCAAAAAGGATTAAAATAATCCAATTTAGTGTTATTTTAATCCATTTTGGTGTTATTTTAAAACCTAACGATTTACCGTGTTCATATCTACCCCTCCTCTGGTATAATTTATTTTTTCCCTATACCCTTCATTTTAATTTTGTTTTCGACTCGAATTTTTTTCAATTATTCCTCCTCCCTCCCTTTTCCTTTTTTTTGCATATAATTTCCTGCTGTATAATATGTTTAGGTATATATATTTATATCCAGTTTCTTCTTCCTGTATATGATATCGAATTCCGAATTGAGAATCAACGAATATCGGTGATATTTCGCTGATAATGTGTCTGTCGTTAGCAACAAATGCACATTGGCGCTCATCCACAGTGCATATTGCGATAGCCACGGAATGCAGGCTGATAGTAACTTTATCGTATCGTAATTCCTTTCGGTCGGTTCTAGTCGCAATAAATGTTCACACACATATGGAGAGAGAGGGAGAAAGAGAAGAGTGGATGAAAACTTCTTCTCTCCTAGAGAAGGATCATGTATTTCTCTTTCTCTCTTTCTCTCTCCCTCAGTCTTTCTCAAAGGAATGGTTCACAAGGTCGAGAAAATTTAATTAGCGTTGCGAAATAGTTTGTTTACTTTTATTTAAAACTCTAATTTGCCTCAAATGACTCAATTTAAAGTGCATTCTAATCGCATTAGTGCGCATAATAATCTACGCGTATTTCTTATTTGAAAGACGGACAAAAATTCATCTCGATTTTTGTTTTTTCTTTTCGTTTATAGGTTTGGAAATTTTTATTTGAAAGAACATTGAAAATTTGGTTCCTTCCGATTATGGAATTTTTATAATTGTTCGTAATTCGAATTTTCTTTGTTGTGTTAACTTTTTGTAGTGTTAACTTTTTGTTGTGTTAACTTTTTGTAGTGTTAACTTTTTGTAGTGTTAACATTTTGTAGTGTTAACTTTTTGTAGTGTTAACTTTTTGTAGTGTTAATTTTTTAAATATACGTTTTCATATTGTATACAATTCTCCATTTCTTTATGACTCTGACATTTTCTAGAAGCAAAAGCTTGACCCAGATAATAAATTCAATGAAAGGTGTTACAAAGCAAACAAACATTATCATAATTTTGTAACTAATGTTGCTTCGAAAAAAGGAAAAACAGTCAAAAAATCGTTTGATATTTTAGAAAACGTTTTTGCAGGTAGAGAATAAGAAAATTATTATAATTAGTAATAGTAAGAATTATAAACATAGTAATAATACAAATCATAAAAATAGTAATAATACAAATTATAAGAATGGTAACAATAAGAATCATAAAAATAGTAATAATAAGAATCACAAAAATAGTAATAAGAAGAATCATAAAAATAGTAATAATAAGAATCATAAAAATAGTAATAAGAAGAATCATAAAAATAGTAATAATAAGAATCATAAAAATAGTAATAAGAAGAATCATAAAAATAGTAATAATAAGAATCATAAAAATAGTAACAATAAGAATAATAAGAATAGTAATAATTAAGAATAAGAATAATTAGAATAGTAATAATTAATAATAAGAACAATAAGAATAGTAATAATTAATAAAGAGAATAATAAGAATCACAGTAAATCGTGAGGTATTAAAAAGTTTTGCAGATTAAATTAACACCAAAAAAGAATAAAATAATAAATTTTTGGATTATTTTTTACAATAAATGAAATTTTAGTTTATTACATTTTTTTATAACTATAAAACATGAATATTATACTTCTTTAAAATTATTTTCATTAGTTCAATTGAATTATTATTTTCAAAAATTTTTAACTACGATTTTACCTTATGTCAATTATGTTTAATAATAATAATAATTAATTAGTGAATTTCACGAAATTTTAATTATTCCTAAATTCTTTAATTACATGCATATTACAAAATAAAAACTTCAAAGAATATTTTAAAAATTCAATTAAACTTTTTCAAAAATATTAATTTTGAAAATTCAATTATTTCCAAAAAGTCCACTCAATATTTCTTTTAATATTCAATCATAATCTAAAATTTTAACTGAAATTCATTTTTATGAAATGAAAATCAATTTTTATTAAAAAATTCTACAAGAATTTAATTATTTAAATGCAAAAGTAAATAATTTATTGAATGATTGAATGTTTCTCAAAATTCAATTCTAATGAAGAATTTTAGTAACAAATTTTTTAATAATTCAATTCTTTTGTCGAATTTTATTAAAACTTGCATGAACATAATTTTTTTTTTCAAAGACTTCAATTATAATTGTATGAAAAATAATTGAAACGCTGCGATGAGTTTTATAAGAATTTTCAAATTTATTCGTTTACAATTCAATTTTACAAAATTTCAATTATTCAGAAATTCTGCAATTAAATATATTTTAAAAAATAAGAACTTGAAATAATTTCAATAAAAACCCTGTTGAACTTTTTAAAAAGAATTCATTCTGCAGAATTTTTAAACCATTTTTATTAGTAAATTCTACGAGAATTCAATTACTTAAATAGAAAAATAAATAATTAATAATTTCATGTTTCTTGAAATTAAATTCTCATAAAAAATATTATCAACAAATTTTTTAAATCATTAAATTCTTTGGACATTTAATAAGAATTTTAATAAGATTTTTAAGAATAATTACATTTTTCGAGGAATTTGATTAAAATTGCATTAAAAATAATTGAAATTCTGCAATAAGTTTTATTATTTATGAAAATAATTGAATTCCTAAAAGAACTTTATTTTTTATAAAAATAATTGAATCCCTGTAAAAATGTTATTATTTATGAAAATAATTGAATTATTGCGAAGAAATTTATAAAAAATTTATAATTAATTGAATATCTGTAACAAATTTTATTATTTATGAAACTAATGGAATGTTTGCGTAGAATTTTATTAAAATTTTCTCATAAAAATTTTCTTATAAAAAATGTTATTTACAAATTTTTTAAATCATTAAATTCATGGGACGAATTTTAATAAGATTTTTAAGAATATGATTACATCTTTCGAGAAATTTGATTAAAAGTGCATTAAAAATAATTGAAATTCTACATTGAGTTTTATTATTTATGAAAATAATTGAATTCTTAAATGAATTTTATTATTTATAAAAATAATTGAATCCCTGTAAAAATGTTATTATTTATGAAAATAATTGAATCCCTGTAAAAATGTTATTATTTATGAAAATAATTGAATTATTGCGAAGAAATTAATAAAAAAATTTGTAAATAATTGAATTTCTGTAAAATTTGATTGTTTATGAAAATAATTGAATGTTTGCGTAGAATTGTATTCAAATTTTTTTTAATTATGGAATTCTTTTGGAAAATTTTATTGAAAGATATTGAAAATTATAGATGTTTAGAAAACTTTTGAAAATAATTGAAATTTTGACAAAAATTTGATTAAAATTTTCTAAAATATTTGAGTATCAGAGAAGAATTTTATTATTTATAAAGAGAATTGAAATTTTTACGAGAATTTTTTTTTAATTTTTGGACACAATTAAATTTAGTAACTATGCTACTAAGTTAGTTAGTAAGTCGTTAATGAAGTTAGTAACTAACTTACTATTCTTTCTGGAGAAGCTAAATTTGTTGAATTTTTACAAATCGTTGACTTTGGTGTTTTATTTAAAATAAAATTTCATTCATAGTTAAAAATAACATTGCAAAATAGATTATTTTAATCATTTTTAGTGTTAATTTAATCCTAGAGGGATTAAACTGTTGCAGATTATTTTAATGCATTCTGGTGTTATTTTAACACCTCACGTTTTACTGTGTATTACTATATAGTAATAATTAATAATAAGAACAATAAAAATAGTAATAATAAGAATAATAAAAATACAAAAATAGCAATAAGAACAGAAATAAAAGTGGATCCATTAAAACTCTGATATCACGATGTTAACAGACTGAAAACATTACACATTTATGATTATGTAATTCAGAATATAATGTAAATTACAAATGCCATATAATTGTAAGTAAACCGAATTTATGTTGCTGACATACATCAGCATGTAAAATATAGCATTTATTCGCGCTATGATAATGTCCCTGCCGGGTATTAAAATTTATTTAACAGTAGCTATTCTCACATACACATGAATTACACGCCATCAATGCTTTCTTAATTCTAATTCAAAGTAATTACATTAAAATTAATGCTCCCCGAGTGCAGATCTATGGTAATTAAATTCCTTATAATGAGATCTATAACTGTTAATATCGTGTACATTTATTAAATAACAGATATTATAAATAACAGAATACTTTTTGAAAAGCAATTCGAAAAACGTAAAAAAAATTTTTTTTGGTATCAAGGTGAAAGAAGGTAAAACTAAAATAGTAAACAGACTTTTCTAAACATCCAGCTTCTTTAACAATATTCCTGAAACTTTTATACAGACTATATATGTGTTTTAGGTAATATCCTAAAGTTCTAAATGTTCAAATGAACGAAATTTATTTATTTCTTCTAAAAATTAAATTTTTATTCTAATTTTTTTTGCTTCACTATCCAAAAAATTAATTACGAGTTTGTAAATGTAAAATTTTAGTTTTTAAACTTTTTTTTAATTAGTAATTTATTAAAATATCTTTAATAATAAAAAATATTTCGTTCATTTGAATAGGTTCCAAACTTTGGGGATGTGACTAAAGTTTCGAACGTTCAAATGAACGAAATCTTTTTCACCTCAAGTATTTTACACCCAGAGAAATGGTATATTTGTCTCAGAACCAACTAAACTTTTTATTTGTTTCAAATAAATTTTATTTAGTTTAAATAAAATTTTGTTTAACTCAAATATATGTTTTATTTATGTCAAATATAAATTTTATTTAAAACAAATAAAAAGTCTAGTTGGTTCTGAGACAAATATACGTTTATTTAAGTCAAATAAAATACATTTGGTTTAAATAATAATTTTCTCTGGGTGTAGAAAAATTGCTATCCAAAAATGAACAATAATTGAAATTAAATAATATTTAGTTTAGAACTAAATTGTTTTCATTTAATAAAAATCTTTTTGTAAAAAAATACAAATTAGAAGAAGTAGAAAAAAATATTGTCGTTCATTTGAACGTTCGAAACTTTAGGAACATACTTGGGGATCATTTTTACGTTTTTTTACATTACATTTTGTTATTTTTTATTTTATTAATTTAAATACCTTTGTTTTAGTTAAACCGTAAGATTCAGTATTTCGCAAATGGAAAATTATAATACTACTACTCATTAATTAAATTTAAAAAGTGTAAATTTTTTCTTTCTTCCTTATGGGAGAAAACCGACACTTATTTCATTCGAAATGATGTGTAAATAGAAACACATTTTATAAATGTTTAATTAATTCTCTCATTTTCATTTGTTTCCCCCTTTTTATGAATTTTTTTCTTTCTTTCCTTCTTTCATTCTTTAATTCTTTCTATCTTTTTTTCTTTAATTCTTTAATTCTTTTTTTCTTTCCTTCTTTCCTTCCTTCTCTTTTATTTTCTCAAACGCACGCGAACTAACATCGGAATCAGGAAAAAATCTTATATTAAGTCGCGCGCGATTACAAGAGAAATAAAATTAAAAAAAAAACATAAAGTTCCGCAACATCGCGAGAGGAATTAAAAGAAGCAGGAAAAAAAAGTTTTTTTTTAATTACTCTTAATTGAAAAATAAAATATTGCAAAGAATTCAATATCGAGACTAATTAGTTTAAATTTATACACTTTTAATCAAATTTATGCTCCATTTGGTGTAATTAATGGATCTTGAATATATTTTTGATCAACGATAAAACAATAATGCAAAAAGGAAAGGAAAAAAAAGTGTATATATAGGAAATACAGGAAATCACTTATGGTTTTTTTTAATTATTAGGTAATAATTATTATTAGTGGTATTTATAATTATGTACCTAATAATTTTGTTGTAATTATAATTATACCTAATAATTTTATTGTAATTAAAAGTTCGTGCTATTAACTCTAAATTAATACAAACATAATATTTATTAAGTTGAAAATATTATTAACCCATAATATTTTTTTACTATTATTATTATTATTATTTTTATTTTTACTATTATTATCATTATTACTGGATTTTCAGAAAAAATTTAATTATTTATAAAAAATTTAATAAAATTCTTTGCAAGCATTTAATTATTTTCATTAATATCAAACTTTTTTAAGGACTTCAATTATTTGTAATAATTCTTGGCACGAATTCAATTATTTCAAATTGTTGACTAAAATACGTTGCAGAAATTTAATTATTTAACATTTGTTTACTAAAATTCTTCGCACGATTTCAATTATTAAAATTTTTTTAATAAAATTCATATTTAGAATGCTCATTATTTTTAACAATTCATTACACGAATTCAATTATTTAAAATTTTTTTTACTAAAATTCATAGCAAAAATTCAATTATTTTCAATATTAACAAAATTCTTTGCAGGATTTCAATTATTTTTAATAATTCTTCATACGAATTCAATATTTTCCAAATTTTTACAACAATGCTATGCAAGAATTCAATTATTTAAAATTAATTTTTTTCTAAAATTTGTTGCAGGATTTCAAATTATTTTTAATAATTCTTTACACGAATTTAATTATTTAAAATTATTTTTACTAAAATTCATTGCAGGAATTCAATTATTTAAAAATGATTTACCAAAATTTTGTGCAGGATTTCAATTATCTTTAATAATTCTTTCCACGAATTTAATTATTTAAAACTTTATTCTAAAATCCATTGCAAGAACTGAAATTTTTTCAACAATAACAAAATTCTTTGCAGGATTTCAATTATTTTTAATAAAATTTCGAAAGAATTCTTCCAAATATCAAATTATTCTTGAAAATTTGATTAATTTTTTTTTAAATCGATTATTTTTTAAAATTATTATAATCTTTAGGAAAATTCAATTTAAGAAATAATTGATTTCTAATTTTTTATCTTAAAAATTAAATTCTCATAGAATTTTATATAATTTAAGATTTCAAATTCAAAAATTTTCAATCAATCTTAATTATTTATTATTGTTTGTTATTTTACATATTTAATTGAACACTCAAAGAATTTTCTAATAAAAATGAATTTTGAAAAAAGAACCGTAGTTAAAATTTTAGAAAATAATTAAATATTTAAAGCGATTTTAAAATTCAAAAACAAAAAAGAAATTATTAAATTTTGGCTGAATTTCAGTTCCAATTTTTAAAAATATTTGAATTTCAAAATGATTTTATGCATTTAAATTATTTGAAATATTAAATTCCTGTGGAAATATAAATAAGCTTTTATTAATCTTTTCTTTTAATTTATTTTTGAAAAATAATTGAATTTTGAAAAAATTAAGAATTTAATTTATTATCAGGATAAATGAAGAAACGGAACTATTTTTTATAAAAATTGGGGAAAAAATGAGGAAAATATTGAATTTAATTCTTGAGAATCGACTAAATCGATTTTTTTCCACTAAATTTAATTTTTTAATAGCAATTTTTAAATATTTTTTTCAGTCTGAAAATTATTTTTTGATACTTTTTTAAAATTAATTATTGAGTGTGAAGCCTATTATTATTATTACTATAAATTACTATTACTATTACTACAATAATAATAATTATTATTTCCGTATTGTCTTTTTTTCTAATCAAAGAAAAGAAAAAAAATGTTCGAAAAATTTTACTTAGGAATAATTTATATTTTTATTCTTGGGGAAACATTAATTTTTAGTCACATACCCAGAGAAATTGTATATTTGTCTCAAAACCAACTACACTTTTTATTTGTTTTAAATAAATTTTATTTGACTTAAATAAAATTTTATTTTCCTCAATTATGTTTTATTTAAAACAAATAAAAATAGTTTAGTTAGTTCTGAAACAAATATCTTTTTATTCAAGTCAAATAAAATATATTTTTGCGTCTTAAATAATATTTTTCTCTGGGTGTCACTAACTGCGATTATTGTCAAAATTAAAATTGAACCCCGAAAATAAATTTGATTTCAAATTTATAAATCAGAAATAAATAAAGTGTGCAACACTATTAAATTACACGTGCATCAATATATTAATTAAAACGAAACATTCATTAGAAAGAAACTATGATTTACATTAAAAAAAAATTTTTTTTTTGTTTCAAAATAATTTGCGTGGAAAAAAATATAATTTCCCACGGTACGTGATGATCCACGGCCTTAAGGAAGAATCATCTGCAAATAACAATAAGTTACTAGAGCCTTATAACATTTCACGTGTGCAAATGTGTTAACAGGATAATGTACACTAATAGAAAATCACCATAAAAGAGTGATTATTAACGCGAAAGCGAATCCAGACTTATTGCAAGTTACGTGGGGAATAATCGCGACGACATAAAACTAGGAGAAGACGTCGCGCATCGTTGTTGCATATACGCGCACTAGAAACACACACTAGAAACAAATTTTACATACATACATCTATATATATCAACTTGCATCGTTAATCTCGCACGAAAAAAGAAAAATAATACCATACCAAGCGCGAACCCGGCAGCAAATCTCTCTCTCTCTCTATATATACGCGAAGAAGCCCGTTATGCAGGATTTATGATTTCTCGCGATGATCTGGTCCTTGACCGGTTTCAGGATCGCGAGATATGTGCGACTATTCATTATAAACATTGAATCTTTGGTTTCAAATTTTTCCATTCTTTTTATTTCATGTATACAGAGTATTAAGATTTAGATTTAGATTATTTAATTCATTTTTGATTGAAAGTTTTTCTTTTTTGAATTTCAATGTATTTTCTAATTATGAGTATGAAACACTGATACAGGCATTTTAACACTGAAAAAAAAATTTATTTGATTCAAATAAAAGAGCTCGGATCGTCTTTAAGACTCAAAAAAGTCGCTTTAGTCGCATAAATTCACAACAAAAGTCAGGAAAAGTCGCATAAAAGTTCCGAAAGAGTCGGAAAAAAGTCGAATGAAATTTTAAGGAAAAAAACGCCTGAAAGGAAACACGAAATTGTCAAAATTGTAAAAAAAAATCACATTTCTCGCCAACAAATACTTTAACATCAAACAATCAAGAATAATATTTAATAAAATTTAATAAAATGCATGGCAAAATTTTAATGAGGTATTCTAAACATTTTTTTAAAAAATCTCTTCAAAATTTCAATTATTTTTATAAATAATAAAATTCTTTTCCAAAATTCAATTATTTAAAAAAAATTTAATAAAATGGCTGTCATAATTATAATTATCTTTATAAACAATAAAATTCTTCTCTAAAATTCATTTATTTTCAAAAATAATGTAATTTTTTGCAAAAATTCAATTACATTTAAACATTTTTTTTAATGTCTCATCAAAATTTTATAAATAATAAAATTCATCATGGAAATTCAATTATTTTCTTAAATTTTTTTAAATTTCTCGTCAAATTATCATTATTTTAATAAATAAATAAGTTCATCATAGAAATTTAATTATTTCAAAAGTTCTGATAAAATTCTTTGCAAAATTCAAATATTTAAAAAAAATAAAATTCATCGCAGAAATTCAATTATTTTCAAATTTTTTTTAAATTCTCCCCACAATTTTTAACTATTTTTAAAAATATCAAAATTCTTCTTCAAAATTCAATTACTTTTAAACATTTAAGCAAAAAATCTGTTCATAATTTTAATTATCCTTATATAAATAATAAAATTCTTCTCTGAAATTAAATTATTTGCAAAAGAATTTTAATAAAATTCTTGTCAGAATTTTAATTATTTATTTATTTATTTCTCTACATTTGTAATTATCTTTATATAAATAATAAAATTCATCCTAGAAATTCATTTGTTTTCAAAAGTAATAAAATTCTTCGCAGAAATTCAATTATTTTCAAAAATTTTTTTAAATTTCTCGTCAAAATTGTCATTATCTTCATAAATAAAAAAATTCATTATAGAAATTTAATTATTTTCAAAAGTTCTGATAAAATTCTTCGTAAAATTCAATTATCTTCAAAAGTAAGAAAATTTTACACAGAAATTCGATTATTTTCAAAAATTTTTTTTTAAATTCCCTAAATTTCAATTGTTTTTATAAATATCAAAATTATTTTTCAAAATTATATGACTTTTTATCATTTTAAAAAAAAAATCTGTTCAAAAATTCAATTATCTTCATAAATAATAAAATTCTTCTCTGTAATTCAATTATTTTCAAAGAATTTTAATAAAATTTTTGTCAGAATTTCAATTATTTGTTTATTTATTTATTTCTGTACATTTGTAATTATCTTTATAAATAATGAAATTCATCCTAGAAATTCATTTATTTTCAAAAGTAATAAAATTCTTCGCAAAGATTCAATTATTTTTAAAATTATCTTTAAATTTCTCGTCAAAATTATCATTATCTTCATAAATAATAAAATTCATCATGGAAATTTAATTATTTTCAAAAGTCCTGATAAAATTCTTTGCAAAATTCAATTACTTTAAAAAATAAGAAAATTCATCACAGAAATTCAATTATTTTCAAATTTTTTTAAATTCTTCCCACAATTTCAACTATTTTTAAAAATATCAATATTTTTCTTCAAAATTCAATTATCCTTGTAAATAATAAAATTCTTCTATAAAATTTAATTATTTACAAAAAAATTTAATAAAATTACTGTCAAAATTTTAATTATCTTTATAAGTAATAAGTAAAAAAAATAATCCTAGAAATTCAATTATTTTCAAAGTATTTTTTTTACAAAATCTTATAATATAAAATAATGATTTTATCACTCGGTCATCTTTAATTATTATAATTATTACAATTATATAATTTTATAATTAATTATTAATTTTTATTAATATTGGCAGAAAATTTTGCTGAATCCTTCAGTGAAAGTTTATTAGAAAACTGACGCAATAAAATTTTTATAAACAAATTATGTCATTTTTTAGTTTTTAAAAGAAAATAATTTAATATTTTACACCAATTTTCTTAAATGTTTGGAAAATAGTTGAATTTTTATAAAATAAATTTTACAGACAATTTTAGAAATAATTGAACTTTTTGAGATTAAATCACACTTTTAGAATTATTTTTCAGAGAATCAAATGTTTGCAAAGACTATTAACTAAATATTGAATTGTTTCGATGGATTTATGCAAATTTCAGAAAATAATTGAATAGTTTCGTGAAATTTTATTAAAATTGTATTGAAAATAATTTAATTTCTGTGTAGAATTTTATTATTAACAAAAAAATTAGCTTTTTACGAAGAATTTTATTAAAAAATTTTTAAATTCTGATTAAATTCTTTTGAAGAACTTCTTTGAACCTTTTTTAAACAATTTATTTTCTGCAATAATTTTAATTGAAAATTTTGAAAGTAATTGAATTTTATGAAGAATTTCTTTCAAGTTTTCAAAATAATCGCTTCTGTTAAAAATTGTAATTAAATTATCTGTATTGTTGAAGTTTATTAAAATTGTTTGGAACAATTGAATTACGTGAAAAATGTTGTTATTTATAGAAATAATTTAATTTTTGCAAGGAATTTTACTATTTTTTAAAAATAATTGAATTGTTTATTCAAGAAGTTACTAAATGTTTGGAAAATAATTGAATTTTTTCGAAAAACTTTATTAAAAATTGGAAACAATTTTACTGAATCCTTGAGTTTAATTTTATTAAAAAAAATTAACATGATAACATTTTTGTTTTAACAAATTGTGTCATTTTTCAATTTTTACAGAAAATAATTTAATATTTTACGAGAAATTTCTTTAAAATTTGGAAAATTCTTGCGTTTTGAAAATAAATTTTGCAGACAATCTTAGAAATAATTGAAGCTTTGAGATTAAATCACTTTTATAATTATTTTTTAGAGAATTAAATGTTTACAAAGACTTTACTAAAAATTGAATTGTTTCGATGGATTTATGCAAAAGAAAATTATTAAATAGTTTCGTGAAATTTTATTAAAATTGTATTGGAAATAATAATAATCATTTGAAATACTAACCACACGTTTAAATATTTTCACAGAGAGAATACATAAAAGTCAATAATTTATAAACTCACAGAGACAATTGAATGGGACTTTTTGATTAGGTCGTAAATTTTAATTTTTGATTTATTGAAACTTTTATCAATTCATAAAAAGAAAATTGCATACATATGGCAAAAAGTGTAATTTTCAAACAATTAGTTTTATAATCAGAGCAATGTCAACATTATTAATGATCTGCCAACGAAATCCTGCTGTAACGATATACTTGAAGTGGTTTTAATTTTCTTACCACCTAGTACAGGAGATCAATAAAACCGATTTATTACCAATTTCATTCATCCAACCAGAAATTTGCTGACTTGTTTTATCTATAGACACTCTATACGCTTTATCGTCTTCATAAAACTAAATGTAAATTTTAAATGATCGTTAATCGCCGCCTATATAATCTAGCATTTTTAATTTCTTTATTTTCGAAAAATCGCATTATTCAATTCGTAATTCTTTTCATTCCTTCTGCTATTTTTCTCCCTTTTTTTGTTTCATTAATTTTTCATTCTTAATTTAAACTAAGAATAAATGTTTTATTATTAATTCTATTATTATTATTATTATTATTATTATTATTATTATTATTATTTATTCTTGTAGTATTATTTTTGATTCTTAATTTAAATCAAAATTAAAAATTAAAATTAAAAAATTTTAAATTAAAATTATTTATTCTTTTTCTTGTATTATTATTTTTGAATTCTTAATTTAAATTAAGAATGAATGTTTTATTATTAATTCTATTATTATTATTATTATTATTAATATTATTTATTCTTTATTCTTGTAGTAATATTTTTAATTCTTAATTTTAATTAAGAATGAATGTTTTATTATTTATTCTTGTATTATTATTTTTGAATTCTTAATTTAAATTAAGAATAAATGTTTTTTATTAATTCTATTATTATTATTTATTATTTATTCTTGTAGTATTAATTTTGAGTTCTTGATTTAAATTAAAATTCAAAATTAAAATTAAAAAATGTTAAATTAAAATTATTAATTCTATTATTATTATTATTATTATTATTTATTATTATTATTTATTCTTTATTCTTGTATTATTATTTTTGAATTCTTAATTTAAATTAAGAATGAATGTTTTATTATTAATTCTCTTATTATTATTTATTTATTATTTGCTCTTGTATTAATATTTTTGATTTCTTAATTTAAATTAGGAGTTAAAAAATAATAATTTAAAAAAAGCCTTCAAATGTTAGGAATGAAAATAAAAAAAATATTAATTTATGTCAGTGAATTATTACTTTTTTTTGCCGAGATATCGTACATATATACAAAAAGAGAGTATATATGTAAAAAGTAAAATTACGGATGATTCAAGTTTTTCCTCCGCTCTTTTATATTGTAAGGAGCAATAAAATATTAGATGTAGATAAAATAGAAAAGTTGTGTATAAATTTATTTATACAGATATTTTATAGACTCAAGCGATTGTATAAATCACTCTCGAGACATTCCAGTGTCTTTTAACTGTACAGTGAAATAAATCAATTATTTTGTTAAGATCTGACAAGGATGAGGGGGTGAAAAGAGCGCAGGAGGAGGAAATTAGATGAGGTGCGGAAGGAGCAAACCAGCAGTGGGAAGCCAATAGTTTTTATAATTTGCGAAACCAGGTTTTGATCTCCTATGTATATATATACAACCGGTCAGCAGACCGGATCACGTCGCGCGTTACCATAAATTCTCAACTAACGGGTAATAAGGAGATTTGCTGCCGGGTTAACTTTGATTTTCTGTTTGTCTTCTAATTAACTTCAAAATGATTAGTGTAGCCGAGCGTGATTTTATAAATAAATATATATATATATATATATATATATATATATATATATATATATATATATATATATATATAAATGGAAAAATAATCTCTCAATTTTAATGCAAGAGAAATATTGCGGTTTAATACTAAACAGTACGGAGGAAATGGGTCTTAATTTAAAACGGAAAATAAATCTTAATATTTAAGACAGAAAAGGAGTCGTAATTTTTGAAAATATAATTTTTTAGACACTCTCTAAATTTGACTTAGTAAAAATGATTACTAATTTGAATTAGTGACTGACTTTTTGCTTTTGAATTAGTAAACATTACTAATAAATTAGTAGAAATTACTATTCGTTAGTAAACTTTACTAATAAGTTAGTAGAAATTACTATTCCTTAGTAAACTTTGCTAATAAATTAGCACACCCAGAGAAATGGTATATTTGTCTCAGAACCAACTAGACTTTTTATTTGTTTTAAATAAATTTTATTTGGTTTAAATAAAATTTTATTTAACTCAAATATATGTTTTATTTATTTCAAATAAAAATTTTATTTAAAACAAATAAAAAGTCTAGTTGGTTCTGAGACAAATATACGTTTATTTAAGTCAAACAAAATACATTTGGTTTAAATAATATTTTTCTCTCGGTGCAGAAATTACTATTCATTAGTAAACTTTGCTAATAAATTCGCAGAAATTACTATTCATTAGTAAACTTTACTAATAAATTAGCAGAAATTACTGTTCATTAGTATTTCCTAATTCAAATTTAGAGAGCAAGTGTTGTATTTTTCCAAATTGATTTTCGAAGATACGTAATAAAATTTTATCACATTTTAAAACAAAAGAAATTCTTAATTTAAGATGCAGTACTTTTAACATAAATCCGAATTTTCACAAATAACTCTAGAGATTATCAAAACACAAAATTCGATTCTGTGATTCAGTATAATAAAATTTTTACTTTCAAGTAATTTAATTCAATTTTAGTAATTTAAGTAAATTAAAATAAATTTTTACTTAAATTCAGTCATGTCTCACTAAATTTGCGTAAAAAAAGTAACTGAACTTACTTCGAGCGCTAAATTTTCGATGCCATTTTTTTTAAAAGTCACTAATTAAAAATTTCATTGTTACACTGAAAAAAAAATTTATTTGATTCAAATAACCGACTATTTGACTATTTTCAAATAAATATTTACTTGAATCAAATAATTTTTATTTGAATTAATTAAATAATATTTGCTTCAAATACTGAAATATTTTATTCAAATACTGAAATATTTTATTCAAATTCAATTTATTTGATTTAAGTGAATATTTATTTGATAATAGTCAAATAATCTGTTATTTGAATCAAATAAATTTTTTTTCAGTGTAGTTAAAAAATATTTCATTAACACTCTGATTTGACTGAGTGATTATGTACAATTTTTACTTAAATTCAGTAAAAATTCTTTAATTCAGAAAATTAAACAGAAAGTTATGCAAAAAAATAATTAAAAATACTCTAAATTTCAATGAAAATGTATTTTAAAAATGTTATAACTCAAAATAAGAATACACTTAAAGTAATATAAGTTTTACTTTTGAGTTTTCACAAATAAAAATTGAATTTTAAAAGCAAAATAATAATAATAATAATAATAATAATAATAATAATAATAATAATAGCAAAAAGCTATTAATTTAAGTAGATAATTTTGTCTTAAATTCAGTAAATTAAAGAAAATAGTAATTAGCCTTAATAATCTCTTCTGAAAATCTTAAAAAAAAGTTTAAAAAAAAGAAGAATGATTTAAGAATTTTAAAACTGAAAATATTCATTTTACACTTCAAAAAAAAAATTTCAATCTTAAATTATAGTGAGACTGAAATTCGTAACTTTTTTAAAAACAAAAAATAACGAAAAGATATTTACAATTTTTGGAGTTTGAATTCTATTTCTTTGAATTGAGTCTAATAAGAAATAAAATTCTTAATAATTTCCACACAGAAAAATTTGAGACAAATTAAAGCATTTTGTATGAAAATTTTGAAAAATTCTAATTAAATTCTCTATTGAAGAATTTCTTTGAATTTTTTTTAATTCAATAATTTTTTGAATAATTTTTTGAAAATTTTTGAAAGTAACTTAATTTTAAAAACAATTCTTTAAAAATCATTAAAATAATCATGTTTCTTAATAATTATTGTTAATAATTATTGTTAATAAATATTGTTAATAATTATTGTTAATAATTATTTTTGCTAATTATTGTAAATAATTGAAGTTAAAAAACATCTTCGTAGCGACGAAGATACTGTTTTAATTAATAATTTCAATATTTCAATTTTTTAAAAATATTTTTTTTTAATTTTCATTGTTCTAATTAATAAAATGTAAACAAATTTATAAACATTTTTTTCCATAATAAATTTTATATTTTTTAAAAAGGACAGCAATGGTGACGAAACATAAAAAGAATTTAATTTCCTTCATTTTATTTTCCTTGACTCGGAGCGATTGTTAAATTACACTTTTTATTAATTCAAATTAAAGATTTAATTTCTATCACTTTTGATTAAAATTTTAGCAAAAATTGAATTTTTTCGTGATTTGTTTTAAATAATTGAATTTTGCAACAGATTTTACTATGTTTAAGAAAATAATTTAATTGCTTTGAAAACTTTTTGAAAATTTTAGAAAATAATTTTTTTCCTTCGTAAACGTTTCTTAAAAAATTGTTTAAAAAAAATTGAGTTTTACAAAAATTTAATTTAATTTAATTTTACTATTATTTGTTAAAATTTTTGCAACCAGTAAACGAGTATAATTAATAAATTAGTTCGTAAATATTTTAAGTTCGAATTTTAAATTATTTAAACATTCATTTTTTTAATAATGAAGAATTTTAATAACATTTAGAAAAAAATTTCATCTCGTGAACACTGTTTTGCATTAAATTACAATTATTTAACGTTTCTTATTTTTATAATATAGTTCAAATTTTACAGTTCGAACAGCCAAAGTCCGGATTAAAAAAGAAACAATTTTCTCTAATTAACAATTTTAGTCAATATTTGAAATTTTTATTCTAGTCAACACTGTTATAGATTAAATTAAAATTATTCATAATTTATAATTAAATTATATAATAAATAATAAATAACATAATTAGTTCGAAATTTACAAACTGAATAGCTAAAGTCGAGATAAAAAATGGTTCTTCTATTTTTTAGTTAACAATTTTTAATTTATATTCTTAACATTTAATTAAATATATAGACACAATTATGAATTACAAAAAAAAAATTTTAAATATTATACATTTTTAATAACTAGAGAAAAAAATTAAAGTCCAGAACATAATTTTCAATACACCAGACATATTATAAAACTAGGTTGACAAAAAATGAAAAATTCCTATTTTTTTCTTCACCACACATAACATTATAATTCTAATACCAACAGAATATTCTATATATTTAATTGGCATAGTTATAATAAATTCAAATGTATAAATGATAATCTTTTTTTTCCGCGGTCATTATTTTTAATTGAGGACAATATTTCGTTGCGATTAATTTAAATATACATATAGCTATAAAATTAATCTAAAAATTGGAAAATTATTTTAAATAAACGTTTAAAATGATTGCAAAAGCCTGTTTAAATATATTAAAAGTTAATTTGCAATTCTAATGTAGACTAATTTTTGCTTTTTACAGTTTCTAACAACCATGTGTGCTTTCTAATTACTCGTTATTTTCTTTTATAACCTTACTTTCTAATTAATTGGTTCACTGATTAATTTATTATTATTTGTATATACATTTAATAAATCACGTTTCATAAATTTTCTTCGCGGTGATTACAACGAAAAAAGAGGAAAAGAAAAAAATTTTTATAAGTATCAAACATGGAGCAAAGTAATTACAAATCTACTGTTGGATTCAACATAAGTCTTGGTGTATTGTCAACGCAATTTTTTTTTAATCAGAAAAAAATGTTAGTCAAGTAAATAAAATTTTAGTCAAGTAAATATTTTATAAATAAAAATTTACTCGAGTAAATATTTTTTAGGTAAAATTTTATTCAAGTAAATATTTTTTAGATAAAATTTTATTTATTTTACAAAACATTTTATTTTATGAATAAAATTCTATTCCAGGAAAATATTTTATGAATTGAATTTTATTCCAGTAAATATTTTATAAATAAAATTTTATTCTCATAGTAAATGTTTTTTGGATAAAATTTTATTTAAGTAAATATTTTATAAATAAAATTTTATTCTCATAGTAAATGTTTTTTGGATAAAATTTTATTTAAGTAAATATTTTATAAATAAAATTCTATTCCAGTAAATGTTTTTTTAGATAAGTTTTATTCAAAAAAATGTTTTTTAAGATAAATTTTATTCAAGTAAATATTTTATAAATAAAATTCTTTTCCAGTAAATGTTTTTTTAGATAAATTTTATTCAAAAAAATGTTTTTTAAGATAAATTTTATTCAAGTAAATATTTTATAAATAAAATTCTATTCCAGTAAATGTATTTTTAGATAAATTTTATTTAAAAAAATACTTTTTAGTTAAATTTTATTCAAGTAAATATTTTATAAATAAATTTTTATTCGAGTAAATGTTTTTTAGATAAAATTTTATTTAAGTAAATATTTTGTAAATAAAATTCTATTCCACTAAATATTTTATAAATAAAATTTTATTCAAGTAAATATTTTATAAATAAAATTTTATTCCAGTAAATATTTTATAAATAAAATTCCATTCCAGTAAATGTATTTTTAGATAAATTTTATTAAAAAAAATACTTTTTAGTTAAATTTTATTCAAGTAAATATTTTATAAATAAATTTTTATGCGAGTAAATATTTTTTAGATACAATTTTATTTAAGTTAATATTTTATAAATAAAATTCTATTCCAGTAAATGTTTTTTTAGATAAATTTTATTCAAAAAAATATTTTTTAGATAAATTTTATTCAAAAAAATACTTTTTAGTTAAATATTATTCAAACAAATGTTAAATAAATTAAAATAAATTTATTCATTTTAATTGAATACTTTTTTTAATTTAATTTTTTTTCAATTTAACGTTTTCTTCAGTTAATTTAAATTGAAATTTAAGAAAATGTTTTTAGACAATATTTACTACATATACTCGTCAAATAAAATTCGCCCGGAAATATTTACAAAGTAGTCTCTCTTTGAATGAAACAATAATTTTCAAAGAAGAATTTTTTCGGTATTTTACACTTGTTTTTTGGGTGAATTTTATTTATCGAATCAATTGGATATACGCGCGATTGTCGGCGCTCGTATTATATGCTCGGAATGCAATAATATTTCAGTCTGTTGGAAAACAAGATTCGCGTCAGCTGCGCGAAAAAGAAATTACCAACTTTTTCGGTTTAAAACCGCAAAAGAGTTTTTTTTTTGCCTTTAAATAAAGTTGTGTAAGTTGCGGGGTTGATTAGTGAGCGCCTTATGTGGAAATATAAAAGTCAGAGGACAACCGATCAGGATGCATTTATCAGCAGCTCTCAACCGTATACACATAGTCCTTGGGAAAAATAATCATCACTATACATTCGAAATTAATTTTATTTTTCATTTAATTTAATTTAATTTTTTATTTTTCATTTTATTTTTTGTTTAATTTTTTATTTTTTACTTTTTATTTTATTTTTTATTTTATTTTTATTTTATTTTATTTTATTTTATTTTATTTTATTTTTATTTTATTTTTATTTTATTTTTATTTTATTTTTATTTTATTTTATTTTATTTTTATTTTATTTTTATTTTATTTTTTATTTTATTTTTCATTTTATTTTTTGTTTAATTTTTTATTTTTTACTTTTTATTTTACTTTTTATTTTATTTTTTGTTTTATTTTTTACTTTTTATTTTATTTTTCATTTTATTTTTTGTTTTATTTTTTATTTTATGCAAGTTACTATAAATCTAGTGACTTAGAATTCTAGTAACTTATTGCAACCCTGAATTTTTGGAATTCTAGTAAGTTATTGTGACCCCAGTAACTTTTTCAAACCCTAGTGACTTTTTGTAACCCCAGTAACTTTTTATTAGCTCACTAAGAGGTAGAACCAAAATTGGCGCGAAATTCAAATTCGAAAAATGACAAAACGTAATAAATGAAAGAAAAAATAAAAACTAGTTGTAAAAAAATAAATAAAAATAAATAAGCACTAAAAGACCTTGAAGAGGGAATAAAATTAAAAAAAACACCCTAGATTTTTTGTTCATAACTTAATTTTTTTCTCCCCCACTGTCTACATTTTTATGAATGGGGCAATTATAAGTAAGTAATAAAAAATTGAGAGCCACTGACTGGCGGCGTCCATAGTGACGTTGTTCCTCAGGGAAGTGGATAGGGAAAGGAATCCAGCAGAGACACGAGGGGCGACAAGGCGCGGCAAGTTTTATATTATAATTACGCCTATATCGTTGATTCTCCTCACCGATTTTTTTTTGTTTTTTTTGTGTATATATGAGAATTGACGTCACGTCACACATAGTTTTCATTTTACCCCCTTTATATTGCGATCATTACAAGTACTTAAGAGCAACTAAAGAGGGAAAATACAAACTTTAGAGTAGGCGTAAATAAAATAAAATTGCTTTTTAATACCCAAACACACGGTACACGTTTCATGTTGGAAATGTGCAAAAAAAAAATTTCTCTTTTCCCGAGATTAATTCCCTCTAAATAGACATTCCCTCCATAAATCCGTAACTGTAACTGTCAAGATGCGGAAAATTTGTTTTACTATTAAAACACTTTGTATGTGTATAGATAATTTCTGTATTTCAAATCTACTTGGACATTTTTATTTTCTGTTAGTCATTTCAATTTTACTCACACGTTTTCTATACTAAAAAACAGTTTCTAAACAGTTTTTAAGTTAGAGCCGATTTCGGTATTAAAACAGAGCCGAATAACGATTTAGTTTTAAATCATAGTACCTTTCTTTTTATTGTATAAAATTGGGACAAAATTATCGTAATTGAATGATTGATACTTTTTTGATAACGTAGCAAAATTTGATACGTTTTTTTATTTTCAATTTGATACCATAGCTAATACGGAAAAAATAGATTTTCTGTTTTATTTTTTTCTGTTTGTAACCTATTAAAAAAATATGTCATTAGTAATTTAAAATAATTGAAAAATTCCCAGGTCAAAATATTGGAGGAAGATACAATATATAGTTGATGTGCGAAAACGAAAATAAAAAGATGGAAATATTGCGCGCCATGAAAGTGGATTTCAACCAGTAGAATTTAAGAGCTCAGCGGGAGGGAGCCGTAATAATAGGCTTCTGATGTTGGTGAGGGGGAAATAATGACAGCTTGTTCCGTACAATCAAATCAATGGAGCATTTCAAAATGGTGTCTATATCGTAAAAATGGCCGAGGACTGTTTTTCAAAAACTGTTTTCTGTAAACAAAAAAATTGCCAACAATTTTGTTTTGCAAATTTCGAACCTGAAAATTAATTACCTAAAGACAACGTTGATCTTAATTGTTTTACAACTGATGAAAAAACAGATCTAAAACCTAGGTTCAGGAACAATTGTTTCTAGAATTGTTGTCTTTTGTTACGAACATCAACCAGAATTGTACTATAAAAAGTAATTTTTCAACTAGGGGGCATTTTTAATTGTAATTACGAACATCGACATGGAACCGATCAACAAACTGATTTAAGATCAATGAATAAAAATCAACTATAGCAATGTTATAACATTGCTCTTTATTACAAACATCAAATAGAATTAAATTATAGAAGACTAGAGCGTAATTTTAGAACAAGTGGAAACATTATTCTGAATTGTAGTTTACAATTATAAACATCAACTACAGAATTGAATTACAAACTAATTTTCAAATAAGGAAACTGTTCTTAGTTGCCAACATCGGCTATTCGAACTGAACAAGAGGCTAATTTTAGAACAAGTATTATTATGCAGATAACAATCGTTTTGTATAAAGCTATAGAAACATTATCTCAGAAGTAAGGATTACACAATATCTACACAATTTTAAATAAGTTAAATAATGTTTCTAATTGTTTACAAACATAATTAAAAACTAATCTGAAAATCTACTTTCCGAACAAGAAGTACAGCATTGTTCTTAGTTATAATATACGAACATCGTCCGGAAGGGAGTAACAAAAGAATTTTTAATTCTTTTAAAGAAAAGTGTTCTTAATTCTAATTACAATCAGGGAAGCACTACCATTTTTCTCAATTGTACAGTTAAAATCCGTTAAAACAGCATTGTTATTAATTTCACAAACATTGTTATTTTCCTAATATATCAAACTATGTGTTGTAACTCATTTTTGGATGGTATTTGTAATAGCAGTTCTAAAATTAAAATCTAGTTTTATTGCACAAAAAAGGGGCGCATATCATTATCAAATCAGCTGAGGAAAAGTGTTCTTAATTGTATATACAAACAATAAGTCAAACAACGTTAATTAATTTTTTCTTAATAGTTGTTCAACTGATTTAATAATGATGCCTTTTCTATATACTGTTGTGTATAGAAAAGGCATCATTATTAAATCAGTTGAACATGACAGTTCTTAATTCTATACTAACATTCAGTCAAACAACGTTAATTAATTTTTTTGTTCTTAATATTTATGATTTGATATAGCAGTTCTAAAATTAAAATTTTCTTTAGCTTCAATGTAGAAAAGGCATATCATTATTAAATCAGTTGAACAAAACAGTTCCTACTTGTACTTAACAATCAGTCAAACAACATTAATTAATTTGTTCTTAACGTTCATAATTTAATAGTAGTTCTAAAATTAAAACTTCCTTTAGCTTCATTGTAGAAAAGTCAACTATTAAAGTTATTATTATTATTATTATTAAGTTCAACTATTAAATCATAGTTGAACACAACTGTTCCTAATTGTACAGTTGAAATCAGTCAAACATAATTAATTAATTTGTTCCTAAAATTTATGATTTAATAGTAGTTCTAAAATTAAAACTTCCTTTAGCTTCATTGTGGAAAAGGCATCAGTATTAAATCAGTTGAACACATAACTGTTCCTAATTGTACAGTTGCAATCAGTCAAACATCATTAATTAATTTGTTCCTAAAATTTATGATTTTTAGTGTAGTTCTAAAATAAAAATTTTCTTTAGAAAAGGCGGCATCATTATCAAATCATTTAAACACAATACTATTCCTAATTTTACCGCGTTGCAATCAGTCAAACAACATTAATTAATTTGTTCTTAATATTTATGATTTAACAGTTAGTTCTAAAATTAAAACATCCTTTAGCTTTATTGTAGAAAAGGCATCACTATTAAATCATAGTTGAACACAACTGTTCCTAATTGTACAGTTGCAATCAGTCAAACATCATTAATTAATTTGTTCCTAAAATTTATGATTCAATAGTAGTTCTAAAATTAAAATTTTCTTTAGAAAAGGCGGCATTATTATTAAATCATTTGAACACAATACTGTTCCTAATTTTACCGCGTTGCAATCAGTCGCAAACAACATTAATTAATTTGTTCCTATATAATTGCAGTTAAAATCAGTTATAAACAACATTGTTCGCAATTTTATCCAAACAATGTTCTTCAACTGATTTCAAATGACGTTCTAACCCACACTTCTAGATGATGTTTCTAAATACAGTAGCAGTTCTAAAACAATAAAATTTCCGTAAAATCGTTCTAAAAAAGGCATCATACTCTGTAAGGTTCTTAAGTTACAGCAACTTATTGAAAAATTCTCGATATTTCCAATAGAGGAAACATTACTACATAGAGAAAATCCTAAAACACGAAAAACTATATAGAAAAAAACCCTAGGAACATCTTAAGTAAAAATCCACAGAAATCCGTAAGTAAAAATCCACAGAAATCCGTAAGTAAAAAAACCATAGAAATCCCTAAGTAAAAAAGCATAGAAGACCCTAAGTAAAAAAACCATAGAAGACCTAAGTAAAAAAACCATAGAAGACCCTAAGTAAAAAAACCATAGAAGACTAAGTAAAAAAACCATAGAAAACCCTAAGTAAAAAAGAATCATACAGAGAATCCTAAGTAAAAAAAAACCGCATAGAAAAACTTGAATGAAAAAAAACACTCAACGAATTCAAATAAACAATCCCGGCTAGTCTAAAGTTAATCTCGAAAAAAAGTCGAGCCACTCAAGTAATGACGTCATTATGTAGTGTCATAAATACCCCTAAAAGATTGTTCATCTACTACTACTACTATTAGCTAAAGAACTCAACTAAACCATTTAGAGAAATTCTTCCAAAACTACTGAATGAAAATTCTTTCGAAATTGTAGATAAAAATCTTTTTCTCTCTCGCTCTCGCTCTCTTTCTCTCTCTTTTTCTCTCTTTTTCTCTCTTTTTCTCTTTCTTTCCCTCTCTTTCTCTTTTTTCCCTCTCGTTCTTTCTCCGTCTTTAAAAATATAATAAAAGTGAATATACATGTTGACATATACTAATTTCAGCATTATGCATATACACATACACCACACACATATATGTATAATTATGTTAGCGTCATACTCGAAGCATTTGATTTGGACCTCTGGTATCAAAAAGAGAATAAAAATTCTAAATTCGATTTCGATCTTTCATCAAGTTATTTTGGAAGTGACGAAAGTGCCGACTTTGGTTATTAGCACCCGACATGGTCTGCGAGATAGATGTTTGAGATTTTTCGCGAAGATAAGAGAGCTCGAAAGGTAGACAGTTCGAGCCATTCGTATATATATATATATGTATGTATTTCGTACCTGAAAAACCAAGACACGTTTTGAGTCCGACCGGTAGGCAGGCAGATGCCGATGACTTTAACGTTATTGGAAAGTCATGTTCCTCCACTAAAACCGGAAGTCCACGGAATCTGCTCCTCTTTTTATATCCCAAATAGATTCTTTATGGACTCTTCTATATATATATACTCATATAATAAGTTGCTGTGCCGTATATGTTATAAATATAATCACAAAAGAAGTAAAAATAATAAAAAAAATCATTCGAAATATAGTTTTAAAATTCGTTTGTTTGCCTCAATCGGTTAACAATAGGCCATTGGGCCGAACGAATGAATTTAAATTTATTTTATTTATCCAATTTGTGACTTCCAAAAAAATTTAATTATTATTTGGCTATTAGGCGAAAGAAATGAATTTAAAAATCTTTTATTTATGTTATTTTTAGCTTCCAAAAATATTGAATTAATCTTTTGCTATTGGGCCGCAAACAAATTAATTTAAACATCTGTTTTTTTTGGTAAAAAAAGGAGTTTTTTTATTCTAAGGCCAAATGGAAATATTTTTTTTACATTTCGATTGAAAAAAAAATACATTTTATTTTTCGTGAAATATATTCACCACTTCTGACCCATTTTTATTTTTATTTTGCTTTAGTTTAATTATTTATTTAGTTATTATTATTATTAATAATAATAATAATATTTTAATAAATATAAATATTAATAAATATAAATATTAATAAATATAAATATTAAAAATATAAATATTAATAAATATAAATATTAATAAATATAAATATTAAAAATATAAATATTAATAAATATAAATAAATATTAATATAAATAAATTACTAAAATAAATAAATATTAATAAACTACGTAAAAAAATATTAACTAAAATAATGAAATGAGGAGCAATTTTTCAAAAGTTGATAAATCCATTTTTCAAAAAAATTGAGATAAACACATATTTAGAATTTTAAAATCCTTATAGAAATCAATTGAACACTGCGTTCAATTTAAGAAAAAAAATTTATTACCAAAGAATTTTCAATTTAAAATATATTTTTGCCTAACCTATTGATAATTTTTAATTTTAATTTTTTATAAGAAAAAATTACAAAAATCTTGAAATTCCTTTATTACAATAAATTTTAATTACAAACAAAGCTATTTTTAAATAGAAAAATATTTAAAAAAGTAAAGAATTTATTACATTTTTTCTACATTAAAAATTATTTTTAATGATTATGTGAGAATTGTCATTTGTTTAAATTTCTCAAAATGACAAAATTTGGATTTATCAGATTTTGAAAACTTGCTCCTCAAATAATAATAATCACAGTGGAATTATTATATTCTTCATCGATTATAATTTTTGCATTTGCGAGGAAAGTAAATAAATAAACACTGAAAAGAGGGGAAATCGTAAAAATACACTAACGAGGGCCAAAGTGATGATCGATGAATAAATTAGGGTAATATAATTATACATATATATATAGAAAAAGGGAGGAGTTGAATAACCTGCTTATAAAAAATTCCTCAAGTCCATAAGCTAAACACTACATTTTATAGCGGAATATTTTATTGCTTCATTTAGAAATTTATTTTTTTTTGCCAGCTCATTCTTCTTTTTAACACACATCCAAATGGTGCGCGCGGTTTCGTTTCGAAATCTTTTATAATTCCCGTAAATCAATATCCTACCGGCAAAAAACATGACGATTTTTGGCCGCAATTTTTGAGCAAAAAATGAAAAAAAAAATTAATTCCTTTTATTTCACTAATATTCTTGATTGATTTTTTTATTTTTGAATTTTATATTCCTCTAATAATATAGGTAATTATTTGTATTATTTTTTTGTTATTAACATATTTTTTATTCCTTCTTTAATTAATTTACTTATTTATTTATTTATTTCATTTTTTTAATTTTATTATTTTTACTACTATAATAGAAACAACATTGTTTTATTATTATTTTTTATTAAGAAACAATATTATTTTTTATATTTATTTTATTACTTTTTTTTTATCAATTAAGTAGGAAATATTGATAATATTGATAAAATAGTCACTTAAAAAAAAAGAATTTGAATTTCGCGCCAATATAGTTGGAAAAATTGCCGCCTAGATGGCATGAAAGTTCTCTCACAAGCGAGAAGAAGAAGCAAATTTAAAACATTAATTCTACAGAGAATAAACTTTACTCTCTAAATTTTTATTACTAAAAATGTTTAATACCTTTATTTAATTGCTGACTTTTTGTTTTTGAATTAGTTAATTTTTAACAATAAATATTATTACTAATTTAATAGTAAAATTTACTAATTCAAAAGCAAACAGTAAGTTATTTATATCAATTAGTAAACATTCTTAAACATTCTTACTAACTTAAATTTAGAGAATAATTTCTTCTAATTCATTGACTATTTCTATATTATTAATGAATTTTTGCTTTTTAAATTAGTAAATATTACTAATAAACAGTAATTCCTAGTAATTTCTCAGTAAAATTTACAAATTCAAAAGCAAAAATTTAGTCACTATTTAAAATTAGTCAACATTTACGACTAGCTAAAAGTTTTAAATTAAATATAAAAAAAATGCAAATGCAAAAAAAATATAAATATAATTGTGACGCGCTCCGAAGAAAGGTATCTAAGAAGCAAACGAATTATAGGTTAGGGTCGTGTTAGATTTCTCTTCATTAAAAGTTTATTTTTAATTATTTGAATTTGAAACCAATTTTTATTTTTAATTTTGAATTATAATGAAGACTTGAAGATCAATAATTTTTAATTAATAATTGATTTTCTTTCTGTATTTTTACTTAAAAAAATTAAAAACCTAACCTCAAATTTTTTGCGTCTTAGGTACCTTTCTTCAGAGCGCGTCACAATTATCATAATAATAAAAAATTGTAAATATAATTATTATAACAATAAAAAATTGTAAATATAATTATTATAACAATAAAAAATTGTAAATATAATTATTATAACATTGTATTTTTACTTAAAAAAATTAAAAACATAACCTCAAATTTTTTCCTTCTTAGGTACCTTTCTTCAGAGCGCGTCACAATTATTATAACAATAAAAAATTGTAAATATAATTATTATAACAATAAAAAATTGTAAATATAATTATTATAACTTTTATATTATATTATAATAAAAAATTGTAAATATAATTAATATAGCAATAAAAAATTATAAATATAATAATTACAACAATTATAAATACATTTTTAAAATAATTAAAGAAACCATTTGATTTTAGTTTCGAATCCAGTTAAATTTACATTCACACTCATTCCATATAAGCTTCAATTAAAATTCAGAGCGAAAACAATATTTTTGCTTCCGTAGAAAATTATTCCCTCCCGATTAAAAAAAAAACAAATCACAAACAGTGATATATTTCCCTATTATGGGAATCAATAAAATCTATGTAAACTGATAGTGGTCTGTTAGTTATATATTATTATATAAATGTATATATATATATATATATATATATATATATATATATATATATATATATATATATATATATATATATATTAAAAAAAAAGAGAAAAAAAATAGAAACTGCATGCAAAGTTCACGCGCTATTAGAAGTATGACGTAAGCCATATAGGCATTTATATATATGACTTGTTGAAATCTCCTCTGATAATGGTGCACCTACCTGCACAGTTTTGTAGAATGTACATATAAAGATTGTTCTTATCTGCCTGTACTACTTGTTGAATGAGAATACATCGCGCGCTTACCTGTATAAGACAAAGAGGAAAAAAAAATTATATTATATTTTGAAATACTTGCAAAGAATTAATCAAGAAATGACAATTTCATTATAACTATATATACAATAATATTCTCAATTGGAAATTAACTTATAATCTACTCTATAATAAAAATTTATCGCAGAGGTGTTGAAATCAATTTGAATTTCGCGCCAGATAATGTACCCCCACTCTCGTTCTTTTACTCCTACTTATATACTTTTTTTCGACTTTAATCTCGTTTATGGGAAAAACTCTTTTCCTCCATCTGTTGAGCAATGACGAAAGGGCAATGGCGCGAAAATTCAAATTTACTGGCGTTTTGAATTTTATGTTTTTTTTTCAATTATTGAATATTTATGATAAACTGTTTGATATCTGTGAAAAATTATTTGTATACTCGTTTGTATACTAATAATAAAAGTTCTTTCAAAAAGGAAAGTTTTCTTTGAAAAAAAAAATTAAATCGAAGCATAATAAGAAATTAGAAAACTAAATTTAAGTAATTTTTAAGCAATGAGTAATTATTATTAATGGCAAATTTATTATTATTATTATTATTATTATTATTATTCTCGTAATTACTATTATTACCGTTATTATTATTTTTATCATTATTAATATTATTTTTATTATTTTCTTTATTTTTTTATTTTTATTGTTTTTATTATTTTTATTACTTTCTTTATTTTTATTGTTTTTATTAGTTTTATTATTTTCTTTATTTTTTATTTATCTATTTTTAATATTTTCTTTATTTTTTATTTATCTATTTTTAATATTTTTTTTATTTTTTATTTATCCATTTTTAATATTTTCTTTATTACTCTATTTTTATTGTTTTTTTTAGTTTTATTTCTTTCCTTATTTTTTTATTTTCTGGTGAGAAATGACGAAAGGATAATGGCGCGAAAATTCAAATTTACTGGCGTTTTAAATTTTATGTTTTTTTCAATTATTGAATATTTATGATAAACTATTTGATATATGTGAAAAATTATTTGTATACTCGTTTGTATACTAATAATAAAAGTTCTTTCAAAAAGGAAAGTTTTCTTTGAAAAAAAAAATTAAATCGAAGCATAATAAGAAATTAGAAAACTAAATTTAAGTAATTTTTAAGCAATGAGTAATTATTATTAATGGCAAATTTATTATTATTATTATTATTATTATTATTATTATTCTCGTAATTACTATTATTACCGTTATTATTATTTTTATCATTATTAATATTATTTTTATTATTTTCTTTATTTTTTTATTTTTATTGTTTTTATTATTTTTATTACTTTCTTTATTTTTATTGTTTTTATTAGTTTTATTATTTTCTTTATTTTTTATTTATCTATTTTTAATATTTTCTTTATTTTTTATTTATCTATTTTTAATATTTTTTTTATTTTTTATTTATCCATTTTTAATATTTTCTTTATTACTCTATTTTTATTGTTTTTTTTAGTTTTATTTCTTTCCTTATTTTTTTATTTTCTGGTGAGAAATGACGAAAGGATAATGGCGCGAAAATTCAAATTTACTGGCGTTTTAAATTTTATGTTTTTTTCAATTATTGAATATTTATGATAAACTATTTGATATATGTGAAAAATTTGTTTGTATATTAATAATGAGAGTTATTCCGAAAAGGAAAGTTTTCTTTAAAAAAGAAAATTAAATCGAAGCATAATAAAAAAGTACAAAACTAATTTAAAGTAATTTTTAAGCAATGAGTTATTATTATTAATGGCAAATTATTTATTATTATTGTTTTCATTATTTTTATTACTTTCTTTATTTTTTTATTTTTATTGTTTTTATTAGTTTTATTATTTTCTTTATTATTTTATTTTTCTATTATTATTATTTTCTTTATTTCTCTATTTTTATTGTTATTATTATTTTAATTACTTTCTTTATTTTTTTATTTTTATTGTTTTTATTATTTTTTTCATTTTCCTTATTTTTCTATTTTTATTATTTTTTTTAATTTCTTTATTTCTATATTTTTATTGTTTTTATTATTTTTTTATTGTTAATCTATATTATTTTTATTATTTTCTCTTTTTATTTTCATTGTTTTTATTATTCATTTTGTTTTCATTATTTTTATTATTCATTTTATTTTTTATTGTTTTTATAATTCATTCTATTTTCATTGTATTTATTTATTTTTTTATTTTTATTATTATAAAAATTTTTTTTCGTGAATCAAACAATATGGGTTGGACTTTTCTTGTGGATTATCCGACAAATTATGAATAATTCCATGTTGATATCGAATTGCACATGCACTTTGAAATAAAACGTCAAATATAGCATTACACACATTGCAGTAATTCGAATTGATGTTTTAATTACCGCAATAAGCCAAGGTATAAGTTCAGTTATCTTATATGGGATAAAACATTACACTAGACTTTATACTATAGTTGTGTTGCATCCTCACAGCATAAAATTAAATATATGTTAACATAAAATTTTAGAAGTGTAGAAAATTACAATCTACACTGGAGAAAAGGGAATGAAATAGACGTTAAGGAGTAAATTTAACTCGGAGTAAAAAAAAGAAAGAGAGAGAGAGAAGGAAAAAAACAACAGGGCTTAGCAGATCAGGTTTGCAGCTCAACTCTTAGTATGTATTTTATATATAGATGTGTATATAAATGCAAATAAATGTATTTAAATGTATGGCGATGGATCGGTATAATTGTATATTGTAAATAAATTATTATTAAAAAATATAGCAAATCTTTATATAAATAATAAAATTCTTCTTCGAAATTTAGTACTTTTCAAGAATTACAAATAAAATTGTTGTCAAAATTTCAATTATTATTGGAAAAAATTTTCCTAATTAAGTGTATAATGACTTTCAATATCTGCTACTTTAGTAAAATTTTACCAAAAAATTCCCAATTATTTAAAAAAATTTTTTACAAAATTCTAGGCAAATTTTTAACTATTTTAAGTAAATAATTGAAATTTCAGTGGATTTAAAATATTTACAAATCTATTACACATGTTAAGAAACTTTTTCAAACGATTCAATTATTTTCAAAACATTTTTAAAATTCAATTATTTTCAAAATATTTTTAAAATTCAATTATTTTTAAAACATTTTTAAAATTCAATAATTTGCAAAACATTTTTAAAATTCAATAATTTGCAAAACATTTTTAAAATTCAATTATTTTCAAAACATTTTTAAAATTCAATTATTTTCAAAACATTTTTAAAATTCAATTATTTTCAAAACATTTTTAAAATTCAATTATTTTCAATATATAGGTACTATTACAATGAAAAAAAATTTCCTAAAAGTACACAATTATTTAAAAAATAAAGTTTTATAAATTTCTTAGCGAAGAATTTTTTTAAACACAATTTTCATGAAAATTTATCAAAAAGCAGTGAATTAAAAAGACTTTAAAAAAATTATTCTGAAGAATTTATTTATTAGAGAAAAATAAAATACACTTTTTCGTAAGAATTCAATTTTTTTTTGTAAATAATAAAATTCTTCTAAGGACTTTTATTATTTTAATTAAATTGTTAATTCAATTTTAATCAAATTCCTCGAAAAGTGTAATTATTTATAAAAAATTTTATTCAATTTCTTCAAATCAATTCAATTATTTTAAAAAATGAAAATAAATTAAATAATTAAAAATTTTTTTTGAAAATGTTTTTTTTAAATTTAATGAAATTCTTTGTAACAATTCAATTACTTTCAAAAAGTTTTATAAATTTCTTTGTATGAATTTAATTAATTTTTAAAAATAAGAAAATTGTTATGATGAATTAAATTATTTCTAAAAAATTTTATTAAAATTCGTTGCAAAAATTCAATTATTTTATTTATTTTCATAGTTATAATAAAACTCATCGTACGATTTTTCCAATTATTTTTAATACAATTTTAAAAAACCTTCTCCAGAAGTATTTTATTAAAACTCTTCGAAAAACAATTATTAAAGAAAAATTGATATTGATATTATTTATTCGATTTTAATAATTATTATAATTCTTATTAACAATTCAATTATGTTCAAAAAAAATTAAATCAAGTTGTTCTTCGTAGAAATTTAAAATAATTGCAAAAAAATTTCTCCACATTCATTAATTTACAGTATCTACTATTTGAATAAAATCTCCCAAAGGAATTAAAAATAAAACTTCAAAAAACAAAATTCATTTATTATATTATTATTATTATTATTTTTTTTTTTTTTATTTTTTATTTGTTTACCATTTGAAATTCAATTTTTTCCGTATAATTGAAATAAAATTTGTTTATTAATTTTATTTTTTAAATGTTGAACAAAATTTTTTTAAAATTTATTTATAGCATTTACATATTTTTAAACATGTGATAAACCATATTTAGAAGAATTAAATTATTTTCAGTACATTTTAATTCAATTCCTCGTACGAAAATAAATTTTTACTCGAAACAATTAAATTTGTACTTAAATACAAATTTTATTTTGTTTAAAATTATTATTTAAAATTATTGAATTGGGAGAAATTTTTTTCAATAAATGAAATATTAATAGAATTTTTCTTAAAAATTCTGAAAAAGAATTTTAACTTTCGAAAAGAATTTTAATTTTCGAAAAGAATTTTAATTTTGGAAAAGAATTTTAATTTCGAAAAAGAATTTTATTATTCATAAAGATAATTAAAAGTTGGATGAAAATGTTTTTGAATTTTTTATTATTTAAATAAATTGTATATTTTTGAACCAATAATTTCGGTACAATTAAATGTTTACTTGATATAAAATATAGTTTACCAGTTTTTATCGTTCATAAAGAAATGCGAAAATTTTTGCCGATATAAATATTTTCAAAAATTTCCGACCACAATAAAAATCAAGATTAAAATATAGTAATTAGAAATTATATATTTTACTTTTTTGTTACGTGAGGCAAAATAATTACTGTAATAAAAGTTGAATTTGAATAAGAAATAAATAAATTTCATTCATTTGAACTTTGAAAATTGTAGAGACATATAAATAAATATATTTGTATGATTTACTTGATAGAAGTAAATATTTATTGGATATAATTATAAATAAATTACTTGACACAAATAAATATTTACTTAATACAATTAGATATTTACTTGATACAAATAAATATTTACTTGATACAAATAAATATTTACTTATGATACAAATAAATATTTGTGCCACGCTCTGAAAAAAGGTACCTAAGAAGCAAAAAATTTGAGGTTATGTTTTTAATTTTTCAATTAAAAATATATAAAGAAAATCAATTATTAATTAAAAATTATTTATCTTCAAGTCTTCATTATATTCAAAATTAAAAATAAAAATTGCTTTCCAATTCAAATAATTAAAAATAAACTTTTAATCGACAGAAATCTAACACGATCCTAACCTAATAATTCGTTTGCTTCTTAGGTACCTTTCTTCGGAGCGCGTCACATTTATAAATAATATAATAAAAATAATATAATATAATAATATTATAAAACTATTATTTCATTATTTATTATTATTATTATTACTATTTTATTATTTTAATTTTGAACTATTATTTATTTTTCTTATTATATAACTTATATTTATAAATATTAACTTGACACAAATAAATATTTACTTGATACAAATAAATATTTACTTGATAGAAATAAATATTTACTTAATACAATTACAAATATTTACTTGTTACAAATAAATATGTACTTGTTACAAATAAATATTTACTTGCTGCAAATAAATATGTATTTGTTACAAATAAATATTTACTTGCTGCAAATAAATATTTACTTAATGCAATAACAAATATTTACTTGTTACAAATAAATATTTACTTGCTACAAATAAATATTTACTTGATAGAAATAAATATTTACTTAATAGAATTACAAATATTTACTTGTTACAAATAAATATTTACTTGTTACAAATAAACATTTACTTGTTACAAATAAACATTTACTTGCTACAATTAAATATTTATTTGATACAACTATGAATATTCACTTGCCACAAATAAACATCTATTTGATACAATTAAACATCTACTGAATACAAAAAAAAATTATTTGATAATAGACAAATAGTCGCACGATTATTGAAATGAAATAAATTTCTTTTCAGTGTGGATAAATACATGTATATATGTATTCATATAAATGTGAATCTTAATAAATAAAAATAATACACAAATGCATAAAGATGCATAAATGTATAAAGCACACACGAATGCATTAGCAAATAAACACTCGGGAATGGCAATGAAAAAAAAGGACGAATATATAGAATAGAAATAAGTGTACAAAGCACATTCCAGCATCCGATGACTGGAAAGATTTTTCAAAACTTCATCTTCCTGCTCTTTCAATCTTTCTCTCTTTCTTTCTCTATTTCTCTTATTTTCTCTATTTCTTTTTCTCTCCTCGTGAGAATGTTCATGATCCCGATCGAGAGCGTTGTAAAGTAGGCGGAAAGTAGGCAAACCGGGTGTCGCAGAGATCCCGGTACTCCAAAGCACAACTATATATATATAAGTACATAAAGTGCTCTGTTTGTGAAGGAGAACTGTCCAACGAAATAAATATACTGGTTTACGCGTATTATTTATTATATTGTCCTTATGAGGGGAAAAAAAAGAAAAATAAAAAAATCAATTTGAAAACAAAATTATATTTGTATTCTTTTCTCCATACGAGAATAAATGTACTACTGTCACACCTCAGTGGCAGTAGATACAGTCTCTTATTAAGTGTGAATATTCAGGAAGCAATAACAACACCTATAGTTTCTTTCAATTATGTTCTTGAAATTATTACCCGAATATTCTAACACTCTGGTTTCATATAAAATCTCGTTTCATTAACTTGTATATGCACAACGCATTATTTCTTGTCTCGCTTATTTTTTTATAATTTTTTTTTCAAATATTTTCAATTTTAAAATTGTATTAAAAATCATCGAATTATTGTAAAGAATTTTATCCAAAAATTTGATAATATAATTGCTTCTAAAAATGTTATTAAATTCTCGTGAAGAATTTTATTAAAAAAATTAAATTCTCGTGGAGAATTTTATTAAAATTTTTAAAAATCTTATTAAATTCTCGTGGAAAATTGTATTAAAATTTTTTAAAATCCTACACCCAGAGAAAAATATTATTTAAACCAAATATATTTTATTTGACTTAAATAAACGTATATTTGTCTCAAAACGAACTAGACTTTTTATTTGTTTTAAATAAAAATTTTATTCGAAATAAATAAAACATATATTTGAGTCAAATAAAATTTTATTTCAACGAAATAAAATTTATTTGAAACGAATAAAAAGTCTAGTTGGTTCTGAGACAAATATACAATTTCTCTGGGTGTAATTAATAGATTCTTTTTGAAGAATTTCTTTGAATTTTTTTTAAACTAATAAAGTTTCTTTAACAAATTTTAATTGAAAATTTTTAATGCAACTGGATTTTATGAATAAGAATTTTATTAGATTTGTATTAAAAATAATTAAATTCTTGCGAAGAATTTTATTACTACACTGAAAAAAAAATTATTTGATTCTAATAACCGATTAGTTGACTCAAATAAATATTTACTTGAATCAAGTGATTTGCATTTCAATCAAATAAATTATATTTGAATTAAATATTTCAGTATTTAAAGCAAATATTATTTAATTGATTCAATTAAATTTTTTTTGATTCAAGTAAATATTTATTTGATAATAATCAAATAATCGGTTATTTGAATCAAATAAATTTTTTTTTTCAGTGTATATATATAAGAATAATTGAATTGTTCCGAAGAATTTTCTAAACAAAATAAATCAATTTTATGTTAATATTTGAAGATTAAAATTCTTTCGAGAAATTCTATTAAAATTGTTTTGTATAAATAATTGAATTTCTTCACAGGATTTTACTATTTACAAAACAGAAATTAATTGTTGCAAATAATTTTACTATTTATAAAAATAACTTCATTATTTCGGAGGATTTATGAAAATTTTGAGAAAAAATTCTTTCGAGAATTTCGAGAAATTCTATTAAAATTGTTTTGTATAAATAATTAAATTTCTTCACAGGATTTTACTATTTACAAAACAGAAATTAATTGCTGCAAATAATTTTACTATTTATAAAAATAATTTAATTATTTCGAAGGATTTATAAAAATTTTAGAAAAAAATTGATTTTTTTCCAAGTGTGTTAAAAATATTTCTAAAAATTAATCTCTTCCGACGAATTCAATTAAAATTGTTTTAAAAATAAGTGAATTTGTGTAGAGATGTTAATACTTAAAAAAATAATTGAATTGTTTCGAAGGATTTCTTAAAATTTTAGCAAATAATTAAATTTTTTTCAAAAAATATTAAAAATTAAAAAAAGCTGGAATTCTTTCATGAAATTTTATTAAAATCGTCATCAAAATAATTAAACTTTTGCAAAAAATTTTACTATTTATAATTTTAATAAAATTGTTGTAAAAGACTTGTGAAAATTTTAGAAAATAATTGAATTGTATTGTAATTTTTTGTAACGAAACAAGAAAGAAATTTAACTCATTCATGAAATTTGTTTTAACTTTTAATATAATTAAATTTTTGAAAAAAATTAATTGTTGCAAATAATTTTACTATTTATAAAAATAATTGAAATGTTTCAAAGAATTTATTTAAATTTTGAGAAAAAATTAAATTTTTATGCAGAATTTTACAGAAATAGTTTAAAATAATGAATTTTTTTTTCTTTTTTATAAATACTTTGTCAATATTTGAATTATTTAGAAAAATTTTACTGAAATTAAATTCAAAATAATTAAATTATTTAGAGAAATTTCACTAAAATTTAGTTCAAAATCATCGAATTATTGCAAAGAATTTTATCCAAAAATTTGATAATAATAGAATTTCTTTTAAAAATATTATTAAATTCTCGTGAAAAATGTTATTAAATGTTTAAAAAAATCTAATTAAATTCTTTTGAAGAATTTCTTTGAATTTTTGAAAACTAATCGAGTTTCTTTAAAAATGTTAATTAAAAATTTCCAAAGCAATTGGATTTTATGAAGAAGAATTTTATTAAAATTGTATTAAAAATAATTAAATTCTTGTTAAGAATTTTATTACTATATATAAAAATAATTAAATTGTTCCAAAGAATTTTCTAAAGAAAATAAATGAATTTTCTGTTAACATTTGAAGATTAAAATTCTTCCCAGAAATTTAATTAAAATTGTTTTAAAAATCATTGAATTTTTGCAACAGATTTTACTACTTAAAAAAATAATTGAATTGTTTCGAAAGATTTCTTGAAATTTTAGCAAATAATTGTATTGTTTCCAAAAATTATTGAAAATTAAAAAAAACTTGAATTCTGTCATGAAATTTTATTAAAATCGTCTTAAAAATAATGGAACATTTTTAACAAATTTTACTATTTATAAATTTAATAAAATTGTTGCGAAATATTTATGAAAATTTTATTAAAAAAATATTAATTGTATTGTAATTTTTGGTAACGAAACAAGAAAAAAATTAAACTCATTCATGAAATTTATTTGAACTTTGTATATAATCAAATTTTCGAAAAGAATTTCTCTTTTATAAATATAATTGAATTGTTATGAAAGACTTATTAAAATTTTACAAAACAATTAATTTCGTTCGCAAAATCTTGTTATAAAATTTTTATTAAAAATAATCGAATTTTTGCAAAAATTTTTACTTTTTTTGTAAAAATAATTGCATTCCCACAAAGAATTTGATTATTTATGAAAATAATTGAATTTTTTCGAAAATAAATTATTAAAGATTAAAAAAAAGAGTTTAATTCGTTAGTGAAATTTTTATTAAAATTTCGATTAAAAATAATTGAATTTTTAAAAAAATGTTACTATTTGTAAAAAATTGAATTCCCACAAAGTTTATTATTATTTAGAAAAATAATTGAAATTCTTGTGAAGAATTTTATTAAAATTTAAAAAAGAAGAATAATTGATTTGTATTAATAATTAATTAATAATTAAATATGTTTAAAGTTTGAATCGAAAATTATTCAAAAATTCATATTTGAAAGTAAAAAAATGTGTAATTTGCATATTAAAAATAATAGTAATTATAATAATAATAATAGTAAATGGAATAATAATTAGGTAATTAATAATGGAATAATGAGAATAATCAATTTAGTAATTATTTTTACAAACATAATTTATCATAGAAATTTTTTTCAGGCTACAATTATTATATGCAGAAATTTCTTTTTTGATAAAATGCTTGTTTTGTTGGAGAAAATTTATTTTATTTTTCCACTTGCTAAATATTTGCGCTCGAGGAAAAATTTTTAATTGACCATATTCAGCAGGGTATATGCTAATTTCCCCGCAGTTTTTCATTACATTAAAAATAAATATGAACTAAGTGAAATAAATTTTATTGACAATTTTTTTCTCTAAACTATAAATATATATCTCGCGAATCGAGAGGAGAGGAGAGTAAAGTAGAGGGAAAAATGTCGAAATGAAAAGGTCTTTTTATCGAATCTTTATCAAAATGGCACCTACGAGAATCCTTGGGAGTTGATTTTTACATTTATAAATAAATATATTACATATTTTTCTCTATAATAGTAGCTCACCTGAATTTCTTATATATATATATATATATATATATATATATATATATATATTTATTTATTTCAATGATAGATTATAATTTTGTGTATCGCGCACATTTCGCCTCGGATCTCTTTTTTTTCCCGCGCGTCGTGATTTACAGAGTTGGAAAATAAACGCATATATACATAAAATGCAAGGCGGATGGAGATAAGTCAGTGGAGTGAGAATAATTAGGTGTGATAATTACTGTATAAATCATATGGGATAGTGACGTCTAAATTAATTTACAATTATTAACGTGCAACTACAAGTCAGCAATTAAAGTAATTTGACATGAAAGAGAGAAGAGGAGGGTGTTTCCTTTAGACATGTGAAGAATCAAGTCTAGACATTCTGTCATATTATAAACATATACTTGAAAAATGCAAATGAGCTTTTTTTGCTTTCTGCAAACTATTTATATATGAAGAGTTTGATATATAATATATAAATAGCATTTGATTTTTTTTTATTCAAAGGAATAAAAAAAAATCAAATGTGATTTCTTTCTATTCCTCAACTTTGAGCGCTAATAGTTTTTACCTATTAAAAGGGGGTTTATACTGTATATATATCTGCGGGTAAGTTAGATTATCTTTGCAGAGTCACAATTTTTATCAGTTAAACGACTTGTAAAAATATTTTTAGAATAACAGTGCGATAGTGTTGCCAATTTAATCTTGTGTATAGTAATTGGAAAAAGGGATTTTAAATTCGAGAATATATTATATATAATATTAAATATAATATTAAATAATTTAATATATTAAAAATATTATGTAATATATTCAAAATGTTATTTAATATATTAAAAATATTATTTAATATATTCAAATTGTTATTTGATATATTTAAAGTATTATTTCATATACTTGAAATATTATTTTTAATATCTACAATAACTTAAATGTTTAATAATTAAAACGCCTCGATTAATAATTATATTCAGTTATTTGTTATTGTAATCTTTAATAATTTTATTTCAAAAAATTCAATTAATCTTCTTTTTTCAATTTTAATAAAATTCTTCACAAGAATTTCAATTATTTTTCTAAATAATAACAATCTTTGTGAGAATTCAATTTTTTACAAAATGTAACATTTTTTCAAAAATTTAATTTTTTTTAATGAATATTTTAATAAAATTTCACGAATGAATTAAACTCTTTTTTAATCTTTAATAATTTTTTTCGAAAAAATTCAATTATTTTCATAAATAATAAAATTCTTTCTGGGAATTCAATTATTTTTACAAAAAGTAAAATTTTTCGCAAAAATTCGATTATTTTAAATAAAAATTTTATAATAAGATTTTACAAACGAAATTAATTGTTTTGTAAAATTTTAATAAGTCTTTCACAACAATTCAATTATATTTATAAAAAGTGAAATTCTTTTCAAAAATTCGATTATATTCAAAGTTCAAATAAATTTCATGAATGAGTTTAATTTTTTTCTGATTTCGTTACGAAAAATTACAATATAATTAAATAATTTTCTAAAATTTTCATAAGTCTTTCACAATAATTCTATTAAATTTATAAATAGTAAAATTTATTAAAAAAGTTCCATTATTTTTAAGACGATTTTAATAAAATTTCATGACAGAATTCAAGTTTTTTTTTAATTTTCAATAATTTTTGGAAACAATACAATTATTTGCTAAAATTTTAAGAAATCGTTCGAAACAATTCAATTATTTTTAAGTAGTAAAATCTGTTGCAAAAATTCAATTATTTTTAAAACAATTTTAATTGAATTCCTCGAAAGAATTTTAATCTTCAAATATTAACAGAAAATTCATTTAATTTCTTTAGAAAATTCTTCAGAACAATTTAATTATTTTTATATATAGTAATAAAATAATAATATTCTTAACAAGAATTCAATTATTTTTAATACAATTTTAATAAAATTCTTCTTCATAAAATCCAATTGCTTTGGAAATTTTTAATTAACATTTTGAACAAAACTCCATTAGTTTTCAAAAAGAAATTCTTCAAAAAAATTTAATTAGAATTTTTAAAACATTTAATAATATTTTTCACGATAATTTAATAATATTTTTAGAAGGAATTCTATTATTAAATTTTTAGATAAAATTCTTTGCAATAATTCGATGATTTTGAACTAAATTTTAGTAAAATTTCTCTAAATAATTCAATTATTTTGAATTCAATTTTAGTAAAATTTTTCTAAATAATTCAAATATTGTCAAAACATTTTTAAAAATTAAAAAAAAATACATTATTTTCAACTATTTCTATAAAATTCTGCATAAGAATTTAATTTTTTTCTCAAAATTTAAATAAATTCTTTGAAACATTTCAATTATTTTTATAAATAGTAAAATTATTTGCAACAATTAATTTCTGTTTTGTAAATAGTAAAATCCTTTGAAGAAATTTAATTATTTACAAATCAATTTTAATAGAATTTCTCAAAAGAATTTTAATCTTCAAATATTAACAGAAAATTCTTCGGAACAATTTAATTATTTTTATATATTTTAATAAAATACGTCACAAGAATTCAATTATTTTTAATACAGTATTGTTTTCAAAAAAATTTCACGAATGAATTTAATTTTTGTTCTTAATTCGTTGGCTGTACAGTTATTGTTTAAAAGAATTCAATTACTTTCTAAAATTTTTATAAAGTTCAATAATTAAATGTTCAATTTCATTTATCAAGAAACACGATTTTATTTTTAAAATGTTAAAGAAATTTTTCTCCAAATTTTTATTTAAATTTTTAAAAAATTTTACTAAATTTTTCGTGAGATTTCAATTATTTTACTAAATAATTAATTCCTTTAAATGAATTTTATTATTATTAAATTTTTTGATAAAATATTACTATTTACGAAAATAATAAAATTCTTCGAAAAAGTTTTAAAATTTTTTTTAAATAATAATAATAATAACAAAAATAATAATAATATTAATAATAATAATATTAATAATAATAATAATAAATAAGAATATTTAAAATTTTTTATTTAAAAAGTGAATTCTTTAAATTTTGAATAAATCATTAAAAAATTTATGTTTCTTCTTGAAAATATAAAATTTTTCAATTTACAAAATAATAATGAATGGATCGTATAATTTGATAGTTAATAATAATAATACTAATAATAATAATAATAATAATAATAATAATAATTCTTATTAGTATTATTTTTATTATTGTTATTGTTATTATTATTATTATTATTATTATTATTATTATTATTATTATTATTATTATTATTATTATTATTATTATTATTATTATTATTATATAATTATAATTATTATATAATTATAATATATTAATAATAAATTAAAAATCATATCTTTGATTTTGAATAGTAACAATGTTAATTATCCTGAATTAATTATTACTAATTATACAGAAATATAGAACTATAGAAATCAATACTTATAAATTCGGTAAAATCGTAAAAAAATAAGAAAAAAGTATCGAAAAAGAAGAACCTACAAAAGTGTCAAAAAATGTTAACCAAGGCAATCCAGTCTGACCCTAAGTCTTCTCTAAAACTTCTTTCGATTAAAGGAAATAAACTATCAACTTGTTTTAAATCTTTCCAAACGCGATTCGTTGTTTCTTATACACACAAATATATTTTTTTCCATTATCCGGATACATTTACAAAAAAGGATCCTGAGGTCCGGTCGTTAAGATTAATAATATAGTCGCACAAGGCATCAATGTATATATATATTTATGTATATATATAAAAGTGCGAGTGTCTATTAAAACAGAAAAGAAGTTTATTTTTTCTCTCATACATAAAACCGCAAACATTTAATTTTAAACGATTGATACTTTTTTTGTAAGGAAACTCATATATCATTCGATCTTTAGACACAAAGAACAGTAGATTTCCTCCTCTTAATTTTTTTTGTGTGTTGAATATAATTTTAGAGGGGAAAAAAAATAGTCGAAAAAATTTTACAGAGCCGTCTGAAAGTGTTGAGCAATGTGCGGGGTGTCTGGCATGATATAGAATGAAAAAAAGTGTTCTCCAATATCAATTTACTATTTTGGGTCATTGAAACTTCTGAGAGGGGTACTTTAGATTTTTGATGAAATAATTTTGTCCCATCATTCGCATATTCAGCTGTTAAATTAATGAATTAATTAAAATCAATGGAAAAAAATTATTAGATTCTCATTTTTTCTAGAAAAATGTAAAGAGGAAAAGAAAATCTACAGAAAATACAAAATTTAATTTTTATTCTTATGCTCTCTAAAATTAAAGTTGTAAAAATGTTTATTGACTGTTTGCTTTCGAATTAGCAAACTTTACTAATAAATTAGTAAAAATAGTGTTTTTTAAGTATTTAAAAATATTTAAAGTTAAATATTAATATTTATTTATTTATTAATATTAATATTTATTTTAAATTAAAATATTTAAAATATTTAATTTCAATTGGTAAAATTAACTAATTCAAAAGTAAAAAGTCAGTCAGTAGAAAATTTCCATTCTTGCACATTTAGAATATTTGCACTCAGAGAAAAAATATTTTTTTGAAGATAATTTTAGTAAAATTTCTCTAACAGATTTATTATTTTTAAAAATTGAAATAAAATTTTTCTAATCAATTCAATATTGTTCTCAAAAGTTTCTAATAAAATTCTTTCTTAAATTTTAAATACTTTAAAAATTTTTAATTTTAATTAAATTCAAAATTTTTAAATTAAAAGTATTTTCAAAAATAACCTTATTTTTTATCTTTTTTACTTTTTTTAATCTTTAATAATTTTTTTACGAAAACATTCAATTATTTTCATAAATAATAATAACATTCTTCGTGAGAATTCAATTATTTTTACATAAAAAGTAAAATTTTTCGCAAAAATCGATTATTTTTAATTAAAATTTTATAGTAAAATTTTACGAACGAATTCAATTCTTTTCTGAAATATTAATAAGTCTTTCACAACAATTCAATTATATTCATAAAAAGTAAAATCTGTTGCAAGAATTCAATTATTTTCTAACAAATTTCACGAAAGAATTCAATTTTTACGAAATTCTTGTTTCGTTACCAAAAATTACAATACAATTAAATTTTTTTTATAAAATTTTCATAAATATTTCAGAACAATTTTATTAAATTTATAAGTAGTAAAATTTGTATAAAAAAACGTCAATTATTTTTAAGACGATTTCAATAAAATTTCATGAAAGAATTCAATTTTTTTTTAATTCTTAATAATTTTTGGAAATAATTTAATTATTTGCTAAAATTTTAAGAAATGCTTCGAAACAATTTAATTATTTTTTTAAATAGTAAAATCTGATGCAAAAATTCAATTATTTTTAAAACAATTTTAATTAAATTCCTTGGAAGGATTTTAATCTTCAAATATTAACAGAAAATTCATTTAATTTCTTTAGAAAATTCTTCAGAACAATTTAATTATTTTTATATATTGTAATAAAATTCTTCACAAGAATTCTAATAAAAATTGTTTAAAAGAATTTAATTTTTAATTGATAATTTTAATATAAATTTAATAGAAAAATTATTTTAAAAATTAGTATTAAACACGCAATTATTTTAAAAATTAAGAAGAAAATTTACATAAAATTCAATTACTTTCAAAATTTTTAGTGAAATAAAAAATTTGACAAAAGTAATAATTAATAATAATAATATTAATAATAATAATAATTTTTAAAAAAACTCCACTATTTTCAAAATTATTTTAAAAATTAAGAAGAAAATTTACATAAAATTCAATTACTTTCAAAATTTTTAGTAAAATAAAAAATTAGACAAAAATAATAATTAATAATAATAATAATAATAATTTTTAAAAAACTCCACTATTTTCAAAATTATTTTAAAAATTAAGAAGAAAATTTACATAAAATTCAATTACTTTCAAAATTTTTAGTAAAATAAAAAATTTGACAAAAATATTTAATAATAATAATAAATTTAAAAAACTCCACTATTTTCAAGAAAATTGAAATAAATTCTTGAAAACAATTCAAATATTTTAAGTAAATTTAATAAAAATTAAATTTAAAAAAATATTTTAATAAAAATGAAGAAAAATGTAATAAAATTAAACTAAGAATAAAATTATTTTCAATGCAATTTTAACTCAATTTTCTCGAAAGAATTCAATTATTGAAAAAAAAGTTGATGCAAAATAACAATTTAGATTATTTTTTAATTAAATCCATATATGTTTGGTAGTCGATGCAATTAACTATTAAGTTAATTAATTAATTATAAAAAAATTATTAACTAAAAAGTTATTAATTATTAAAAATTAATTATAAATAATTTTATAATTAGTTATTTTTACTAATAAAGGTTCTTTTTTACTAATTGCCAAATAAAAGACTCGGTCACGACCATGAGTAATTAAATAATTCTGTGTTTAAATATTTTGTTGTTCGATTAGCATATTCGTTTTTCTTTTTTTTTTCATTAAATAGTAAATGATTAAATTGTCATATAAACATAAAAATTTAGAGTTAAAAAAAATATAATAAATAGAGTAAATCTATAATAAACACATGAGTCATAATTCACATTCGTACAGTGCTTGTTAGCATTTTGAATAATGAGCGATTCTAAAGTCATGTAGGCAGAGACTTTGAGTGCATAATAACAGGTATTTAATAGATGTAATCAGAAAATTTCCACCTGAGCACATTTTAAAGAAAGCACCTGCGCGCCTTCGTGCTGTAATCTGTTGTTTTAATTTAAATTAAATATATATTTAGTAAAAGTGAAGAAAAAAATTTTTTTTATTGGACATTATTCAAGCACGCGTGCGGAAAATAATAATTTATTAAAATACCATAGTACATTTTTTTACCATAGTATGTTTTTTCCCCGACACACATTTTTTTCTTTTAATTATTTTTTCTCTTAATTTTCTTTCTTTTCATTATTTTTTCTTTTAATATTTTTCCTTTGCATTAGTTTTCCTTTTAATTATTTTTCCGTTTAATTATTTTTTCTTTTAATTTTTTTTCGGTTAATTATTTTTTCATTTAATATTTCTCCTTTAAATCATTTTTTCTTTTAATATTTTTCCTTTCCATTAGTTTTTCTTTTAATATTTTTCCTTTTAATTATTTTTCCTTTTAATTTTTTTTCCTTTTAATTTTTTTTCGGTTAATTATTTTTTCATTTAATATTTCTCCATTCAATTATTTTTTCTTTCAATATTTTTCCTTTTAATTTTTTTCTTTTCAATTATTATTTCTTTTCAATTATTTTTTCTTTTAATATTTTTCCTTTTAATTATTTTTCCTTTTAAATTTTTTCTTTTAATTCTTTTCTTTTAATTATTTTTCCATTTAATTTTTTCTTCTTTTAATTTTTTCCCTTTTTAAGAAAACGAAAATTCTCATCTTCACGATGCCGCAGGAAAAAAATTGTTTCACTTGCAAAAACAACTGTTTTCACTATTTTAGCAAAATTTTTAATTGTATCAGTCAAACCTTTTGCTATTTTTGCAACAAATTTAATATTTTAATACAATTTTTAGTGTTGTAATGAAAAAGGGAAAATAAATAATAAACACAGTCGACTCTCGATAAATTCAATCTCAATAGGCAAGGGACCCAAAAAAATAAATCTGTCAAGAGTTTTCGTTTATCAAAGAATTTTAAGTTTTAAGAATCACTATTTTTTTTCAAAGATCAAAAACAAAAAATTCAATTTACACCAATATTCAATTGATGAAAAATTTAATTATCCAGAGTTGACTGTAATGTTAAAACAAAGTTTATTGCCCCAATTTCTATTCGCTAAGTACACCACGCAGTCGTGCATAAAATATATTTCCGACATTGTGAACTAGAAAATCTTGTAAGAGTCATTATCAATAAATAGCCTTATCTAAAATACAGTATAAAATAAAATATTTAAATATTTATTCATTTATTTCAGAGTAAAAAAAACATTTTTCCGCATGAAAGCAAATAGGAGTAAAAGAGAGAGAGAGAGAAACAAGGGAGAAATGTCTAATTATATGGATTGTTTATTATAGAGCTCACTCCCCCAATGCTCAACTTGTTTTTTTATTAAAAATTGTTTTTTTTTCTTTTTCATTACCTTAAAATGTTACGTGGCAGTTGATTTATCGCGTTTTCAATTCGCAAACTGTGACAGCCTACTGAATTCATTATATTGTGAGTTTATATTAAACCAACACAGTGAATTTATTTTCATCACGCTATACACTTCCGTACTGAATACTCTTATATTACACTTTCAGCAAACTATTTCTGCGTAAATGATTTATTTCTCCAACTTTTTTTTAATTACTTTAGTTTTTTAATTTTTTTTTCTCTTTCCTGAGTCGAGTGGATAAATAAAAGCATTTTTTTTTGAAAGGATTACAATTTTCAAAGTAATTCCGTGAAAAATGGAAGAAATTCTTTATTTTCTACTCGGGGAAAAATTTATTTAAAGCAAATGTAAATATAATTTTTTTCCTTCAGAGAAATTTTTTTTCTTCAAATAAAATTTATTTGGTTTAAATTAATTTTTATTTGGTTCAGAATAATTTTTTTTCGTTTAAATAAAGTTTATTTAGTTCAAATGAAATTTATTTGGTTCAGATTAATTTTTCTTTGGTAGAAATCAATTTTTATTTTGTTCACATTAATTTTTCTTTGGTTCAAATAAAGTTTATTCGGTTCAAATCAATTTAACTTGGTTTAATTATTTTTTATCCGCTTCAAATCAATTTTACTTGGTTTAGTTATTTTTTATCCGCTTCAAATCAATTTTACTTGGTTTTGAATTATTTTCTATTTGATTTAAATAAAGTTTAGTAGCTTTAACTGAAGATTATTTAATTCAAATTAATTTTATTCAGCGTAAATTAATTTTTATTTCGTAAGAGAAATTTTATTTGGTTACGTTAATTTTTATTTGGTTCAGAATAATTTTTTTTCATTTAAATAAAGTTTATTTAGTTCAAATCAATTTTATTTGGTTTATGATTAATTTTTCTTTAGTTCAAATAAAGTTTATTCGGTTCAAATCAATTTTACTTGGTGTACATTATTTTTTATTCGGTTCAAAATTTTTAAATCAATTTTACTTGGTTTGAATTATTTTTTCTTTGATTCAAATTGACTTTATTGGCTTTAACTCAAGTTTATTTAATTGAAATTAATTTTATTTGACGTAAAATAATTTTATTCGAGTTTATGAATTTCCCTGAAATTTCTGACATTTCTTATATAATAATTATTCTTATATAATAATTTACTGACACTAAAATTATTTTCCCTGGACTGGAGAATTATTTTATTTATTCCCTTATTATTCTGTAATAAATATTTTAATAATTATTTCCCTGGACAATTATTTTTACAGAAAAATGTGCGAAAATTTACCAAAAAAATGAGTAAAATTTACGAATTTGAATGGCTTCTAAAAATTACAATTAAAATTCTTCCTGAATTAAATTATTTTTAACAATTTCCAACAATTTTCAACTGAACATTGTCTCTAAATTAATTATATTTTAAATATTTTTCCGAAATTTACTCTTTGAATATGAATTATTTAAATACAAAAATTCAACTTTTATAATAATTGTATAACTGTGCATGTTTTTTTCTCAAGTTAGTAAATTATATTTTTAAAAAAATTATTATAAAGAAATTCTTGCAATTAATTTTTTTTAATATTTATAAATATAATTTTTGAAAAATAATAAATAGTATTTTAACTAAAAGAAATTTTGATGCGTTTTGACTTCTATTCCACATAAACATTTATTTTGTTTAAATATTTTAAAAATGAAAATAAAATAATTTTTTTTAATAAATACTAATTAAAAATTGTTAGCAAATTAATTTTTCTCCAGTTCAAATAAAGTTTATTCGCTTCAAATCAATTGTTATTTGCTAAGAGAAATTTTATTTGGTTCAAATTAATTTTTATTTGGTACAGAATAATTTTTTCCATTTAAATAAAGTTTATTTTAATAGTTCAAATCAATTTTATTTGGTTCATGATTAATTTTTCTTCGGTACAAATAAAGTTTATTCGGTTCAAATCAATTTTACTTTGTTTAATTATTTTTTATTCGCTTCAAATCAATTTTACTTGGTTTGAATTATTTTTTATTTGATTCAAATAAAGTTTATTAACCTTAACTTAAGTTTATTTAATTAAAATTAATTTTATTTGGCGTAAATTAATTTTTATTTGCTAAGAGAAATTTTATTTGGATCAAATTAATTTTTATTTGGTTCAGAATAATTTTTTTTTCGTTTAAATAAAGTTTATTTTAGTTCAAATCAATTTTATTTGGTTCGTAATTAATTTTTCTTTGATTCAAATAAAGTTTATTAGCTTTAAAGCAAGTTTATTTAAATCAAATTAATTTTTTTTGGCGTAAATTAATTTTTATTTGGTAAAGAAAATGTTATTTGGTTCAGAATAATTTTTTTTCGTTTAAATAAAGTTTATTTAGTTCAAATCAATTCTATTTGGTTCAGATAAATTTTTCTTTCGTTTAAATAAAGTTTATTCGGTTCAAAATCATTTTTACTTGGTTTAATTATTTTTTATTCGCTTCAAATCAATTTTACTTGGTTTGAATTATTTTTTATTTGATTCAAATAAAGTTTATTAGCTTAAACTCAAGTTTATTTAATTCAAATTACTTTTATTTGGCGTAAATTAATTTTTATTTGCTAAGAGAAATTTTATTTGATGTAAATTAATTATTACTTGGTTCAGAATAATTTTTTTTTCATTTAAATCAAGTTTATTTTAGTTCAAATCAATTTTATTTGGTTCAGAATAATTTTTTTTCGTTTAAATAAAGTTTACTTAGTTCAAATCAATTTTATTTGGTTCGTGATTAATTTTTCTTTTGTTCAAATAAAGTTTATTCGGTTCAAATCAATTTTACTTGGTTTGAATTATTTTTTATTTGATTCAAATAAAGTTTATTAGCTTTAACTCAAGTTTATTTAATTCAAAATAATTTTATTTGGCGTAAATTATTTTTTATTTGGTAAGAGAAATTTTATTTTAGTGTAAATTTTTTCTATTTGGTTTAAAATAATTTTTTGTCTTTCACTAAAGGGTAAAAATAGCAGCAGAATGAAATAGAAAATGAAGAAAAAAATATATAGTGAAAAACAGAAAATAGTAGAAGTGATAAAATAATATGAGAAAAAAAAAAGGAAAAAATAGCCCAAGAGAAAAAATAGCCCAAGAGAAGAAATAGCCCAAGAGAAAAAACAGCACAAGAGAAAAAATAGCAAAAGAGAAATTTCTTTCACGAAATTCTTCTTCCATTATTAAAAATGAAGTTCGTGGCACGGCGAATTGACGAAAGAGTAAAATTATAATAGTATTATAATTCCATAATCCATGGACTTCATTATCGGTGATTTTTGAAATATTATTTTGATGGTTTTAGAGTGGCTCTCTTCCGATCTAGTCAAGACGTATGTGTAAATATGTAAGTTGAATGGACCGCGATACTTTATACTCTCTTTCTCTCTCGTTGCCAGCATTATAGAGAGAAGATCCAGGCGCCATGGCGCCGACCGCATAGAAGGGTTTCCTTGTAGGACTCACACACGCAAAGAGGAATCTCATCATACACTGATTAATCCCTTCTCCCATACATGTGCAACAAAACCAGACGCGACAGGCCGTCGACCGTCTTTATTTAACAGATATTCTATGTCCCTCTGATGACACTGTAAATTTCACTCTTGCTTTTTATTCCATTTTTTTTATTTCATTTATTTTTCATTTATTTTTTTTTCATTCATTTTTTTTTTATTTATTTATTTTTATTCATTTTTATTTTATTTATTTTTTATTTATTTTTTTCTTTTATTCATTTTTTATTTATTTATTTATTTTTATTTTATTTTTTTATTTTTTATTTATTTTTTATTTATTTATTTATTTTTACTTTTTTTGTGCTCTTACTGCCAGTCGAACAATGTCATTATATTTCTTTTTCACGAATGTGTTTTGTTTGTAGTGCAACAAAATTGAAAAAAGGGAGAATTTATTAAATTTTTCCATCGGTTTATTTTTTCCCCCTCTTATTAGAGAGCGAAACTGGTGCATTAAGCACCGAGTGCGAAAATAAGACGTTTTCTGACGAGTTTGTAAACTAGTGCTTTTCGCACGTTTATTTTTCTTTAAAAGGAAATTTAAAAAAATATAAATTTAAAACTATATAATTCAAATAATTAATTTTTTTTCTTCTATTTTTTTTATTTGTCAATTTTTACATTCTCGTGCAGTCAGACAAATAAAACATATATGAGCCAAATAAAATTTTATTTAAACTAAATAAAATTTCTTTGAAACAAACAAAAAGTCTAGTTGGTTCTGAGATAAATATACCATTTCTCTGCGGATGTATTTTAGTTTAAATAAAATTTTATTTGTCCCAAATATTGCACAAAAAAATTCTATACTTTTTAGTGAAGAATGAACATATCGATTTTCTTAGTATAAAAATAACCATAATATTAAGCAAATAAATTTTTTTGAATTAAAATTTTGTAATAGTTAATTGAAAATATTAAAAAAAAAAATTTTTTTGAAACATTTTATTGCAATTTTTAATAAAACCAAACTTTTGAAGAATTTTAATTGCAAACATGAAAAATAATTTGAAATTATCAAAAATTTTTAATGGAAAATCTTTAAATGTTTAGAAAAATTAAAAAATGAAAATTAATAAAAGTAGGTACGAAAAATAATCAAAATTTAAAAAATATTTTTAATAATTTAGAAAAAGAGTTTGATCTCGTTTTTATCAAAAAGTTAAGTTTTTTTAAAATTATTATTAAATTGAATTATTAAATTATTTTTCTAATTATAATTAAAAAAATTAATTTCAAGAATTTTTTTATTATAATTTTTTTAAAATATACTTTAATAACTTGAGAAAAAAACATGGACAGTTATACAATTATTATAAAAGTTAAATTTTTGTATTTAAATAATTCATATTCAAAGAGTTAATTTCGGAAAAATATTTAAAATTTAAAATATAATTAATTTAGAGACGAAGTTCAGTTGAAAATTGTTGAAAATAATTGAATTCGGGAAGAATTTTAATTGTAATTTTTAGAAACCATTCAAATTTGTAAATTTTACTCATTTTTTTTTGGTAAATTTTTGCACATTTTTCTGGAAAAATAATTCTTCAGGGAAATAATTAAAATATTTATTACAGAATAAAATAAAATAAAATTGATTTGAACCAAATAAAACAAATATTTCTAACCAATTCGTATAACAGCATTCTATATACATTTGTTACAGAATTGACAAAAAGTAATAAATAAAAATCACTGATTAAGACAAAATTCACTGTTTTGGCTCCAAAAAAAGGAAGAAAAGGAAAAAAGATGAAGATAACGATAAAGTCTAAGAATGACTCAGAAATTGTATTTAGAGAAAAAAATATATGGGTCCTACCTTACGGAACAAGCAAAATTTACGTCTACCACGACATCAGATGAGATATCTGAAGAGAAGATCCCTTTAAAGAATTTCTTCGAAAAAACGTAGAAATTTCCGGAAATTCCAAAAAGCGACTGGCGCCAGAATATCCTTCATTCTTAAATAAAATATTGAGTTCTGGCGCCTCGAAGGAACCGTTTCTTTTGCTACTTTTCAACATTCTACTATATGTATAACTTCTAACATATCACACACTCAATTAAAGAGGAAAATTTTCTTCATTATTATTATTATTTTATTTATTTTATTTTCTTCAAGTGTAATAAATTTTAAATACAACAAAATACAAGATTTTGAATATGAAAAAAAATTAACGACTCAAATATTTACTGTTTATAAATATGTTTAGAAAGGGATTTTTTTATATGATAAGAAAACAAAATTATGGTGAAAGATTAAAAATAAAATTATCGTAATTATTAGTCGAAGGAAAATATATTTTTATCTCTTCGAATTGCATTCTTTCTTTGGTTTTCACTCTATTATTTTTACGCTCATCTGTTTCTTTGTTTACTTGGTTCAAATAAATTTTATTTAGTTAAATTCATTTTTATTTGGTTCAAACAAATTCTATTTGGTTCAAACAAATTTTATTTGGTTCAAATAACTTTTACTTGATTTAAATAACATTCGATTTGACTTAAATATATGCGTTTTATTTATGCCAAATAAAAATTTTATTTAAAACAAATTAAATGTCTAGTCTAGTCAAATTTTTTAATAAAATTAAATTTTTCAAGTTTTTTTTTTAAATTTTGAAAAATAAGATTTTTTTAATTCTGTTATTTCAAGATAATTGAATTTTTATGAACAAATAATCGAAAATTTTTTATGTAATTGAAATTTCTTTACATTCTATCAAAAATAATTTACTTCTTTCAAGAATTTTATTTAAAATTTTCTAAATAATCGAGGGAAGTTATAGTCACCGTATAATTATAACTTTATTTTTAAAAATTTGTTTGCAATACATTCAAATATTTTTTTAAATAGTAAAAGTTGGACAAAATTAAATTACTTTTAGGAAAATTTTTTAAAATTCATTGTAAAAGTTCTATTATTTCTATTAATAACAAAAATTCATTTACATTCACCACAAAAATTCAATTATTTTCAAAAAATTTTCTTAATTCAATAATATGTATATGTCTACTATTTTAATAAAATTTCCAAAAAATAACCAATTATTTAAAAACAATTTTGACAAAATTCTACACGAACATTCAATTATTTTCTAAAAGAATGAAAATTCCATAGGAGTTGAATGATTAAAATAGTTTATCTAAATTTTTTTTTAAATCAATTATTTGAAACTTTTTTTATAAAATCCTCGCAATAATTCAATTACATTCATAAATAATAAAACTGATTTCAGAAATGGATTTATGTTTAATACAATTTTAATCAAATACGTCAAAAAATGCAATTAGGTTTAAAAATTTAATTAAATTTTCTCTAAAGAATTAAATTATTTCAATTATTTTTATAATTAGCAAAGTTTTTCCGATTTACTAAATTCTTTGGAATATTATTTTTTGAAAAATATTCTTCACAAGAATTTAATTATTTTCATAAATTTCCATAAAATTAAAGTAAAACAATTCAATTATTTTCAAAATTAATAAAATTCTCCGCAGAAATTCAATTACGTTTAAAATTTTTTTGAAATTCCCCGAAATTTCAATTATCTTTATAAATAATTAAATTGTTCTCTACAATTCAATTATTTTCAAAAATTTTAATAAAATTCTACGTAAATATTTAATTATTTTCATAAATATATAACATTCATTGGAAGGATTCAATTACTTTTATAAATAGCAAAATTCTTTGCAGAAATTCAATTAGTATCAATAAATTTTAAATGAAATTGAATTAGTAAAATTTTCAATTTTAATTGTAAACAGTCAAGATTCTTTTTTGAAAAATTTATAATCAGTCACTATTGATAGAGTCAATGTAGGTAAAATTATTTCCTAATATTTTATTGACGGTCGTTTTTGATTAACGATTTTAGTTTTTAACAGTGTTTTTAAATGGAAATGTGAAAACTAAAAATCTAAATTTGACTATTTGTTTAGAAAAGTAGCTTTTAGTAACAATTATTGTTTATATTTTCAAAAAATTTTAAATTACTCTTCGCGAGAATTTAATAATTTACATACAGAATAACATTTTACGGAAAAATTGAATTATTTTCATAAATAGTGCAATTCTTCGCAGAAATTCAATTATTTTAAGTACAATTTTAATAAAATTTCACGAAAGAATTGAATTATTTTCTGAAATTTGCAAAAAACCATTGAAACAATTCAATTATTAAAGTAAAGTCTTTGCAAATATTCAATTCTCTTGAAAATAATTCTAAAAGTGATTTAATTTTGAAGCTTCAATTATTTCTAAGATTGTCTGTAAAATTTATTTTAAAAATTCAATTATTTTCCAAATTTTTAAGAAAATTCAATTATTTTCCAAATTTTTAAGAAAATTAAATTATTTTCTTTAAAAATTTGGAAAATGACACAATTTCTTTATATAAAATGTATTTTGTCAATTTTTAAATAAAATATCACTCAAGGATTCAGTAAAATTTTTTTTTTCAACTTTTTAACAAAATTTTTCGAAAAAATTCAATTATTTTCCAAATGTCTAAATTTTTCAGGCATTTATTCTTGGAAACAATTCAATTATTTTTGAAAATAGTACAATTCTTCGCAACAATTAAATTATTTCTATAAATAATAAAATTTTTCCCAGGAATTCAATTATATTTAAAACAATTTTAATAAACTTGAACAATGAAGTATTTAAATATAATTTTTAACAAAAGCGATGATTTTTTTATAAACTCGAAAGAAATTCTTCATAAAATTCAATTATACACCCAGAGAAAATTATTATTTAAACCAAATATATTTTATTTGACTTAAAATAAACGTATATTTGTCTCAGAACTAACTAGACTTTTTAATTGTTTTAAATAAAATTTATATTTGACATAAATAAAACGTATATTTGAATTAAATAAAATTTTATTTAAAATAAATAAAATTTATTTGAAACAAATAAAAAGTCTAGTTAGTTCTGAGACAAATATACCATTTCTCTGGGTGTACATTCAAAATCTTCAATTAAAACTATATTAAAGAAAATAAATTACTTAAAAAAAAATCAAGGAAATTCTTTAAAATTTAATTTTGAATTTAGTCAGAATTTTGAAAATTATATTCTAATAATTTTTAATAAAATTTTTTCCTAAGAATTCAATTTTTCATATAGTAATAAAATTCTTCAAATGAACGCCCAGAGAAATTGTATATTTGTCTCAGATCCAACTAGACTTTTTATTTGTTTCAAATAAATTTTATTTAGTTTAAATAAAATTTTATTTATCTCAATTATATGTTTTATTTATGACAAATATAAATTTTATTTAAAACAAATAAAAATTCTAGTTGCTTCTGAGACAAATATACATTTATTTAAGTCAAATAAAATATATTTGGTTTAAATAATAATTTTCTCTGGGTGAGGGCAACTATTTTTATTTTAATTACAGTAAAATTTCTCTTTTTAGTAGAAGAGTGCGAATCAAATTTCCACCGATTCTTGCAATTTCTGAGAAGAGAAAAAAGAAAAAGATGCAGTGCGAATAGTTATTCATCCAAAGTGCACTCGAATGCATTTCGATTGGTCGGAATCCTCATGAATTCAGAAGATGGCGAGGGGGCCGGAACAAACTGGTTTCGCGAGGGTAAAATCGCGCGTCGACCATCGAGAGCATGGATATATATATAGGAGAGAATTGTGTGCGGGAGCGTGCGCTCTAAACTCTCTCTCTCTCTCTTTTTCTCTCTCCCTCAATGTTCCTGTGTGTGTGTTTAAATCAATAGATTCATGTGTGAGTGGATAAAAGGAAAAAAAATACCACTTTGGTCCCGCCTACACTCAGCTTTATTCGTGGCAGCGATGGCCGCTATCACATCTGAGATTCACATTCTAAAGAGATGGAGACGCCTTTAAATTCTCTCTCTCTCTCCTTCACTCTCTTTCAGTGTATTTATTCTCGCAATCGCGCTCATCCTATCTATCTCTCTTCACTGGAATCATAAATTACTCTTTCTTTCTTTCTCTCTTTCCTTCTTTCCCTTTCCTTCCCTTCTTTCAGGGACAATTCTCAGTCTGGATCCAGATTGGTCCCACCATCAGGACCAATCAGTGATCTCTCACAGCATTCGCGCGACCATTAGGGTTTTTTTTAGCAATTTTTTCCGCGAAAAAAAATAATTTTTTGGTCCGTTTGGGCAAAATATTTTCCCTTCCGTTTCAAGTGGAAATTTTACGAAAAAAAATCAATTGATATTTTTTTGTATAAAAAGGAAAGTTTTATTTTGGGCCCACACTGAAAAAAAAATTTATTTGATTCAAATAACCGATTATTTGACTACTTTGAATGAAATATTTACTTGAAACAAATAATTTTTATTTGAATCAAAAAAATTGTATATTTGAATCAAATATTTCAGTATTTGAAGCAAATAAATTGTATATTTGAATAAAATATTTCAGTATTTGAAGCAAATAAATTGTATTTGAATCAAATATTTCAGTACTTGAAGCAAATATAATTTAATTGATTCAAAATAAAAATTATTTGATTTAAGTAAATATTTATTTGATAATAGTCAAATAATCGGTTATTTGAATCAAATAAATTTTTTTTTCAGTGCAGAGGAAAGTCTGCGGCATGGGAAAATATAAATTTATTTTTTTAAGAATAAAAAAATATTTTTTTAAATTTTTCTCTGGTTAAAATAAAATTTCTCTTGCTTAGGTAAAGCATATTTGGTTCAAATATACAGTTTACTTAGACCAAAGAAACTTTATTTAACGAAAAAATAAATTTTATTTCCTTTACTTCCTAAATTATGGTTATAGTAATAAAATGTTTGCTAATTTACTTTTTGCTATTAATTTAGTACATTTTACTATTTAATTAGTGGAAGATATAATATTTACTATATAGTAAAGTTCATTAATTTAAAAATAAAATTCAGTCTACTGTTTTTCTAAATATAGTTAGCATTTTTACAAATTCAGAGTGGAAAAAAATTAATTTCATACTAACGAAACTTTATTTAGTTTTAATTAGTTGAAATTAATTAATTAATAATTAATTAATTAATGAAATTAATTAATAATTACTATATAGTAAACTTTATTAATTCAAAAACAAAATTCAGTCACTATTTTCAAAGTATAGTTGACATTTTTACTAATTCAAATTTATAGTATCGAAAAAAAATAATTTCATACGGAAGAAAATTTATTTACTTTGAATGGGGTAAAATTAATAAATACTGCAGTAAACTTTATTAATTTAAAAATAAAATTCAGTCCCTATTTTCCAATTAGTTAACATTTTTACTAATTCAAATTTATAGGATAGAAAAAAATTAATTTCACATGGAAGAAAATTTATTTACTTTTAATTAGTTATATACTTTATAGTAAATATATAAAGTAAATACTATATTGTAAACTTCATTAATTTAAAAACAAAATGCAGTCTCTATTTTCAAATTAGTTAACATTTTTGCTAATTCAAATTCAGAGAGGAGAAAAAAATTAATCTCTTATACAAAAAACTTTAATTATAGTTGAAAAAAATAAAAATTATTCAATTTTTTACAAGTAAACTTTGTTTAATTTAGAAAAAAATAAGTTATTAATAAATTTTTCTAGAGCGAAAATTCAAAATTAGAAATTTAAATAAAATAAATTATTAAAATAAACAATTAATTCAATTTACTATATAATGCAAATTACAAAATCTTTTATTATTAAATTCGAAATTTTTGAGAAATTCATAATCAAATTTGGAAAAATTTACATATTGAGCAAATATTCAATTATAGTTGTTCATATTTTCGAAAATTTTAAATTAATCTTCGCGAGAATTCAATTATTTACATTCAAAATAACATTCTAAGGAAAAATTCAATCATTTTCATAAATAATAAAATTCTTTGCAGAAAATAAATTATTTGCAATTTTTTGCAAACATTTAATTCTCTTGAAAATAATTCTAAAAGTGCGATTGAATCTCAACGATTCAATCATTTGGCAGATTGACTGTAAATTTTTTTTTAAAAATTCAATTATTTCCCAAATTTTAAAGAAAATTCTCGTAAAATATTAAATTATTTCCTTTAAACATTAAAAAATGACACAATTTGTTTGTAACAGTTTTATTATGTGCATTTTTTAATAAAATTTCACCGAAGGATTTAGTAAAAAAAAAAAGGATTTAGTAAATTTCCAATTTTTAATAAATTTTTTCGAAAAAATTCATTTATTTTCCAATCGTCTAATAAATTCTTGGAAACAATTCAATTTTTTTTTAAATATAGTATCGCAAAAATTAAATTGTTTCTAAAAATAATAAATTTTTCACTAGAATTCATAATTATATTGAAAACAATTTCAATAAATTTGAACAATAAAGTATTTAATTGTAATTTTTTAGCAGAAGCGATTATTTTGTAAAGTCGAAAGAAATTCTTCATAAAATTCAAGTACTTTCAAAGTTTTCAATTTAAATTATTAAAAAAATAGATTATTAAAAAAAAAATTCGAAGAAATATTTCAAACGAATTTTAATCAGGACTTCGAAAATTCTTAATAAAATTCTTCGCAAGAAAAAAAACTGAAAGAATTTAAAAAGTTAAATTATTATCGAAAATTTTTAATTTCAAGAAAAAGGGAAATTTCATTAATTTCCAAATGTCTAAATTTTTCGAGAATTTATTCTTGGAAACAATTCAGTTATTTTTGAAAATAGTAAAATTCTTCGCAACAATTAAATTATTTCTATAAAAAATAAAATTTTTCATATAGGAATTCCATTATATTTAAAACAATTTTAATAAACTTGAACAATGAAGTATTTAAATATAATTTTTAACAAAAGCGATGATTTTTTTATAAACTCGAAAGAAATTCTTCATAAAATTCAATTATACATTCAAAATCTTCAATTAAAACTATTAAAGAAAATAAATTACATAAAAAAAATTGAATTAAATTCTTCAAAATTTAATTTTGAATTTAGTCAGGATTTTGAAAATTATATTATAATAATTTTTAATAAAATTTTTTTCTAAGAATTCAATTTTTCATTAGTAATAAAATTCTTCAAAGGAAGGCAACTATTTTTATTTTAATTACAGTAAAATTTCTCAGAAGAATACAATTATTTTAGAAAAAATTAATTCAAGTCAATTATAATTCAATTGAAGTAAATTATATTGAAAAATTCTCATAAAATTCTTCGGAAAACTGAATTATTTTTGTAAATAGTAAAATTCATTACAGAAATGCAATTATTTTAAATAGTAATGGAAATTATAAATAAATATAAATTATAAATATAAAAAATTATAAATATAAAAAATTATAAATATAAAAAATTATAAATTTATAAATTATAAATATAAAAAATTATAAATTTATAAATTATAAATAGTAATAAAATTATAAAATAGTAATAAAATTTCTCAAAAGAATACATTTATTTTTTGAAATATTTAATAAAAGTTTTCGATTGAATAAAATTATTTATTAAATTTTTTAAAAAATTCTTTCAAAACATTCAATTATTCTCTTTTTTCCAATTTTTTTATGATAAATAATTTTTTCGACTAATTTTGTTATAATATATTATTAAATTTTTTGTATTCATTTTATTTTTTGCAGGATTTTCTTGGGGAGGATGTTCCACGGTAGCGGAAGCGGCGGTTACGGCGCAAGTTCCGATTATCAACAACAATCGCAACAACAGCAACAACAACAGGGACACCAACTTCAGGCCCCAGTTTATGTCCCATCGTCGAGGCCTGCCATTCCCTCAGCAGCCACGGCCGCTCAATATCATTCTTTCCCTACTTCCGCATCGCCAGCATGGTAATAATAATTCTTATTTTTTTTATGTCATAAGCAGAAATAAAAAATAAAATGTTCCACTACAGATAAAATTATCAAAAATATTCCATTTTGTAAGCGAAGGGAAAACAAGTTTTCAACACAACAAGTTTTTTTTTTGTTATATTCAACAAAATGTTCAACAAAATATTCAAAACAATCTTTGTATGACCGAAACAAAAAGGATAAAGTTCGATCAAAGAAATAATTTTTCATCTTCTGCTGATTATCGGCTGTGGTTATTTTTTATTGTGAATTTAATCAATTTTCCCGACCCAAATATTAATTGGAATTTTTCTAACCATAGTTTTGTAATAAATTTGTACTACTCTCTAAATTTGAATTAGTCCAAATTTTTACTAATTGAAATTAGTGAGTGACTTTTTGCTTTCGAATCAGTGAGATTTACTAATAAATAGTAATTTCTATTAATTTAAACTGAAAAAATTTTTTAATTGGTTTAAATAACCGATTAATTGACTATTATCAATTTAAATATTTACTTGAATTAAATAATATATTTATTCGAGTCAATTAAACGGTTCAGTTCATATTTTCTTCAAATACTGAAATTATTCATTCAAATACACTGAAAAAAAATTTATTTGATTCAAAATAACCAATTAATTGACTATTATCAATTAAATTATTAAATTATTATTAAATTATTATTAAATTATTATTAAATTATTATTAAATTATTATTAAATTAACTATATTAATTTGAATGTTCTTTCAATCTTTCATTTCATCACTTTTTCTGTCCCTCACACTCTGAAGTTGTCTTTTGTTTATACTTTTGTTTTTTGTTAACTTTAGATAGAAAATAGAAATCATCAGAATTTTTTTTACTTCATTTCATTAAAAGACTAAAATTTTGTTAAATATTATGTTTTGTCAAATTGAAATTATTTTTGTTCTTTACTTCTAAAAAAAATTATTAAACAACTGTGATTAAGAAATAGAAAATTTATTTATTTTCCATTATTTTCTTTTTGAATCACAATTTTTTTAAAGAAAATTATCATTTTGTTTTATAAAGAGAAGAAAAATTTTAAGTAAATTACTATTTTCTAGAATTTTAAATTATTTTTTATGAAAATAATAATTGAATTCCTTAAAAAAAATTTTTGTTTATATGAAAATAATTGAATTCCTTGTGAAATTTTAATTATTTTATGAATATAATTAAATGTTTGCGCAGAATTTCAATAAAATTTTTTATAATTGAATTCTTTTGAAAAATTTTAGTAGATATTATAAAAATCATTGGATTGAGGAAAATTTTTGAAAATAATTGAAATTTTTGTCGCGAATTGTTTTGAAAATTATTTAAAATAATTGAATTGATTCAAAGAATTTTATCAAACTTTTTTAAAATAATTGAATTTTTGCAATGAATTTTATTAAAATTTTTGTTCAATAAGTGAATTATTGCGAAAAAATTTATAAAACATTTGCAAATGATTGAATTCTTGCAAAGAATTTTAACAAAAAATTTGATAATAATTAAATTTTTACGAAGAATTTTATTGTTTATGAAAAGAAGTGAATTATTGCGAAAAAAAATTGCAAATCATTGAATTCTTCCAAAGAATTTTATCAAAAAATTTGACACTAATTGAATTTCTTCGAAGAATTTTATTGTTTATGAAAATAATTGAATTTAGGAAGAATTTTATTAAAATTTTACAGAATCTTTATTAAATTTCTTCTGAAGAATTTCTTTGAGTTTCTTTAAAATAATGGACTTTCTTTAATTATTTTAATTACAAGTTTTCAAAGTAATTGAATTCTACATGAATAGTTTCTTTCAAGTTTTTATAATAATCCTCTTTCTTAATAATTGAAATTAAGCATTTAATTCTTGAATCTTATTATTAAATCGAATTGTTAAAAATTATTTCATTAAAATCTTTGAAAATTAATTTTAATAATAATTTTAATAATAATTTTAATAATAATTACATTTTTTGAGAAATTCCATTAACATTGTACCAAAAATAATTGAAATTCTGTGATAATTTTTATTGTTTATAAAAATAATTGAATTCTCGGTTAAAAAAAATGTTATTCTTCATTAAAATAATTTAATTATTGCGAAGAAATATATAAAAAATTTGTAAATAGTAGAATTTCTCTGAAAATTTTATTATTTAGTTCATTCATTCAAAATTGTCATTTTCTACAATTTCACATTAAAATTTTTTTCAAATAATTGAATTCGTTTTGGGAAATATTTTATTAAAATCGTTGATATTGAAAATCATTAAAATTAGAAAAATTTCTGAAAATAATGGATAATAGTTAATTAATCGGTTATTTGAATCAAATAAATTTTTGTTTCAGTCATTTAATTGACACCATTAAATATTATTTGACTCAAGTAATTAATATTTATTTGACTCAAATAATTAATATTTATTTGACTCAAGTAATTAATATTTATTTGACTCAAGTAATTAATATTTATTTGACTCAAATAATTAATATTTATTTGACTCAAGTAATTAATATTTATTTGACTCAAAGTAATTAATATTTATTTGACTCAAATAATTAATATTTAATTGATAATAGTCAACTAATCGTTAATTTAAATCAATTCAATTTTTTTTCCAGTGTAAATTTGTAGAAATTACTATATTTATTACTAAATCTTACTAATTCGAAAGGAAAAAGTCACTCACTAATTTCAATTAGTATACATTTGGACTAATTCAAATTTAGCTCTCAAAATTCAAATTAGTCTAAATGTCAAAAATTTCCAATTTCTATAAACTGAAAATCGGGAATTAATGCAAATTTATTTTTTCTTGTCCAAAAATAGGGATAAAACGGCTTCCTGGCAACATGGGGTGGACAGTTACGCACACCATACACTGGCAGGCCATACGGGCAGTTCGGCAGGTGGATTGGGCCCACATGGAGGACACGGACATCCACATGGTGGACATCCCCATGCAGCTCATCCCCATTCAGCCCTGGCTGCTGCGAATTCCCCTTTTTACGCGCAAAATGTTGCGATGATGTCGTCATGGAGGGCGTACGACAGCGCGGGCTTTCAAAGAGCTTCGCCTTATGGTAAAATTTTTTATTTTTTTTCTCCTCCCCCTCTCATTTCTTTCTCTCCATTTTTTCAGTTAAAAATAATACTTGGTAATAATTATTACCACAATAATTGTAACTACACTAAAAAAAAAATTTATTTGATTCAAATAACCGATTATTTGTCTATAATCAAATAAATATTTACTTCAATCAAATAATTTTTATTTGAATCAAATAAATTGTATTTGAATCAAATAATTTTTATTTGAATCAAATAAATTGTATTTGAATCAAATAAATTGTATTTGAATCAAATATTTCAGTATTTGAAGCAAATATTTCAGTATTTGAAGCAAATATTTCAGTATTTGAAGCAAATATTTCAGTATTTGAAGCAAATACTAATTAATTGATTCAAATAAAAATTATTTGATTGAAGTAAATATTTATTTGATTATAGACAAATAATCGGTTATTTGAATCAAATAATTTTTTTTTCAGTGTAGCAAAAATATTTACTGATTTATTGCTTTTAAATTAGTAAATTTTTACAAATAGATGTCAATTTCTTCTACAACCGGAGAAAAAATATTATTTAAGCCGCAAATATATTTTATTTGCCTCGCAAATAAATGTAAATTTGCCTCAGAAGCAAACTGGACTTTTTATTTATTTTAAATACAATTTTTATTCGATAATAATAAAACAAACATTTAATTTTATTTTTCCCCGACTTTTCCCTGATTTCCAGACAAAATTTTCACTTTTTTCCTGACCCTAAAGAATATTTTGATTCACTCTAAAAATTATTAGATAATCAAGAAACAATGTTCTATTACATTTATTTACAAATTTCATTAATTGTAAAATTATTCAAAAACATCAATAACTTCTTTTTTTAAATAAATATTTAATCATTATTATTTTTCTGTAGGAATGAAAATTCAAACCTTTTTAAATTGAACAACTTATAAGAATATTATTACAAAACATAAAGAATTCGACTTGAAGTGATCGTCCTCTTCATGTTTTGTAATCATTTAAATTACCATAACATTTTTCAGAATAGGTTAATTATTTACAAAAATCCTAAAAAAAATCCTTCACAAGAATTCAATTATTTTTACAAGCAGTAAAATTTCTCAAAAAAAAATTAAATTATTTTAAAAAAAAATGTAATAAAATTCGTATCAATAATTCAATTACTTTCATAAATATAATAATAAATCGATTATCCATTAAACATTAATTCATTTTTAAATCAATTTTTATTAGAAAATTCTGGAAAAATCAAATTATATTTAAATTAAAAAATAAATAATTTACTGAATAATAGAATGTTCTTTGTTAAAATTTAATTCTCATAAAGAATTTTATCAATAAATTTTTAAATATATGAATTTAATTTGACAAATTTTAATAAATTTTTTAAGAATAATTACATTTTTCCAGGAATTTGAATAAAATATATATTGTATAAAAAATGATTAAAATTCTGCGATGAGTTTTATTATTTATGAAAATAATGTAAATTTTCTTAAAATTTCCAAAAAATAATTGAAATTTGGAGAAGAATTTTAGTATTTATAAAGTTACTTGGAATTTCAACAAGAATTTTTTTTTTAATTTTCGAACACAATTGGATTTCTGCGAAGAATTTTATTACATTTTAAAAAGTAATTTAATTCTTCCAACGAATTGTATTCAAATTTATAAAAAGTAACTGTATTTATGTGAAGAATTTTATTATTTATAAAAAATAATTGAATTCTTACAAAGAATTTTATTCCTGTTTATAAAAATAATTGAATTTCGGTGAAGAATTTTATTATCTATAAGAATATTTTTGTATAATTGATATTTTTCGAAAAATTTTATTAAATTTTGTATTTTAAATAATTGAATTCCTGTGAAAAATTTTATTACTACTTATGAAAATAATTGAATTATTTTAAAGAAATTTATTAAAAAATGAATAATTCAAATCTTGTGGAATTTTGTCAAGAATTTTATTAAAACTTTTGAAAATAATTGTAATTTTGACGAGAATTGTTTTTAAATTTTTGAATATAATTGAAATTCTACGAAGAATTTTTGTAACTTTTGAAAATAATTGAATTTCTGTAATTATTTGTAAATTGTAACTTTTCCAAAATCTAATTTTTTTAGTATTTTTAACTAAAATTCTTTTATCAATCTAGTATTTATGAAAATTGTAAAAATTATTCATAAAATAATTTATAAGTCATAATTTTTGATAGTTATTATTAATTTCATTTAATTATTATTTTTTATTATTATTTATTTATTATTTATTATTTATTATTAATTATTAATTTTATGATAGTTTTTGAAAATTTAAGTTATTAAAAAGAAATTATTGTCAGAAATAGAAAAAATTGAATGTTTTGTATTAAAATTAGTGGTAATTTCATAGTTTACGAGGCAAAAAGAAAAAAAATGAAGTTTTCTCATGAATTTTCAAAAATTCAATTTTTTCCAGTACTTTTAGTAAAAAATCCCTGACTTTTCTCTGACTTTCCTGACCAATTTTACTTTCCCTGAATTCCATGACTTCCCTGGCCTATGGCAACCCTGTTATTTGAATGAAATTAAATTGTATTTAAACTAAATAAAATTTATTTGAATGAAATAAAATTTTATTTAAACTAAATAAAATTTATTTGAATGAAATAAAATTTTATTTAAACTAAATAAAATCTATTTGAATGAAATAAAATTTTATTTAAACTAAATAAAATCTATTTGAATGAAATAAAATTTTATTTAAACTAAATAAAATCTATTTGAATGAAATAAAATTTTATTGAAACTAAATAAAATTTATTTGAAACAAATAAAAAGTCTAGTTAATTCTGAGACAAATAAAACCATTTCTCTGCGTGTATAATTTAATATAGACGCAAATTTACTAATAAATTATTAGAAAAATTTATTTATTAGTAAAATTTACCAGCAAATTAGTTTTCGTATTTTTCTAAAATTCAATTGACTAAATTATTAATTTAAAAATAATTTAATGAATATAATACCTAATGTTTAATGTTTAAAAATGTTAAATTTTAATTTTTTTAATTTCTAAAATAAAACATTTAATTTTAGTTTAAAGATGCACATACATAGTATTCAAATATAAAACTGGGGAGAAGTTTTTTTTTACCAATTCAGTCCGTACCTTTTCGGAAGAAAAATATTTCATTAAAAGTATTTTTTTAATTTTTTGAACAAGCACATGCCTTGTGTTTAAGTTATATATTAGAGGACGTTTGATAAACTATATATAATCATAAGAATAGGAAATTACGCAGTTATTTATCTTATCAATTTTGCACTTATAATTCATGCAATTCCTTTCGTATCTACATCATATAATCGCAAACATGACACTTGAAATATAATCGAATCGAGTTTCTATTTTTTTCTAATAATTATTCAAACTATCAAAAATATTATTATAAAAAACAATAATTATTACCTATATGATTATATTCTAAACCTAATTATAATATATTTTTGTGATAAATAAAAATTAAAAACTATTATTGTCGTTGAACGTAATTATTAAAATTGTAGTAATTTTTCGGAATCGTTATACTAATTACGAGTCACTCGAAAAAGAACCACATATTTTCGAAATTTTAGAAAAAAAAAATTATTAACATTAATATGTAATATAATTTTGTGTCACCAACCTTGAAATCATTGACGAATTTCGTACCGGTGAAATAGTTGTACTCAACAAGATTAAATCTTCTTAGAACACGTGACTTTAAAAATATTTCGAAAATCACTTTTTATTAACTAGAAAGACTTTGCCATTTTTTAATTTTTCACTTTTTCTATCAGACGATCGCGATTTTTAAAAAAACGAGCACTCCCGAAATTAAAATCTATAATAGAAAATAAATTAATTCTTCTTGCCGAAAAATTGAAGAAAATGCACGACGTGAAAACTAATGGCAACTGAAGAATATTTCATTCGTATTGTTATTGGCCGTGTACCCCCGAAGGTCGAATAGCTCATCAGGGGTAATAAATTTTCAATTTTCCACTCAACTGCTGGTTGCAATCTGTCTATTGTGTATATCTATGCGTAATTGATGCTCGATCGTCCTCTGTGGCTCACTTCCAATGTAAACAAACCTTTTCCGTTTATTACCCACAGTACCTGCAAAATTACAAACGAACAAAGCAATTATTCATTATAATGGAAATTTAAATACATTTATTGCGTAAATTTAAATGAAAATTTAAATGAAAATTTAAATAAAAATTTAAATAAAAATTTAAATGAAAATTTAAATATATTTCCAATAATATTTGAGACAAGATTTTAAAGAAACAAAAAATCAAATTTAATGAAATTTCACTTTTTCTTTAAATTAAAAATTTTCAATAATAATTTAACTTTTTAACTTTCTAAATTTTTATTTTTTTTTTCTTGCGAAGAATTTTATTAAGAATTTTCAAAGTCCTGATTAAATTCGTTTGAAATATTTCTTCGAATTTTTTTTACGTAATCTATTTTTTTAATAATTTAAATTAAAAACTTTGAAAGTACTTAAATTTTATGAAGAATTTCTTTCGACTTTACAAAATAATCGTATTCTGTTAAAAAATTATAATTACATACTTTATTGTTGAAATTTATTGAAATTGTTTTCAATATAATTATGAATTCTAGTGGAAAATTTATTATTTTTAGAAACAATTTAATTCTTGCGAAGAATATTACTTTTATTAGAAGTAAATTATTAAGAATATTATTTTTATTTTCAAAAAAAATTGAATTGTTTCCAAGAATTTATTAGACGATTGGAAAATAAATGAATTTTTTCGAAAAATTTTATTAAAAATTGGAAGTTTACTAAATTCTTTTTTTACTAAATCCTTCGGTGAAATTTTATTAAAAAATGCACATGATAAAACTGTTATAAACAAATTGTGTCATTTTTTAATGTCTAAAGGAAATAATTTAATTTTTTTACGAGAATTTTCTTTAAAATTTGGAAAATAATTGAATTTAAAAAAAAAAAAATTTACAGTCAATCTGCTAAATAATTGAATCTTTGAGATTCAATCGCACTTTTAGAATTATTTTCAAGAGAATTAAATGTTTGCAAAAACTTTACTAAATAATTGCATTTGTTTCAATGGATTTCTGCAAATTTCAAAAAATAATTCAATTCTTTCAAGAAATTTTATTCAAATTGTATTAAAAATAATTTAATTTACACGAAGAATATTATTATTTATGAAAATAATGGAATTTTTCCTTAGAATGTTATTTTGCATGTTAATAATTGAATTCTCGCGAAGATTAATTTTAAAATTTTCGAAAATATGAACAATAATAATTGAATATTTACTAAAAATGTAAATTTTTCCAAACCTAATTTTATATAAACAATTAAATCTTTGAGATTAAATCGCACTTTTAGAATTATTTTCAAGAGAATTAAATGTTTGCAAAAACTTTACTAAACAATTGAATTTGTTTCGATGGATTTCTGTAGATTTCAGAAAATAATTTATTTCTTTCGTGAAATTTTATTAAAATTGTATTGAAAATAATTTAATTTCCACGAAGAATTTTATTATTTATGAAGATAATTCAATTTTTCCTTAGAATGTTATTTTGTATGATAATAATTGAATTTTCGCGAAGATTAATTTTGAAATGTTTCGAAAATATAAATAATAATAATTGAATATTCACTCAATATGTAAATTTTGCCAAATTTAATTTTATATAAATAATTAAATCTTTGAGATTAAATCGCACTTTTAGAATTATTTTCAAGAGAATTAAATGTTTGCAAAAACTTTACTAAATAATTGAATTTATTTCGATGGTTTTTTGAAAAATTTAGAAAATAATTTATTTCTTTTGTGAAATTTTATTAAAATTGTATTGAAAATAATTTAATTTCCACGAAGAATTTTATTATTTATGAAAATAATTCAATTTTTCCTTAGAGTGTTATTTTGTATGTTAATAATTGAATTCTCGCGAAGATTAATTTTAAAATTTTCGAAAATATAAATAATAATAATTGAATATTTACTGAATATGTAAATTTTTCCAAATTTGATTACGAATTTCTCCAAAAATTAGAATTTGATAAAAAAAAAAAAAAAAAGTTTTACAAAGTTTTTACTTTGTAATTTGCATTATAATAAATTAAATGCCACGTTCCGCGAGCGCGTAACATTTTCTAGTTACAATTATAAACCTTATAAATATTAAATTACAGAAAAAAAATGAATATAATAAAGAAAGAGAAGTAGCACTATGTTAAAATACTAATTTAAATACTCAATACTGATTGAGATAATTTTCAATTAAAGAAGAAATCAAATGATACACTCTTTGAATTAGTCAACAGTAATTTAATTGAAACTCAAAAAACGAGGAAATTAGATCGGAAAAAAAGAATGGAAAAAAATGAAATAATTAGCGAAGGGAAAAATGCCTCAAATATTGCGCGCGTATCTTCATTAAAACGTACATCTTGAAATCAGTGAGCGATAAGCGGAGGAGTGAAAAAAGTGATATTTCTTTGAATTTATAGACATGCCCTGCAATGTCTAACTAACTAACCACATTAGCCATGTGCAAGTATATAAATGATAGCGGCCTTTCTGATGAGAGAGGTCGAGTTTCTGGTCAAGTGTTTTTAGTTAGAAATGCAACAGAAGGCACTTCTGAGTTCATTTCCAAAGGCTCTTTAAAATTTAAGTGAATTTTATTTTTAATTTACGACTCTCAATTTTTCTTCATTTGTTAGCTGGTAGTAATATTAATAATAATAACTATTATTAATGTTACTATCATTATTATTATTATTACTATTCTTATTACTATTATTTGTATTATTATTACTATTATATTTTTATTATTATTATTATCATTAGTATTATTAATTATTAATTATTAAACTGCTAAACTATTATTAATATTGTATAAATGGATATTTAGGAATATTTTTTTTATTTTTAGCAACAAATGGAAAATAATTAATAAAACATTTTTTTCAGAGCGATCAATTTTATTGATTCTCAAGTAGAAAGGGTTCAAACTTAGTCAGGCAGATGTCAGACATTTACTGTGAAAAACTATTACGCTTCTTTCTAATTCAAAAATAATTTTTTCTAAAGGTGAATGAACATAGATAAATTCGAATAATAACTCGACAATAAACAAAAATTATAATTTATAAAAGAAATAACAAAAAATAATAATAATGCTTCCAATATTCGGATTTTATTTATTTTTCAGTTCCTTTTTTCGAAACGATAATAAAAATTCAAAAAGGGAGAAAAACCTACATTTTTCCCACTTGTTACTAAAAATAAACTATTAAAAACATTCCACTTAAAACAAAAATAGTAAAATACTTCTTTAAAAAAAAATGAATTCTAATTAAATTTCAGAGAAAAAATTTCCCTATTATTAAAAAAAAAAGAAGTGATTTTTCTCTTTTTCAATATCTAAAGAAAAAAATGTTTAATTTTACTTAAAGATTCGTCAATGGAATTTCAATTTGGCGAGGGTCGAGAATGCGTAAATTGCGGAGCAATTTCCACACCCCTTTGGCGACGCGATGGAACTGGTCATTATCTCTGTAATGCATGTGGTCTTTATCACAAAATGAATGGCATGAATCGACCACTTATTAAACCTTCCAAGCGATTGGTAAGTAAATCAAAATTATAATTTTCCATTCAAATATACACAGAAATCAGGAAATTAATCGATTCGCAAGAATTCTCTAATGTAGTTTCAAAAGAATTTCTTTTATAACCGTAAATTGATTTACAAAAAAGGCGACAAAAAAAAAGAAATAAAAATAAAATTAAAACAAAAGTAAATTTAAAAAAGCAAACAAATACAAATGCAATGGAAAAATTAAAAAATTTAAAAAAAAAAACTAAAATCGAAAATTAGAAAAAAGTGAAAAACAAACTAAAATTAAAAATAGAAAAGGAAAATCAAAAATTTGAAAAAAGCAAAAACAAGCAGATAAGGAAAATCAAAAATTTGAAAAAAGCAAAAACAAGCAGAAAAGGAAAATAAAAAATTTGAGAAAAGCAAAAAAAAGTAAAAGCAATAAGAAGTAAAATAAAAAAATAGAAAAATGCCAAAATAAATTAAAGAAAGAAAATAGAAAATAGATTTATATATAAAGTAAAGAAAATATGAAAAAAAGAAAAATAGATAATACAAAATAATGATAAAGTGGAAAGAGTAAAAATAAAAAAAATAAGACGACTGTTTGAAAATATCGAAATTTCCTGCTTTCTAAATAAAAACATTTGCACAAAGAGTACTTCCGGTATACATTAGCAAAGGGTCAGATCTCCGAATTCCAGACTGCAACGAGACGACTCGGACTTTGCTGTACAAATTGCGGTACAAGAACAACGACATTGTGGAGGCGCAACAATGAGGGCGAGCCAGTTTGCAATGCCTGCGGTCTTTACTTCAAGCTGCACGGCGTCAATCGACCATTGGCCATGAGGAAGGACGGCATTCAGACGAGAAAACGAAAACCAAAAAAAACACCCGAGCCCAATGCCCGTACATCGCACACCGAGCATGAAACTTCAGACTCCGCATCTTCACCCTCCAATGGTACGGATTTTTTCCCTGCAAATTTATTTACTATTATTAACATATTATTATGAAAATCATAAAAATTCTTATTTCCAAAAATCAATTTCAATTCTTGAATAATTTTTTATTCGAAATTTGTAAAACTATTCACTTATTAACAAAAAATTTAATAATTATTGCTAATTATTTTCTAAACATTTCGTAGACTTTGCACTCAATAATTAATTTTAAAAAAGTAGCAAAAATTAGCAAAAAGTAGCTTGCAGACTAAAAAAAGTAATAAAAAAGTAGCTACAGAAAAATTAAACTTGACGATAAAAAAATCTCGTTTTAGAAACTTTATAAAATTGACGAAAATTCCATTCTATATTTTATTTTCCTGACTTTTTCTAAATTTTTATAAAATATTTACTTCTTTCTTCTTCTAATGCTAATAAATTGAATTCCTGCAACGTATTTTATTATTCACGAAAGAATTTCAATATTTGTAAAAATCATTTAATTCTTGGGAAGTATAAAAAAAATTTTTTTTAAAAATAATTTATTCCTTTCGACTAATTTTATGCAAATTCTTACTTAGATAATTAAATTCCTGCGTGAGGAATTGTTACTATTCATGAAAAAAAATTGAACTCTTACGAAGATTTTTACAACAAAGTTTTTAAATAATTGAATACTGTTTGCAAATTTTTTAAAAATATTCCAAATCATTGAATTTAGAAAATTTTTTTAAAGTAACTCAATTTTACAAAGAATTCTATTAAAATATTTCACAATAATTAAATATCTGTGTGGTATTTTATTAAAATTTAATTTCGAAAAGTTCAATTTCTAAAAAGCTTTTTATTATTTACAAAAATAATTGAATTCTCGCAAAAGATTTTTTTGGAATTTTTCAAAATATAATTGAATTAACAAGTTGAAATTTAATACTTTTCAAAATAATTGAATTTTTCTCATGAATATTGTTATTTATGCGAAAATAAATGAATTTTGCAAAAAATTTCACTAAAATGACTCAAAAATATTGAATTTTTCTCATGAATATTGTTAATTATGCGAAAATAGTTGAATTTAGCAAAAAATTGTACTAAAATGATTGAAAAAAATTGAATTTTTGGGAATAGTTTTCTTATTCCCGAATTATATAGAATTCTTTGGAAGAATTTTTTATTCATAAACAATTCAATTCTTGAAAAGAATTTGATTCAAAACCAAAAAGAATAATTTAATTATTTCATAAAAATTTAATTAAAATTGTGCTTAAAATAAGTGTTTCCTTTCGAACAATTTTATTAAAATATATTTAAACATAATGGAATTCTGAAAATAATTAAATATTGTCAAAAAATTTTGCATTCATAAAGATAATTGAAATGTTTACAATTGTTTTTAGCTTTTTTGAAAATAATTGAATTTTTTGTAAGAATTTTATAAACATTGTTTTAAATGATTCAATTTTTCGAAATATAATAAATACAGGCTTCGCACTCCATTATGAGTTTAAAAAAAATAGGAAAAAGTAGCCTTGATGACAAAAAAAAATAGGAAATAGTAGCCGCGATGACAAAAAAAAGAATTAAAGAATTTCATTAAAACCTTTTTTAAAAAAAGAACACTAAAGACAAAAATAGTAATAAAAGAATAGGAAAAAGACAAACACTTAAGAAAAAAGACAAAAATAGTAAAAAAACGAATAGTAAAGCAAAAAATAAAGAAGAGAAAATAGTAAAAAAAAAATTGGACAAGTGCGAGTTGTACTCTCAATGCAGTGGCGGGTTTTTATAAAATTGTTTTTTTTAGGTAAGCATGTAGATAATTAAAAAAGTAAAGTGGTTCTCTAAAACCCAAAAATAAAGAAGCAAAAGTAGAAAAAAAGTAGAAACAGATGAATTTTAAGAATTTCGGTTTTTATAATTTGTTATAAAATTTTTTTTTTTGGCAAAGCATGTAGATAATTAAAAAAGTAAAGTGGTTCTCAAAAACCCAAAAATAAAGAATCAAAACTAGAAAAACAAGTAGAAACAGATAAATTTTAAGAATTTCGATTTTTTTAATTTTTTATAAAATTTTTTTTTTTGGCAAAGCATGTAGATAATTAAAAAAGTAAAGTGGTTCTCAAAAACCCAAAAATAAAGAAGCAAAAGTAGAAAAACAAGTAGAAACAGATGAATTTTAAGAATTTCGGTTTTTTAAATTTTTTATAAAATTAGTTTTTTTGGCAAAGCATGTAGATAATTAAAAAAGTAAAGTGGTTCTCAAAAACCCAAAAATAAAGAATCAAAACTAGAAAAACAAGTAGAAACAGATAAATTTTAAGAATTTCGATTTTTTAAATTTTTTATAAAATTAGTTTTTTTGGCAAAGCATGTAGATAATTAAAAAAGTAAAGTGGTTCTCAAAAACCCAAAAATAAAGAAGCAAAACTAGAAAAACAAGTAGAAACAGATAAATTTTAAGAATTTCGATTTTTTAAATTTTTTATAAAATTAGTTTTTTTAGCAAAGCATGTAGATAATTAAAAAAGTAAAGTGGTTCTTAAATTTTGTCTAAGGAATTCAATTATTTCAATTATTTTCATAAATACCAAAATTTTTCCGATTTACTAAATTCTTTTAAATATTATTTTTGAAAAATATTCCTCATAAGAATTCAATTGTTTTCATAAATTTCAATAAAATTAAAAAAATAATTCAATTATTTTCAAAAGTAACATAATTCTTTGCAGAAATTCAATTATGTTTAAAATTTTTTTGAAATTCTCCGAAATTTCAATTATCTTTATAAATAATTAAATTGTTCTCTACAATTCAATTATTTTCAAAAATGTTAATAAAATTCTACGCAAACATTTAATTATTTTCATAAATATGTAATAACATTCTTTTGAAGGATTCAATTACTTTTATAAATAGTAATATTCTTTGTACAAATTCAATTATTATCAATAAATTTTAATGAAATTGAATTAATCAAATTTTTCAATGAACAGTCAAGATTGTTTTTTGAAAAATTGAAAAAATGTTTAAAAAAGTGGTAAATAGTAGGTTTTAGTAGATGAGCGCGAAGTCTGCATTTTGTTAAGTTTTAAGAAGAAATGAATTATTTTCGTAAATAATGACAAAATTCTCTAGGACAATTAAATTGTTTTCGTAAATAATAATAAAATTCTCCAGAGGAATTTAACTATTATTTTCGTCTAAAAAATAGAATTCTCCGGTGGAATTCAATTATTTTCAATGCAAATTCAACATTTGATTTCAATAAATAATATGTAATAAATAAATAGTAAATAAACATTGCCGATTAAAACGTCAAAATTAAATTAATTAATTAATTAACGATTAACGTCAAAATTAGTATTTACCTGTAAAATGTGAAAATCACGTTTTTCTACCTTTCGCAGAGGGCAAAAGAAGTCAGAGTCAGCAACAGCATCAGGCAGATGTACCAAAATCATCGAGTTCATCGACAACGACGGAGAGACCCGTTTATTTGGGACACACATCACTCCTTCCAACCGGAAGCACTCCAACCGTAAAAACGGAACCACGCAGTTGTGAAGGTGTCGTAGCGCAACCATATTCATCATATTATCCTCATCCTCATCAACTGAGTACGCCGACAAGTGAACATCAACAATCTAGTTATTACGGAGCTCAGGAAGCGCCGTACCATCATCAGCATCACGTCACAGCAGCAGCAAAATTACTAGCCTCCTCCTAGTTCTCTCCTTCGATTCATTTTCACCTGAAAAAATTATTTCAAGCATAAATTTTTATCATTGTCGAAGAAAAAAGAAAATTTATTATAAAAAAAAATTTATTATCAAAACAAGAAAATTTATTATGAAAAAAAGAAAATCTATTATAAAAAAAAAATTTATTATCAAAAAAAGAAAATACATTATATCAAAAAAAGAAAATATATTATCAAACAAAAAGAAAATTATTTCCTACGAAAAAAGTATATAATTCGATTATTTAGAATAAAAAAAAATTACTATTTTCTTCACGAGAAAAGCCCGAAAGTCAATTTCGAATTTGGAAAAAAAATCGAAAAGTTCGTTTTGAATTTGGAAAAAATTTTAAACGTTCGTTTCGAATTTGGAAAAAATTCGAAAAGTTCGTTTTGAATATGGAAAAAATTTTTAACGTTCGTTTCGAATTTGGAAAAAATTCTAAACGTTCGTTTCGAATTTGGAAAAAATGCGAAAAGTCCATTTCAAACTCGGAAAGAAATACAAAAATTAATTTCGAAAACGAAAACTATTTTCAAAATTCAACATCTCGATTATCATTTCCCTCGATTCATCGTAAGCAATTTTTCTTGACGAATGAATGATGCAAAATGCATTTAAATGTTAAAAAGTGTCCTTAATGTTTTTTTGTCTCTTCTTCTTCTTCTTTTTTTATTTTATTTGTAGAGTGGCACGAAAAATCGACGCAGAAACCAGTTTGAGATATTCAATTCCTAATGCTGACTCGCGATGTGTGATATTTAAATTATTTATAAGGCACTCTACTCCTGTTTCTTTTTTATTGTATAAAGAGAAAAAGAATTTGACGGGGGAGACAAAAAAGAAGAAGAAATAACGATAATGTATATCATTCCAGGCGAATTCTTTTTCTATACAAATGGAGAAAAACAAATTGTATAAAATTTATTATTATAACGCTCGATTTTATTTTTTTTTCGCCTATCACGAGCGATATTTAGAGGCTGATTAAGTAGTACAAAACGCTCGTGATTGGTCGATGAACTTCTTTTGCATTTTATAAAGCGCACACTTTAAAAAAAAAAGCAATAATTATAATACGGTCCGTCCCATTTTTGCCGATACTTAAACGAAATCAATTAATTCTAGAAAGACAAAATGAAATAAAAATAAAAATACATTTTCAGGTAATAGACAAATTTTTTGCCTTGAAAACAAAAAAAAAAAGTGAAAAATTGTCCTTAAAAACAAAACTCACTTCTTTAGAAATGATTCGTGATTATTATTACTATTAATTCACCGAAAAAGTAAATTAAGAATCATAAAAAAAATTTCTTCTTATAAAGAAGTCTGAGTTTCAATTCAAATTTTTCATGACTGTAAATAGTAAAAATTATAAATATATATATATAAAAAAAATCTATAGATATGTAATTTTATGAATATTAAAATTTAAATACATATTATACTATAAGGTTACATTTGATCTGTATGTCAATAAAGTGTATGTCCTTTTTTAAAAATCATTAAAAAAAACTATTTTTCTTAATATAGACAAATCCTGGATTGAAATTTCCGGTCATCGGTCAAAGTTTAAATAATAAATAGAGTAAACAAAAAAAAAGAGAGAGAATGAGATTAAAATCATGACGTTCTTGTTGATAAAATATAAGTGTGTATGACAATTGTTATAACGAAGGCGTTATGCTTGAAGTAAAGGGTGTTAGATAAATATTTTCTCTCGCCGTGTTACCTGACATTGAAGGGACGAAGAAACGCCCACGATTAATTTGATTCAAACCACCCTCCTATTATCAAACAAGCAATTTGTCAACCTGCGCGACCATCGAGTTCACATAAATCCCCAGCAATAATAATGTTCGAATTCAAATGATGATCGCAGTTCATATCGTGAAGTCATAAAAGATAAAAGTGTCTTGTTTGTTTCAATGGGTAAGTTACATTTTAATTTATTATTTTTTTACTGTTTTTTCTAACTATTTTCTATATTAATTAAATTTTTAATTTTCATTTCAAGTTAAATTTCAATTTTAATTCAAATACGATTTCAATTTTAATTCAAATAAAATTTCAATTTAATTCAAATTCAATTACAATTTTAATTCAAATACAATTTCAATTTAATTCAAATTCAATTACAATTTTAATTCTATTTCAATTTAACTTTAATTCAATTTAATTTTAATTACATTTCGATTTCTATTTAAACTTCACTCATTTCAATTTATTTTTAATAAATTATTTCTGAATTAATTTAAAAAATTCTATTTCAATTTAACTTTAATTCAATTTAATTTCAATTACATTTCGATTTCAATTTAAATTTCATTCAATATTAATTCATTTTTAATGAATTATTTCTAAATTAATTAAAGAAAGTCTATTTCAATTTAACTTTAATTCAAATTAATTTTAATTATATTTCGATTTCAATTTCAATTTTATTCAATATTAATTCAGTTTTAATAAATTATTTCTAAATTAATTTAAAAAATTTGTTCACTCAAAAATAATTTGAATTTTAATTATTTTATTTTAATTACTTATCTGAATTCTACATAAAAGGTTTTTTTCTATCAAAATAACATTTTTCAATTCTTTCAATCTTCTTTATACTAATAAATTTTTTGGAGAGAAAAATTTTTTTTATTTTTTATAGAAAAGGAAATCTTTAATTTCTTGTTTTTCAAAATTTTAATTTAATTTTAATTTAATTTTAATTTAATTTCAATTTAATTTTCCTTTAATTTCAATTTCATTTTAATTCAATTTCAATTTCAATTTAATTCAAATTCAATGGAATTTTAATAAATTTTTTCCAAATTAATTAAAAAGTATTGTTTGCTAGAAAAGAATTTGAAATTTTATTATTTAACTCTAATTACTTTTCTGAATTTTTCATGAAATAAATTTTTTTAAAGAAATTTTCAATTCTTTCTTTCCTTTTTAAACTAACAAATTTTTTTCACTGAAAATTTTTTTCGTTTTTTATAGAAAAGAAAATCTTTAATTTCTTGTATTTCTAAATTTTAATTAAACTGAAATTTCAATTAAATTCCAAATTAATTCAAATTTACTTTTTCAATTCAATTTCAATTCATTTTCAATAAATTGTTTCTAAATTTATTTAAAAAATTTGTTTACTCGAAAAGAATTTAAAATGTAATTTTTTTATTTTAATGACTTTCTTATAATCTTCATAAAATGTATTTTTTCCATAAAAATAACATTTTTCAATTCTTTCTATCTTTTTTATACTAATAAATGTTTTTGGAGAGAAAAATTTCTTTTATTTTTTATAGAAAAGGAAATCTTTAATTTCTTGTTTTTCAAAATTTTAATTCAATTTTAATAATTTAATTTAAATTCTAATTTCAATTTAGTTTTAATTTAATTTTAATTCAAATTCAAATTCAAATTCAAATTTCAATTTAATTTTAATTTAATTTTAATAAATTCTTTCCAAATTAATTAAAAATTATTGTTTGCTGGAAAACAATTTGAAATTTAATTATTTAACTTTAATTACTTTTCTGAATTTTTCATGAAATAAATTCTTTTAAAGAAATTTTCAATTCTCTCTTTCCTTTTTAAACTAACAATTTTTTTTCACTGAAAATTTTTTTCGTTTTTTATAGAAAAGGAAATCTTTAATTTCTTGTATTTCTAAATTTTAATTAAACTGAAATTTCAATTAAATTCCAAATTAATTCAAATTTACTTTTTCAATTCAATTTCAATTCATTTTCAATAAATTGTTTCTAAATTTATTTAAAAAATTTGTTTACTCGAAAAGAATTTAAAATGTAATTTTTTTATTTTAATGACTTTCCTAGAATCTTCAGAAAATTTATTTTTTTCATAGAAACACGAATTTTCAATTTTCTCTTTCATTTTTAAACTAATAAATTTTTTTCGATAACAAAATTTCCTTTTGATTTTCTTGATTTTACTGCTTTACTATTTTGCTATTTTAATGTATTTTATAATTGTATAATTTTACAAATTTGAAAAAAAGAAAATGAACTTTCATTAAATTGAAAATAAATTCGATTGTTATTAAAAGGTAAAATTTCTGATTAAAAAAAAAATTTAGGGAGATCTTTGCCAGCTCCAGTTGCGTGTAAAGTTTGTGGTGATCGATCATATGGAAAACATTACGGAGTCTATTGTTGCGATGGATGTTCTTGTTTTTTTAAAAGGTCTGTTAGACGTGGAGTCATATACACCTGCCTAGGTAATTAATAATTGAATTTAAATTTATTTTTATGTTTTCAATTTCAATTTCAATTTTATTTTTATTTTTAATTTATTTGCTTTTCAAAACTAAAAAACTGATCGTGGCGAATTTATAAAATCTAAATTTATTCAATTATATTCAATATGAAAAATTATTTTAAATAAATTTAAATATTTTCCAAATTTATTAATTGCTTTTCTTAAAATTCGTATTTCGTGATAATAATTCTTTTAAACAGATTTTTTTACTGCAAATTTATTTTTATCCTCATTTCCAAAAATCATAATAATTATTTTAAACAAATTTCGTTCATTTTTAAACTTATTTTCATTTCAAAAAAATGAAAAATTAAAAAAATTAATTCTTAATAATTTTTTCTATAAAATTTCAATTCAATATATTAAATTATCAATTACCCTTTTGATTTAATTAGCAGGAACTGGAAATTGCATAGTAGATAAAGCGAGACGAAATTGGTGTCCACATTGTCGTTTAAAAAAATGTTTCACTGTTCAAATGAACACGTCAGGTAAATAAATTTAAACATTTCTTTTGAAACCGAAAAAAAAATTTATAACTGTCACTCTACACAAAAATCACTTAATTTCGAACATATTTTTTCAAAAATACGTTAAATATATTAATTTTTCATGCGAAAAGAAATTAACAAAAATTGCCAATTAAAAATAATAATAATTAACAAAAAAGAAATCTATTTCGCTAGACATAGAAAAAAGTATAATATTTAAAGAAAACTGATTATCGAGTTCGAGGCAGGATAGAAGAAGCAAATAAAGCCGCGTGCCGGTCACACTTCCAACCGGACACGAGTGCTATGTAAACACAATGAATGGACAACAAGAATAGTTAGCATGGAAACTTGTAAAATCACATGGAAAAAATAAAACATAATTAAAAGAATTCTTTTAAGTCAACTAAAAAAATTCTATTCTTTTAAATTAACTAAAAAATTCTATTCTTCTAAATCAACTAAAAAATTCTATTCTTCTAAATCAACTAAAAAATTCTATTCTTTTAAATCAACTAAAAAAATTCTATTCTTCTAAATCAACTAAAAAATTCTATTCTTCTAAATCAACTAAAAAATTCTATTCTTTTAAATAAACTAAAAAAATTCTATTCTTTTAAATTAACTAAAACATTCTTTTCTTTTAAATTAATTAAAAGAACTTCCATTCTTTCAAATTAATTACAAAAAAACCATTTTTAATTAAACTCCTTCAGTTCGGCCGAAAATTACCAGAATCGAATTTTATTTGGAAAAAAACCTCTTTTACTAAAGCAAAAAAATAAAAATCGAATATAATGAAATATTAAAATTTTTCTCCTGAAAATTTAGCCGTTCAAGAAGAAAGAGGTCCTCGTAAGAAAAGTAAAACATCAAAATTCCACTGGAAGACGAAAATTCAATCATCGACGGGAATTTTTAATTCCAATGAAGAGCAGAAGAGAATAAATTCATTTCCCTTGAAACACATTGTCACGAGAATGGAACCAATCTATGAAATAACGTCAAATTCTAATTTTATTCTACCTCCACCTCCGCCTATTGCTTCGAGAATAATTTTACCTGGTAAAATATTTATAAATTCTTCTTTCTTTGAAGAAATATTTTTTACGAAGTCTAAAAGTTTTCTAATCTGATAAATCTAAGTTTTCTCTTCAAAACTTTCCAATTAAATTCAATTTTACAAAATGTTTTTTTTTGTTTCCTTTTTCAGCCGAGAATATGAATATTCAGTATGAAATCGCAGCTCAAATATTCCTCCTAACAATTAGACGAGCGCGTCAACATCGTGACTTTCAAACATTGAATATCGAAAATCAAAATATAATTCTGCGCCAAGGTTGGGCGGCTGTTTTTATTCTTCATGCTTCCACTTTTCCAATGCATTTCATTCAATTGTTGATAAACAAATGTGGCGCGGAGAGAACGACATTGAATTCACTAATGACAGCGCGCGCCTCACTTTTGAAACTACAACTCGATGAAATTGAATATTCCGCCTTGGAAACACTGTCCCTCTGTCGTCCCGGTAAGTATTTTATTAACACTCAATTCAAATTCTACAGAAAAGTAAATAAATCCTTCGAAAAATAAATAAATCCTTCCCTTTTAGTCAAAACTAAAAAAGTTGAATCAAATACCACTCGAAAAATTTCATTCGATTTTTTTCTACAACATTGCCTCTCTAATTTTCCTTCTCACTTTGCAGAATTGACAGAATCCCAAGAAAGTTTCGATTTCCTATCGAGAGTACGCAATTCAGCGACAGAATTATTATTACGCCATCTTCAGAGTCGAGAGAATCGAGAGTATAGAATTATAGAAATAATGTTGGTCTTTTCAATTCTCACAGCATGTTGTACGCGAGAATTGGGAATTGCTCTCTTCTCGCCAATTATCGGTGATTTAGCTCTGGACCACGTAATCGCATCTATATAAATAAATAGCGTGAATGAATAAATATTCCCTGCGAAAATAAAAAAAATAAGTTATTTATTTATTTAAAATTAACCTATTGGACAAAAAAATTTTATTTTTCTCATTTGGTTGAATAAAATCAATTATTTTCAATTCTTAGTATTTAATAGTATCAATATTCTAAAGAAATAAAAATATTTTACATTTAATTTTATCATTAATTTAATAAATTAATTTTCTTCTCACTCTTGATTCTCATTTCGACCCGTCGTTATTTATTTTCCCACCACAAACTGAATTTGTGAATTAAAAACTGAATTTCTCGCTAAATAACAAGTGATTGTAAAATGGAGTATGATAAGAGTACTTAGAAATTAATTTTCAATTATAGATGTAATGAAATAATTACGACTCTGCCATGAAACGTGAAGTTTGTAAACTTTTTGGAAAAATACTGCAATTAATGAAACAAGTGATTTGTACCGTACTTTTGAAATCATTTGCCTATTGCCACTTGATTCGTTTTCTCTTCGTATTTCTAAATTCATTTTCTTGATACTAAAATTGTGTTATTTAAATTTAACAATCAAAAAACAAAATTCAAATTGTAATTTTATTGTTACATTTTTATTATTGTAATCTTATTGTAATTGTATTGTAATTTAACTGTAATTGAATTGTAATTGAATTGTAATTGAATTGTATTTGAATTGTAATTGAATTGTAATTGAATTGTATTTGAATTGTAATTGAAATGTAATTAAATTGTAATTGTATTGTAATTGTATTATAATTGTATTGTTTTATTTGTATTATTTTATAATTGTAAAGTAATTCCATTACTGTAATTCTATTATTAAAAATTGTCAATTTCTCGATAAATTATGTTTCAATTGCGGATACTTTTAATTTTTTCCACGATTCAATTTATTCTATCGGAAGGTAAGTGAAATGTTTAATTCAGAAAATAACCACTTTTTTCAAAAAATTGCGAATTTTTTCCAACATATTCAATTTAACATTCAATTCAAAAGATTTAAAATAATCTAAAAGTAATAAAAAAATTTTCTTTCAGATACATCAATAAATGGAAGAAATTCTTTTTTCAAAAATGCATGTAAGCTTTACAAACTATTTTTTTCCCTATTTTAATGCTTTCTATAATTTACTCGATTTTTGAAAAATTCTTTTCTTAAATCTACTTCTTTTCTTTAATTCTTAAAGATATTAACAATTTTTTTACTAATTTTCTTAATCAATTTTCTTTATTAATTAGAAATTAAATAATTTTCTTAAATTCTAGAGAGTAAATTTCGAAAAATTTATTTCAAATTTATTTATTTATTTTTCTTTACTTTTTTTTCTTTAGTTTCCTCTCACTTGTCTCTAACTTTTAATTTCGATAGCAATTTTTGTTTTTGCAATGTTCTTTTTCCCTTTTTCTATTTTTTTCCCCCTATTGTTTTGACGACTTTACGCATTTCAGGCGAAAATGAACGACAGCCTGTCGTTGAATATTTTCACGTTAGCAATAAACAATATTTATTTTTCTCCGAACGAGTGACTTGGGAGGAAGCTCGTCTACTCTGTCTGAATTACAATGCAAAGCTGGCAATTTTAAATGACATGGAAAAAGCGACGGCAATCGCTCAAGCTTTAGCCGAATCTGATATATGTAAGAAAAAAAAAGTTCAGACTTTAATTTCCTTTCATTTCAAAAGAAAACACTCGAGAGGGAAGAATTAAATTCAGAGAATGCAAATTTTAAATTAAAAATGAAGAATTAAAAATTTTGAATCTTGAACTTTGAATCAAAAATTTTTATTATCAATTTTTAATTTAAAATTTTTAATTTTTAATATTGAGTTTTTAATTTTACAAAGCGTCCGAAGACACTTGGTTAGGTGCCAGAAGATTGAACGCTATTTGGACTTGGATTGACAGCGAGGAAATAGACTGGCGAAAAAATATTCTATCAATTGAATCGGGAATCGACAATTATCCACCCTGGATTCGGGAACCGACGAGACCCACCAAAGAATGTTTAGCAATCGATCGAAAAACTCACTCAAATCCCAATTTCATTGATTTGGACTGTCGAATACTGAAACCGTTTCTATGCGAAAAAAGTATGCTTCATCTTTATAATTTACACCAGTTTTTATGATCCACAAGTACTTAAAGTTCAAATGAACAACTTTTAATTAATTACTCAATAATTAAACTAATATACAATAATTTAATTATTAATTAATTTCTAAATAGTGACACACAAAAAATGTTAATTAGATGAAGAAATTAATAGATTTCATTTTATTTGAGGATCTTTTTCAACGAATTGAAAACAATGAAAATATCCTTCTATACTTTAGAACCAGATGATTCTCTAAAGTCTCCGGTTCCCGCTAAATGGATTCAAATTCAAAGAAGTACATTTACACTCTATCATGGTAAAGTAACGTGGGACGAGGCTGCGACATTTTGCCGAAAACAGGGCGCAAGATTGGCAATTTTGCAGAATCTCAACGTCATTGAAATTGTCACCAATAGTATGACTAAAACGAGACCAGGTAAATTTTTACTAATTTAGAATTGAAAGATGAAAATTAATTTTACGAACAATTGAAAATTTCAAAAAATTAGACAAATAAATAGAAATAAATAAGGAATAAAGAGAAGAAAATAGAGAGAAATAAATAAAAATTAGAACAAAAAATTAATTTTCACTAACTTGAAAAATGTTGATGATTTTTTCTCTCTCCTCTTCAATTGCAGATTTTGAGACAGTTTGGATCGGGGCACATTTTTCCTACGGTCAATGGATTTGGATGGCTTCGGGAGCAATTTTGAATTCTGTTTCGGAAAATGGTTATCCACCCTGGAGTTCGGGTAGATCGCAAAAAAAGGAAGGATGCCTCCTTCTAGATCGTCATTTAACCGGTCGTTCAAATTTCATTGAAGCCAAGTGCAATCGAAAACGTGATTTTGTCTGCGAAGAATGTGAGTCATTAAAACAGGAGGGAAATTTTACTAAATATTTTTGGTACACTATTTTTTTTTAATCGACTCAAATATCAAGTTACCAAGAAGTGAAATAGAAAATATTTATTCAAATAATTCTATCAATATTTAATAATTAAGTACGAAAATTACAGTCGAGTAAAAATAGAGTGTAAATTAAATTAAAATAAATTAAGATTGGAATTTTATCGATTGAAAAATAAAGTGAGATTTCATTGTTGGGTAATTAATTCAGATCCACAGATCGAGCAAGACGTTTGGCTCAACGATCCAGTGAAATTCTCGCATGAAAATGAAACTTACATAATTTACTCAGCGGAGAAATCGTGGCAGGAGAGTTATCAATTCTGTAAGGAGAGAGGCAGTTCTCTCGCCATCATTGAAGACATGAATGCCACGAATGTCATCATCGAAGCCATGGGTGATCATCCTAAAGGTAGAAAGAAAAAAAGGAAACTATGTTAACGAGGAAAATTCGAAAAATAAAACTAATTTTCCTCACAAATCGAACTATTCTTTAAATCGATCGATAACTTCTCTTAAAAGTATTTCATTCATTTCGAAAAATTCTTATTCGCTAAACCAAACACTAGCAAATTTCTATAAAACTAATTTAACTTTCAATTTTTAATTATTAAGTATTGAATTAAATAATCATAAATTATTCAGTTTAGAAAATTTTTATTGCCTAATTTCAATTTAAATATTTTAAAAATTCTCTACTTGAAAATAATTGAATAAAAAAATTAAAATTATAAAAAAGAATAAATATATGATAAAAATGAAAAATTTTCCATAAAAGAATTTAATTTAATTTAATTCACAATTTTAACTTGTTTCCTTTTTTAGGAATCGATCACATTTGGACTGGAGGAACTTTAAATTTAAATACAACAAAATGGGAATGGATGGACAATAAAGAAGTGATACCTTTTGAAAAAGATAAATCCGGCTTTCCCCCTTGGGCAGAATTTGAAAGCGATATCGACTTTGACAATGAAATTACGATTTGTCTCAATTTAGATCGCAGTGATCATGTGAAGGCCCACTTTTATGGATTGGATTGCATCAGTCGACAGCCATTTATCTGCAAAATAAGTAAAAAAAAAAGATTAGCAACAATATCTAAATAGTTACTAAAAAAAACCGTCATTACCTTTTTCCTCTGGAAAATTTCAGCTTGTGACACACCACCAAAGGTAAAAAATGGAAATTGGAATTGCCAATCGAGAGAAACGGGTAACAATTGTCAAATGCTGTGCAATTCCGGATTTATCACAAAGGGCTTGATGAATGCCACATGTTCGAACAATGGCGGCTGGACAAGTTCGAACAATTGGCTCGAATTCCCCGAATGCTTAAGTATAATATTGTCTTTTTCTGATTTTCCATTAATTTTTCTTTCACCAAAGAAAACAAGGCGAAATTATTTTCATTTTTCGAATTTTGAATTGAATTTCTACAAACTTTTCCTTACGATTTGACTTCTGTAGTTGAGATTTATTTCTTAGCTGAAAAATACAGTAAAAAAATTAAATAAAAATTATCCTTTTTTTGATAACTGAAAAATAAAAAATAAAATAAAAATTATATATTTAATTGAAAAGTAAAATGAAAATGTAATTAAATTTTTTCCAGATGAAAAATACAGAAAACTAACAATTTAATTACAATTTTAGATCCAAGTGAATACGCCAATGAATTTGTAAAGTCTTTGGGATACGAGATACAAAAAGTAATTGGATACTATTTTATTTTCGATCATTGGAATGAAAGAATTCGACAACTATCGTTTAAATTTGCCGAACAATTTCTAAACATTTTCCCGTAAGTTTAAAATTCGAAATTTGTCCTCTGAAAGACAAATTATAAATTTAGCATTTCTAATTATAAACTTACGAATTTATAATTGTAAATAATTTAAATTCCCGTTTTTCTATAACTGAATTTCAAAAAAAGAATTAATCAACAACTGAAAATGGGAATGGCGAGTAATATTACAAATCCAAGTTTTCAATTGGACTTTCATCAAACCGATAATTGTGGGGCGCTAGAAAAAATTAATAATTGGAGGAATAAAATTAGTATTGCAAATCGCACCAAAGTCAATCAAATTCCCAGCAATTGGTTCAAGGAAATATCCAAGAATACGGGACGTAAATCGCTGATAGGTAATTTAATTCAATACTTATTTAATAAAAAAAAACATAAATTGCTGTTTAATATTTTTTCAATTAAAAAAATAATGAAATTATTCTCTCCAACTAATTAATTAAAAAACAGTGGCAATTATCGATCGAAATGAAGCTAAAACGTACAAGAAAATTTTACAACAATTAATAAATGCCGGACATCGCGTTACTGTCATTGGTCTACGAGAGGACGAAGAGACACTTTTACCACTGGCAACCGTAGGTCTAGATAAAAAGATAAATTTGTTTCTTTTCGATCCCGAAGAATTTGAAATTATCATCGAAGAAATTTCCAGTAAGTAATTTTTGTGAATTAACTTAAAAAAAAGTTCAAATATAATAATCCATTCAATTTTTCAGAAAAACGAAAAACAATTACAAGTAATTGTAAGTATTAAAAAAGAAAATTAAAATTTATATCCCTAGAGTAGTTAAAAAAAATATTAAAGCCTCGAATTTCGTCGAAAGGAATATTAGAAAATTTGCTTTACTTTTTTTTTAGGTTCCTTTAGATCGAAAAAAATTGAAAGTGATTTGTTAAATCAAAACGTTTCGACACCAAATAAAGAAGATATTTTAGCCAATACGACAGGTAGAAAAATGAATAATTAAATAAAGGGTCAAATTTTACAAAAATTAATAATTTAAAACTCGTTTTCTAGATACAATACAAATATCAACAACTAATGAAAATCGAGAAATTAAATACGAAAAATCAACTCAATTTTCAACTTCAACTTTCGAAGTTTCAAGCGAGTTGACTCAACAAAATCCAAATAAATTCGAAGACTTGAAGAGTAATTTAGAAAACGTTCCTTACAACGAAGCGGCAAGTCCGACTAAAATTCAAAAAAACCAATTTCAACACTCACCAGCAACGGAGGCACCTATTTACATGACTAATCCAACAAGCGAAGAGGAAATTCGCTAATAAAACAGAAAATTTTTTACTTTACTAGCAATGAAAACCTCGTCATATAGTTTTATTTACTAAAAGAGTGAAAAAAAATTTACTCTCGTTCGTATTTACATCAAAAAACGAGAATGTAAAAAAAAAATTATCAATAAATTTCAAGCAGAAATTATTCAAATGAATTGGAAAATTGGAAATTAAATTTTTCTTTGGCACTTTATTAACATAACAAATTACAAAGTGTAAGTATGTACAAATAACTACAATAATATGGCGTAAGAAACTATGATTAAGTGTTACAATGCCTACGCGGAAAAAAATGATATGTAATAAAAAAACAGTCGTTCAATTCCATACGCAGCCAAATAAAAATAAACGAAATATTATCAATTTTTGCGTACACAATTGAAGACATGGAAATTTTCCGAAAATGAACATTCTTTTTCTCAAAGGAAAAAAAACTAAAAATAAGTTTTTTCACATTTCCTTTTCCTTTACTTTCAAATAATCGTAAACATTTTCTATTTATATTTTATTTTAATTATTTTAACTTCGATATTTTTTACTCAGAATTTTTTTTCAAACTCTTTCTAACTTTATAAGTTTTTTTTCTATAAATCAAGAGTTAGTAGAATTTAATTTACAATTTTGTAAAATGACTTGAAATTGTTAAATTAGTGAAAAAGATAAGTTAACTTTTCAAAAAAAAAATTTGCCTTGCAAATGTAAAAAAAAAGAATTGGGCATAATGCCAAGGCACCTTTTCGAAAATGCATTTTAACGCATTTTAATAATGCGCTATTTATTGAGCAGCATTTCATATTATAAACGAAATGATTTTTATTAGTCGATGTAAGGAAACAAATTAAATAAATATTATTAGTGTTACAACTTAAACAAATTATATATAGCACATTTTTCAGATCACTGAATTACGATCTCTTCTTTTAACGATTAAAAAAAATATTAAATGAATTAAAAAAACAATAATAGAAACATTAAGTAGACAAATAATTTTTAAATCGTAATTCAATTCGCTTTTAGAATGAATTCCCTTTCTATTTAATAACAAAATATTTAATAAAAAAAAAAATTGAGCCACTTTTAGTGAACTTTATATATAAATGTATATATAAAAAACAATTTATATAATTATATATGTATATGAATAATAAGACAAAATTCTCCAAAATTTAATAACAATTAATCAAGAAACAAAATTTTCTTATCAAAAGGAATGTTTTTTTTTTTGTATGAAAATACGAAAAAAGTTAATTCTGCCTTAGAATTGATAATAAAAATGAGAGAATTGTTATAAATAAAATAAATTTAGAGTTAATTTTAAACTCTTCGTAAATTTTGTAAAAAATAAATTTTTTGAGAACAAAAATGATTTTTTTTTTATGAAAATTTAATACTTGAACTTATTGTACTTGTACTTACGATATCGGTCTTCTTCCGTTCTTCGTAGTTGTCTTATTAAATCGCTGGGTACGTACCACAATCTATCGACATTATTTAAGAGAGCTTCCGTTATTTGTGTGCAAACCGCTGCCATATTGACTTGTGCACTTAAATCAGTACGATCACGTGGATAAATGTAGCGCGGTGGAAACAGTGATGGTGCCACAATCATAGCCACATTGTGAGTTGACATTTTATTCGAATTTTGATTTTCAATGACGAGCATTAAGAATTTCAATAGAGCCTTTAATGTGCACCGATGTTCAACTGGTAATAATAGCACCAAAAGATTTAGAGATAGAGCGAGATCACTTGGATTTTTCACACCTGCAAGGAAAAAAGGAATAATATTTCATTAAAAAAAAAGTATTTTATTAAAAATACATTTTATTAAAAATACATTTTATTAAAAATACATTTTTTTTATAAAAAAATAGAACTAGAGACTGAATTTATCACTTTGAGTTATTCCATTTTATATTTTAATAATAAATGAATTTTAATTAAAAAATAATAAAAGTATTGAAAAAATGTTAAAAAGAAATTCAAAACAAAAATGAGAATATAAATTACAGTTTATCCTGATTTGATAAAATATTTTAAAAAAGCATTTTTTGGCGTTTCTTTTTAAATATATATTTTTGAGAAAAATAAATGGAAAAATTGAATAAAATTGGTAAAATATACAAACCGTGACTTTGATAAAAAGCATCAATGAGTTCGACGGTGAGAAGAGGTTGAGGTAAATCCCGTAAAAGTTTTTTCAGGACAACGGATAAATCATTGCACGGTGTGCGCTTAAAAAGCGAATCCATTTCGTTTGGTTTGCAGTAAAAGTCGTTTTCCAGCTCTGAACACAAAGTTTCGACCTGCAAAACATTTTCCCTTCGCGTTATTAATGCTCTTATCAATTATTGAAAACAAAAAGTTCTTCGTCACTTTTTATTTCTAAACTTTTCTTCAGTTTATATTTATAATAATAATGAATTCTTCCACTAAATATTCTTCTCAAGAATTATTTTTATAACTAATAAAATTCTTCGCAAAAAATCAATTATATTGATAAATAATACAAATTTTCGGAGTAACACGATTATTTTCAATACATTTTTAAATCAATTTTTCAACAATTTAATTAAATTATTAAACAATTAAACAAACAAAAATTTCTTTAAATTTCAATAAAATTCTTGGAAGTATTAAACAATTTTCATAAATAATACAAATTTCCGGAGGAGCACGATTATTTTCAATACATTTTTAAATCAATTTTTCAACAATTAAATTAAATTATTAAACAATTAAACAAACAAAAATTTCTTTAAATTCAGGCTTCGCACTCCATTATGAGTTTAAAAAAAGTAGGAAAAAGTAGCCTTGATGACAAAAAAAAGTAGAAAATAGTAGCCGCGATGACAAAAAAAAGAATTAAAGAATTTCATTAAAAACTTTTTTAAAAAAAGAACACTAAAGACAAAAATAGTAATAAAAGAATAGGAAATAAACAAATAGTTAAGAAAAAAGACAAAAATAGTAAAAAACGAATAGTAAAGGCAAAAATAAAAAAGAGAAAATAGTAAAAAAAAATTGGACAAGTGCGAGTTGTACTCGCACTGCAGTGGCGGGTTTTTATAAAATTATTTTTTTTAGGAAAGCATGTAGATAATTAAAAAAGTAAAGTGGTTCTCAAAAACCCAAAAATAAAGAATCAAAACTAGAAAAACAAGTAGAAACAGATGAATTTTAAGAATTTCGGTTTTTTAAATTTTTTATAAAATTAGTTTTTTTAGCAAAGCATGTAGATAATTAAAAAAGTAAAGTGGTTCTTAAATTTTGTCTAAGGAATTCAATTATTTCAATTATTTTCATAAATACCAAAACTTTTCCGATTTACTAAATTCTTTTAAATATTATTTTTGAAAAATATTCCTTATAAGAATTCAATTCTTTTCATAAATTTCAATAAAATTAAAAAAATAATTTAATTATTTCCAAAAGTAACATAATTCTTCGCAGAAATTCAATTATGTTTAACATTTTTTTGAAATTCTCCGAAATTTCAATTATCTTTATAAATAATTAAATTGTTCTCTACAATTCAATTATTTTCAAAAATGTTAATAAAATTCTACGCAAACATTTAATTATTTTCATAAATATGTAATAACATTCTTTTGAAGGATTCAATTACTTTTATAAATAGTAAAATTCTTTGGATAAATTCAATTAGTATCAATAAATTTTAATGAAATTGAATTAATCAAATTTTTCAATTATAATTATGAACAGTCAAGATTGTTTTTTGAATAATTGAAAAAATGTTTAAAAAAATTTGTTTAATTCAATAGAGTAAATATTGGTAAAATTATTTCCTATTATATTATTGGCGGTCGTTTTTCATTAACGATTTTAGTTTTAACACTATTTGTTGAGAAAAGTAGCTTTTAGTAGCATTAGGCTCAAAAAAGTAGCCAAAAAGTAGCCTCGTATCAAAAAAGTAGCAAATAGTAGCTTTTAGTAGAAGAGTGCGAAGCCTGTAAATTTCAATAAAATTCTTGGAAGTATTAAACAATTTTCATAAATAATACAAATTTCCGGAGGAGCACGATTATTTTCAATACATTTTTAAATCAATTTTTCAACAATTAAATTAAATTACTAAACAATTAAACAAACAAAAATTTCTTTAAATTTCAATAAAATTCTTGGAAGTATTAAACAGTTTTCATAAATAATACAATTTTTCGGAGGAATTCAATTATTTTCAACACCATTTTCTTTATGAAAGTCAATTTTTTTTAAAAACTTTAGTGAACAAAAAATACCTTGAAAAAATTCGAATGCAAAACTTTTGATAAAATTCTTTCGCAGATTTAAAATTTATTACAGTAAAATTTTAATTGAACTCTATACTGCAAGAATTTAATTATTTTCAAAAGTATTTAGTAAAATTCATCGAAACAATTTACTTATATCAATTATTTTTTATGTTAATTAACTTATTTCTTTCACCAAAATTATAATAACTTTCCTCGCTAGAATTCAATTATTTGCATAAACCATTAATTTTTTTTCAAGAATTAAATTATTTCCAATAGAATTTTAAAAAAAATCCGCAAAAGAATTAAATTATTATAAATTTTTTTTTAGTAAAATTCGACGAAAGAAAACAATAGTTTTTTAAAATTTTATTAAACTTCTTGGAAGAATTCAATTTTTTTCCTAAATAATAATATTCTTTGGAAAAATTTCATTATTTCCATTAAAACTTTAATGAAATTCCATGAAAGAGTTTAATAATTTTCAAAAGTTTTTAATAAAATTCTTAGATGCAATTAAATTATTTTATTTACAAATGTTTGGAGAACATTCTTAGCAAAATTTCGGAATTTAAAATATTTTGAATGTAAAAGTACCTTTTGCTTATGGCCACCAACACGAAGAATACCTTCTTCTTTAACACCTCGTTTTGTTAATTCTGACAAGATTTTTTGAAAGACTAATGGAATATTGCTCTCCTCACTTGTTACTTGAGTATCCCGCAAAAGCAGAGTGGACAAGGAAACTCCAAAAAGATTACCAGCTGTAATTAACATTGCCTTACATAAATATTTATTAATTATCCAAATATTCAATTTTTCTATTTAAATTTAATTTTTCAATCTAATAAATTTAATTTTTCTTAATAAATTTAATTTTTCAATCTAATAAATTTAACTTTATTTACTTTAATGAAATAATACTTCATTTACTTTATTCAGTACTGTTTTCCCCCTATTTCAACATTTTTTTATTTAACATAAAAAATTTTCTTTATTTTATTAGTTCAATAAAATAAAAAAATACCTTACTTAAAAGAAAATAAATCTGAAATTATTTTCACCGAATTTCCATTCCATTGAATTTCGAAATATTTGATATTTCTATTATCCGAATTAAAAATATTTGATATATTCATTTAAATGTAATTAAATTTCAATTCGAAGAAAAGAAAAATAGAAATAAATTATAATTAAGCGTAACATAATTAAAGTATTAGTATATGTAAAAAAAAGTAAAGTATTATTACCTTTTGGTATGCGTTTATTTGGCTTCCGTTTGGTTAGAGGAACATTATATTTATCATAAACGGCAGTTAAATCGAGCCAAAGTAATGATTGCAATCGAGTTAATTCGCGTTGCGATAATAATTCAATGCCTAGGCCTTCACAATTTTCATCCGAAACAAATGCACTCTCCTGCCAAACTTTTGATTTTGTTTCATTTGCCTTGCACATTTCTTCAAAACTAAGATGGCCATGGGACGACGTGCGATTTAATGGCTTTGCAATAACACTCTCATCACGACTGGGCCTCGACATTCCGTATAAACTACTGTGACTACGGGTAACTGTTGTGTGTCCTGAACTCCTTCTAAAAAGTGAGAAAACAAAAAGAAAAACAAATAAATACTTTAGAAATCAAAATTTAACGCGACGTAAAATTTCAGTCAATTAGCTTTTAATGACTTTTTTCTCTCTCCTGCATACTTAAGCGTTGATTCCTTTGGAACTGATAATTTTTCAACAGCCGTGGATTCCACACTGGTAACTTCTCCAAGATCACTGCCACTTCGCCTTGGTAAAATAGTTCTTGGCGAATGTATTGTTCCCAGTCTTTGATAGGCCGTCAATTGAATTCCCTCTGCAATTTTGTTTTCATTGCAATTTTAAAAGCAAAGAACTTTATTTATTTTTCTAAATAATGTCAAACTTTCTCCATTCCTTTTCAAATGTTTTCAATTTTTTTTAAATTAAACAAAAAAGTGCGATTTTGCCATTTTTTGTACTTTTATTTTTAACTCTAAATATTCCGCATCACAAACTTTGAAACACATTTTATACTATCAAAATTTTTGATACAATTTCGATACAATCGGGATTTGAAAAACATATTCAAATTAATAGTTAAAGAAGATTTCAAATAATTCCGACAGTAAAAACTGGAATTTTTCTATTTTTTCTACTTGGAATAAAAATTAAAGCTTCTTTTAACACAACGAACTTGCCACGCTACAACCTATTAATACAAAGACTCGACTCGCTTTTATAACCAACTTGTATTTGATAAGGTTTACAGTCGGTAAGCGAAAAGTTGTTTATTATTATTGTCAACAAAATGTGTTTTTGAATAATTAGAAAAGTATAGAAAAAAACGCTTCTTGCAAATAAAAAATTCCCTTTCAGTGTACTTTAAACATTTTTTTGCTTAATTCTCTTCTATTTTCTTCTTTTGAATACGTTTTTATTTATCAGCATTTTTCAGTTTTAATTAATTAAAATTTTTATTAAAATAGAAATAAAAATTTTATAGAGAATAATTTATCATTCACAATTATTCACATTTATCAATATTAGTTATCAGTTTTTTAAAAATGAACTAAAAGAATACATTCAAACACAAATTTCATGCTTTTATTATTATTAATACTTTACTTTATTTCATTCGGTTCTTTGTTCATAAATTTTGTAATCGGATAAATAAATATAAAAATTATATAAATTTATTATATAAATAAACATTCGATTACTTTCAAAACATTCAATTAAAATTATTAAGGAAAATATATTATTTAAACAAAATTCAAAGAAATTCTTTAAAAAAATTTTATCAGGATTTTGAAAATTTTTAATAGTTTTATTAAAGAATGTCAAATTTTTTCGGAAGAATTCAATTACTTTCATTAATAATAAAATCCCTCAAATGCAATTATTTTTAATTTAATTACTGTACAATTTCTTTAAATACAGTTATTTTTAAAAATATTAATTAAATTCAATTACTTTCAAAAATAATAATTAAAAATAATTAAATTCAATTATTTTTAAAAATTCTGATGAAATTCTTCGAAAAAAATGAATAACTTTTTTAAACAGTATAATTCATAGCAGGAATTCAATTATTTTTAAAAGTATTGTAATAAAATTTCTCAACAGAAAACATTTATTTTTAAAAATGTTTAATAAAAGTTTTCGATTGAATTCAATTATTTTCTTAAATTTCAATAAATCCTTTTAAACAATTCAGTTATTTTTTTAAATAGTGTAAAATTTTTACAAAGAAGGAAAGGGGAGAAAAAATTCCATAGAATTTTCAATAAATAATTGTTGAAAAATACCTGAATCACTGGCAACGTCTCCGCGCTGAGCCCAGTGGCCAGATCTTCGGAACATTTCCTGAAATGGAAGAGGAGTTGGCGCTGCAATTTGTGTCGATGTCGATACATTTGTATTTCTTCGTCCAGCTTCCTTGCCATCATGAAGATTTCGATGAAATATGGACACGAAGCTAGGAACATTGACGCTGAAAAAAAATTGCAAATGTTCCAATAAAACTAAATTCAGAAAACAATTTAGTATTTTTCAAATGCGAGTCAATTTTTATCTTAAACTAAGAACATTAAAAGAAAAATTGACTCGAAGAGATCTTCAATTTGAAAGTTTTATTTACAATTTAAGCCTCTCGAGTGATACAGACAATTACAATTTTCTATTCGTAATAAAATAAGTATAAAAACAAAATATAAATATAAAAACAAAATATAAATAATATTAAAACAAAATATAAATATAAAAACAAAATATAAATATAAAAACAAAATGTAAATAATATAAAAAAATATAAAAAAATATAAAAACAAAATAAAAATAAAGTGAATTAAACGTAAACACAAAATGGAAGAAAAATCAAGGATAAAAATAGAAAAGAATTAAATTAAAATAACAAGCAACATAAATAAATGAAACCAACTTTTCATGATGAGTATCAATAACCCCAACGTTTGGAGGAGACGGTGGAGAAATTCCTTCAGGAGTTTCTCCTGAAACAGAATCAAGAGAGTCAGGAGTAGCACTTCGAGATCTTGTACCTGTACTGGAAACCTAAAAAAAAAAATTTTTTTTTGTCAAGATAAGAGAAAAAAAGCGAGTCTTATAATTTTTTATCAAAGAAATTAAAACAACTTTTCACCTCGGCATCTTTGAAAACATCTCTGATGTCAGGTTTCCGAACACGATGCCTTTGATTAAAGCGTTGTTTGACCGTGAGATTGAGCGATCGCACACGTCGTTTAACAGCTTCCGCTTGCGCACGGGACAATGGTCTCAAAACTGCTCCTAACTCGTCTGGTTGGATTTCTCTACCAGCTTTCCAAGGTTCGGTTAATTCTCCCAAACCCGCTGCTTTCAACCACTCAGCTTCCTCTTCGCCTTCTGCAATTATTTTCCCAATTATAGAAACATTCATCTCAATTTAGTATTAAATGAAAATTAAATTAAATTAAATTAAATTAAATATAAAATAAAATATTAAATAAAATATTAAATAAAATATTAAATAAAATATTAAATACCTATCAAATTGAGACAAAAAACGAAGCAACATTTTGACTAGTTTTTTGCTCTCAATTTGATATCTTTAGAAAAAATGGAGAATATAATAAAATAAATGATTGAAAACTAAATACAATGAATAATTCCGGAAAAATTCGAATATATGAAAAAAATTACTATCGATTGATTTATTTCTTAATTATGAAATAAAAATTTAAGAAAACTCACCATCGTAACTACGAGGACTGCATTCTTCCTCAAGATAGTCGTCTAAAATTTTCGTCTCCTCCATCACTTTTTTGTAAACTTCCCAACATTCCTGCGGATTTGTACTGCCATCGAAACTAGCTCCGATGCCCTTGTCCATTTTTCCTTTATATCAATAAATTCCAAAAGTAATCTTAATATTGCACTTTCATATTGTACGCAAAGTTTTATTCTATCTCGATTTCTTTCCAATCTGTGATTCTTCTGAATCTGTAAAAAAATAAGAAGAATGTTATTTATTTTATTCCGTAAAGTATATTATTTTAAGATTAACTGTTTACTTATTATCAATTACTTATCTACTGTCACGATAAAATTGAATTTTTGCAATATCAAATACATTTTTCCAGGAAAAAAAACGTTGATTTGTCAATTTAAGTTATTGTAATCTCCAGTGTGAAAATTTGAAAATATTTAGGTCAAACTAGAAACACCTGTTAGTTTCCTATTTTTGAAAATTTCAATAATTATTCCACCGCGAAAAAAAAATTCCCAAATCATTTTTTTTACAAAGTTTACTGTTACTATTTTTCATAATTTTCAATATTTCCATTTATTTATTTATTTTCAAACTCCAGAAGAACGACGAATAAAGCCCACTTTTCTCAAATTGACATCTTTAAATATTCAAAAGTTTCTTTTTCACTTCTCAACATTGCGTATAGAAAAGAAAAAATCGCATAGAGAGAATGGGTCATAAAATTCCTCAATGTCCAGAAACGAAACACGTCACGAATTATTACGAAACATAACCTCGCCATTTGCCAGGACGCAAAGCATAATAAAATATACAAATGAGATTCAAAGATTTGTTTTCATGAATGGAGCCTCATTATTTACAAAGATAATCCCTTCCTCAACTCCATACATCAATGAACCGAACATTGTTGATAAAAAAAAAAGAGGGAAAAGAAAAATAAACACACACACACACATATAGAGTAGAATTTTGAAAATAAAAACAAACCAAAAACAGAAGATAAGTATCGAATTAAGAGATTGAAATGAAAAATATTCAACAGCATCCAACTGAGAATGTTTGTAATATTTTCCCTATAATTTATTCATATAGATAGAGAAGAAACAGCGCCCATACCCATACCACGAGGAACAAGATGATCGCTGATCAATTGCGAGCCCATGAACACCAAACATGTCCTGATTTTTTTTCATCTACAAGAGGCACTTGTTGACAAACTTAATTTAATCTCGCACATCTACTTCTTCGCACTCTTTTATCTCTGTTTGTTTCGACACTTATTTTTTCCCCTCTATATTTTTCTCGCTTCAAACTCGCGTCAAAATATTCAACAAGCTTTTTTTCTTTTTACTCTCGCAGTTACACACAAACACGATAAAACGACAAATCCCACTTCTTTTTAATAATTAAAATGTTATAGCACCTGAGAGCGGAGAGCCCCGTATAATTAATTCAAGAATTGGACGCCATCTTCTGTCGTAATTTGTGCTAAAATCTCAATAAACAATATCGGCAAAGTAGAAATCGATTCTCCAATGATCCACTGCGCAGTTCGCGCAAACGCAATCGTCCAATCAGAATTCAGCGCGCGTATTTTAAACACAAAAAGGACAAATTTTCTAAAACTATTAAATTTATTAAATTTATTAAATAAATAAAATTATCTACATGATTATTCACTAGTTAATTTTTTTCGAAAATTCGTTACGTTTTGCAAAAATTTACGTTAATTAAATAAATTAAATAAATTAAATAAATAAAATTCAGTAAATAATAAAGATTATTTTGAATAATAATTAATTTCAGAAAAGAATTTATTGTGAAATTGTTTATGTTCAAAAATTCATGTTTATGTTAATTATAAGTAATTAATAATAAATATAAATAATAATAAATAAATTAATAATAATAATAATAAAAAGAAAAAAAAATAAATACTGAAAAAAATAAAAGTTAATAAAAAAAAATAAATGAACAATAAGAAAATTCCTTAGATTATTAAATATATATTGAAAAATTAAGTAAATTGTTAAATATCAATTTAAATAATTGAAATAAATTATGCAACAAATTAGTTCAAAAATGATTTCAAAAAAAGCAAATAAAATTATTTTTCTATTTGTTAAAATAAATATTTAATTTATTAAACAAATAAAAGGACTAAAAAGCAAAGAGAAGAACAACAAACAAATAAAAGAACAAAAAACAAAAAATTTAAAAATAATAAAAATAAGAATACGAATAAAATAATAAAAAAAACTGAAAGTGTAAAAAAATTGTTTAAAAAAATACTAAAACATTTAAATTTAAAAAATTAATTAATTAATTTACATTAATTTCTCATCGATTTATTTAAATAATTTACTACGTTTATTTGCTCTGTTATATGGGCGTGCGACATTAATTTCTCAAATTAAAATTTTTCGATAAAAAAAAAAGAAATAAAAATACCACACGAAACAAGCGACAAAATATAAAAACGAGAAAATCGAGTATTTAAACAGCCTAATTTACATATTCGCGTGAAATGGAAATTGTTCACTACATCTTTTGTAGCGTACTGTACAGAATAACGGCACCTTTCTCCTTCTTTTTATTCAGGGACTTTATAGTTTTCGAAGGTGATTCAGTTGAGATGCAGACGCTGTATAGTTACATATAGTTTAACACACATACACACGAACATCATGAGTAAGTTCGATAAAAAAACACTAATTAATAATATTTACTATTAAAAAAATAACCCCCTACTAATTAATAAACATAAATTTAAAATTTGAAATTAATTTTCCATTCCCCCGAAAAGAAGCAATATAACCTTTATCCTTAAAATTGATAATGTGAAAGGTTTTTCATGGAGATATTTCTCATTGTGTAAAAATCTATGCTTCTAATATAACTATACATACTTGAGAAACATAAATATAGTTCTAAAATGGAATGTTAAATAATTCCATAAGGTTGACATTCTTGACAAAACAATCAGTGTCTATCGAAATTGACCTTAATGATTTATACTTTCAATTGTTAAGGATCGAGAAAAATGCCTTTTTTGGTAGGCGAAAGAGTTTTTTTTATGAATCCTCCCACAACATTTTTTTTAACCGCAATCACGATCATTACATCATCTGAGAATAAAAATCTATGAATTAATGTGTCTTGATCTTTTTTTTAAACTTAAAACAAAAATTAACACTAACAATAATTAATAGAAATTAAATTAATAATTTGAAACAAAAATTTAAAAAGAAAAAAATTAAAAACAGACAGTAAAAAGAAAAATTAAAACTAAACAGTGAAAAGAAAAATTAAATACAAACAGTGAAAAGAAAAATTAAAAACAAACAGTGAAAAGAAAAATAAAAACTAAACAGTGAAAAGAAAAATTAAAAACTAAACAGTGAAAAGAAAAATTAGAAACAAGAATTAAAAATAAAAATTAGAAATAAAAATTAAAAACTAAAATTAAAAACATAAACTAAAAAGAAAAATTGAAAAGAAAAATTAAATACAAGAATTCAAAGCAAAAATTAAAAGCGAAAATTAAAAACGAAAATTAAAGTCAAAAATTAAAAACAAGAATTAAAACTAAAAATTAAGAACGAAAATTAAACAAGAAAATTGAAAACAATAATTAAATGCAAGAGTAAAAAATTAAAATTAAAAATGATAATCAAAAACAAGATTTGAGACAAAAATTAAAAACGAAAATAGAAAAAATAAAGTTAAATAATAACATAATTGAAAAATGTTAATGTTAAAAAAATAAAAAAAATGTTTAACACTTTTGTTCTATTCCAGATATTGTTTACGGAATTAGTCTGAGCATAGCTCTTTTTGTAAGTATTAAAAACAATTAAATATCTAAAACCTTTAATTTTTATAAAACGATTTTCATTTCTACTTTCTTAAAACTGAATAAAACTGAATTATTACAAAATAAAATATTCTAACGTTTCTAATTCAAAAAGTGACATTTTTTTAGTAAAACTATTAACTATTTGAAGTTAAGAAGAAAATTATTAAACTTCTCAGATTTCAATTAAGAATAATTATTCACAAACTAAAAACAAAATTAATTCTAGAATTTAAAAAAAAATTGATTAAGAATTGTAAAAAATAGAAAAAAATTGGTAGCCTGCAATAAATTAATAGTTTCTCGATCAACTCACAGATCCTTTTGGCGAACGTCTCAGCGAGTGACATCATGCTCAGAAAAAGTATAGTTTACGACAAAAAGACGCCTGATGTGTTTTATTGTCCTCAGCATAAGCCAACGGGTAAAGATAAGATGATAGTAAAAGCCAGGCCACTATCGAAACTTTGTGAATTTGGAGATAAACCAATTCCCGAAGATTATAAAAGTGATTGTTACAATAATGTTGATGAGACTGATTTCGCCTGTAAAGAAAAATACAGAATTATGGTAATTGTTCTTTTCACTATTTTCCTTAAAAACAAAAAAAAAAAGAAAAGAAAAAGGTTTATAATTGAAAATAAATTTCCCCCGCTAATTTTAATACATGCGCTACTCCACAATCCAGAACACAAAGGCACGCATAAACAATACATAATTAACTGGCAATTAAACGAAAATAATATTTTTAATTATTATTAATTTTCCATAATTTGATTTTACAATTATTTTTCTATTGAAATTTACAATTATTGTTATACTTAACATTTATTTTTTACATGTAAGTTAATAATTATTTTGTTCTAAGCAACTTTTATTTCTACAAGTAAAAAAATTTTCTCTCAATTAATAATAATTAAGAATAATTTCTAGCTACAATTCACGAATAATCCCGTAACAATTGCAACTCCTCCTAAATTATAACGACAGGTGTTGGTTTTTTTTCTTTCAGAAGCGTTTGAAGAATGGCAAAAAGCAATGAAGAAAACTGGGAGACAAGACTTTAACATATATAGAAAATAACAAGAATGTAACACAAGCAAGCAAACGCATTTAAGTTACTAATTTTTTTTTTATCAAATCATTTACATTATATAATAATGTATTATTCAGTATTCTATACATTATGATAATTATATAATTATAAATTGAATAATTATAAGATAAATAATTATTATTTATTACTATTGATCGCTTTGATAATTACACACTATCATCCCTATTGTTATGTTATTTATATAACTCATATCACTTTTTATCAGCTTCAAGATTTTTCTTTTCGTCACAAAATAAATTTTTAACTGCACATTTAATTATATAATTATTATAAAAGCTTCGGATACACACATTGAGATTATCAGGTCACTGGCATATTTTCCAAATGCGAACAAAAAAAAAAGAAAAAAGTTCAGAAAATTTATCAAAACGCAGGGAAAACATTCAATCAATTTTCATTAATGATAAAGTTATTTAATAATTAATCATTAACAATTTTAATTTTAAGTTATTATATTCTTTCACCGAGTGGTAAATTCAAAAAAATTTCAATTTAATTATTTAATTCCTGTCAATTAAAAAATTTCCAAAGTTCAGATTTTTGGAAATTTAAATAGTGTTTTTTTTAAATAGTGTTTTTTTTTAAATTGCAAAAACGTTTGTTTTTTTATTTTTATGCCATAAATAAATAACTAAATTGAAGAATAGAAAAAATAGTAATTGAACATAATTAGTAAAATATTTGTTTGATTGAATGAATTCTTATAAAGTTTATGCAAAAAAAATACTCACCAATTTATAAATAGTTCGCCTTTGGGATAATTGTAAAATCATTTTAACACATTTTTGCTGATTGCTGAGGGCTGAGAGATCGATAAGGATTGGATTTTCGTTCCTTTAAGGTAAGAAGACCGTTTTTATGGTGATCGAATGAAGAAATTTGATAAAATTCTGAAACAAAATATATAAAAAAGAATTTTAAAACTAATATCAAATGAAGTACAAAAAAACCTATTAAGCTTTTACTGGATATTTTTTTCCATTATTTTGTTAATTTGTTATTTATACTATTTATTCTTTTAAAAATTTAAAAAATTGTTTAATTACTAACTTTAGAGAATTCGTAAATTATAATCAATGTAAATATTCTACCACGACCGAGTTTAGTAAAAAATTTCTTTCGCTCAAAGCTGAAAAGCATGAACTGCATAATATAAAAATTCCTTTTTCTGTAAATAAAAAATTAAACTCTAAGTTGACAAATAAAAAATTTTCTTTACAGATGAGACTCCATCCCCCTGGAAGTGATACTCCCTACAATGAAAAGCGTTTAAAAAAATTTAATGCACCCGCAAAAGAAGAAAAAGAAAAAAAGAAAAATACATAACTCACTAAGAGTGTTATAATTCAAACAAAAGAATTTCCTCAGAGTTACCAGAAAATAAATAAATTAAAAAAAAACCGAATTATGTAAATTAAAAAAACTATAATTTAGTTATTATATACGACTAAAAAGTTTGAATATTAAAAAAATAATTTGTGTTAAAATATTAAAACTGTTTAAAACCCAATAATCATTATTTATTGTAAAAATAAGCTGAAAGTAAATAAAAAAGAAAATTAATGAATTTACAATTCAGAAATAAGATGAGCCCTTCAATTTAAGTGTAAATTTAGATTCTTGACGCTTGCGCGATTCAAGAGCACGAAGAGAAAATATTATTAGTGTCTGCGTGTGACGTTCACCAAAATGATCTTTGAAAATTTAGTCAAAAAAATCAATTTATTTGGAGAGAAGAGCAAAATAAATATTGGAAATTAAAATTTTTTCTACGTTTTTTTCTTAAAGTAGAATAGTTTTTCAAACTTACTGTATTAAAAATGGAGGGTCTCGACGTTTGGGGCCAAATAGCCGTTGAAACATCTCAAATGTATGTTTCTGAAGGCGGAGTCGTAAAAAGTCGTTTTGCAAGTACAGTAAGTTTTTACATTCTTTTATTGTCTTTCCAATTTATTTCCATTCTGTAAAAAAAAGAAATTCCTTAAGGTGAGTACGAAACTTTTGTTTTAAAATTAACTTTTTGCTACTTCTACTAAAATACTACAAATAAACAATTTGACTGTTTATTTAGATTTTCGATTTTTTCTTTTGATTAATTTACTTTTTCATTTAACTGTAATAATTATTGAATTCAATTTATTAACAGTTGTTAGTAAAGAAAAATACCTTGAAATTTAGTAATTTTAAAATCTTTTCGAGAAAGGTAGTATTCAATTTTTTACTTTTGCAAGAAACAATTTTTTTGATTATTAATTTACAACAGTAAAATTTACGATTAAATTTACGATTAAATTTACGATAAAATTTACAATAAAATTTTCAACGAATAACAATTTTGCAACTTACAGGATTACCGATTATTGGCACCTTATGATGAAGAAATTGTCAAAGGATTTCAGGTTGGACCGTATTCAATTTCTGGAATATTTTCTTCTTCTAATTTCTCGGTCTGTGTCGAAAATATGTTTAATAATTTAGCTTTAAAAAAAATGATTTCAGCTTCGTTGATATTTTACATTCTTTATTCTCTCCACTTTCTGTTTCTCTTGTTCACTCTTTCAGAATTTTCCTCTCGATACTAATTAATTGTTGACAGTATTCTTCTCACGAAGATAAAAAAAAATCTTTTCTTTCTCTATTCGATGCTTTCTTCAATTTTCATCGTCTGCTTAATAATTAATATTTTTGTATTCTTCTTCTTCTTCTTCAAGTGGCCTTAGAAATATTTCTTCAATTTCTCTCAAAAAAATGTATCTTATTCTGCTTTATTGATGGTTCAAGCTTCTTTCTGAATTCTCAGCCGACGCTTAAAAAAATAATTCAAAAATAAGAAACAAAAATAGTAAAATAATAATTTCGAAAAGAAATTTTTCAATTTCTAAATATTTCGAGTAATTAAAAGATTCTGCTTGTGATTTTCAGCCGACGCCTAAAAAAGAAATAATTAAAAATATGAAACAAAAATAATAAAATAATATTTCGAAAAAAGTTTCCAATTTCTAAATATTTCGAGTAAACAAAAAAGAATCTGATTGTAATTTTAAGCCCATTTATTACAGTGTCGTAAGAATAAAATCTAAACTAGATAAAATTTTTTCTCTTAAATATTAATCGAAGTTAAAGAAAAAATAAATTGTAGTCTATAAATATTTTTTTTGCAATGTAAAATTTTCAGAAAATACTATCTTTCTCAGAAAGAATAGAATTTAATCATTAAAATCAAAATCAGGCGCATCATCAGTAAATAAATATCGAATTTTTTCACTCCCTAATTCCTAATTTTTTAAAAATCGATCAAAATAAAAATTCCTTTCGTTACGATTTCTATTCTTTTTTTTTATAGACTATCGAAAAATTACCGGATAAAGTTATTTTAAACGTCTTCAGTTATTTAAGTCATCGTGAAATATGTAGAATGGCACGTATTTGTAAAAGGTGGCGACAAATTGCATACGATTCACGTTTATGGAAACACGTTTCTTTAAGACCAGAAATCAGTGGCTTACACGTTGGTTCATTGGAAAGTCTTTTGCAATTAATCAGGTAAAATTGTATTTTAAAAAAATTAATAAATAAAATAATTAAAATAAATACTAAATTAATTTTTTTCTCATTCCCTTGCAATTAATCAGGTAAAATTGTCCAAAAAATAATTAATAAATAGATTTTCTGCTTTCCCTGCAAATTAGTTTCTTTACTAAGTCCTTTACAATTAATCAGGTAAAATTGTCCAAAAAATAATTAATAAATAGATTTTCCGCTTTCCTTGCGAATTAGTTTCTTTTCTAATACCTTTACAATTAATCAGGTAAAATTGTCCAAAAAATAATTAATAAATAAAATAATAATAATAGATTTTCTACTTTTCTTGACAAATAAAAATGAAAAGAAATAATATAAATAATAAAAATAATAATACGATAATAATAATAATGGAAAAAATATGAAAATAATAATGAAAATAGAATAAATTATCAATTAATAACGGATGCACTTTAATAAAAAATTTACTTTTTCTTTTCCATAGTGGCAGATTTAGCTCGTCACTGCGTTACATTGAACTTCCCATTGAACTCATTACCCACACCGTATTACACGAATTAGCGAATAAATGTCCAAATTTAACGCACATGCTACTTGATTTTTCAACGGCTATGCAATTGCACGACTTTTCAGAAATGCAGGCATTCCCAACGAAACTCAAGTACATGTGCATTTGTTTGTCTGAAGTTATTTTCATGGAAGGTTTTATGAGAAAAATCTACAATTTTATCAATGGTCTCGAAATACTTCACTTAATTGGTAAATATAACAAAAAAAAACTAAAAAAAAAAACTTAAAACATTAATAACAAAATAAAAAGAAATGTTTATTTCTGATAATTATAATAATTTCCATTTTCTAGGTACTTACGAGAAGGTTGAAGAAGAGGAAGAGGAAATTTACGAAGTCATCAATGTTCATAAATTAAAATCGGCAACTCCAAATTTAAGAGTAATTAATCTTTATGGAATTAATTTCGTCGACGATTCTCATATCGATGCATTCTCATCGAATTGCATTCAACTTGAATGTTTGGCCGTGAATTTTTGCTCGAAAGTCACTGGATCGACGATGAAAACCCTATTTCAAAGGAGCAGACGATTAAAATGTTTATTAATGCAAGGAACAAGTAAATTTATTTAATTATATTATTGATTTGAAATGTTTACAAACTGATCAAAATTGTAGTTGCTTTTTTTCCTAACTTTTTAAATAATATTTTTTGAATGTTTAAATTTTTGTTTGTTTGCATTTTTGTTTCCTAACTTTTTAAATAATAATTGTTTTTCGAATGTTTAAATTCTATTTTAAATAATGAACTGAAAATCACTGAGTTCTTGTTTTATTAAACTGTATCAACAATATTAAAATTTTCTTTCCTTCATTACGATTCGTTTCGATTTCGTAAAAAAGAAAAAGAAATACTTCAAGTGAGAATAAAAATTGACTTACAGATCTTCGCAGCGAGCACGTAATGCAAGTGGAATGGGAAAAAAGTTCCATTCAAGAACTAGACGTAACGGCAACTGATTTATCAACTGAATGTCTCATTGATATGTTAACAAGAATTCCAGGTTTGCGTTTTTTAAGCGCAGGACAACTGAACGGCTTCAATGATTCAGTTTTAAAATCCTGGGCCGAAGTTGGAAATCCAAGGAATTTAATAGCTCTCGATTTGGATAGTTCCGATAATTTAAGCGATGACGCCCTTCACAAATTTTTATCACGCTACGGCCATCAACTCTGGGGAATCGCCTTGTCCGGTATGCCACATATCACCGATCAACTTTGGCAAAGTGTATTGCCCATTTTGACCAATGCAAAGTGCGTATGCAGAGAAAAATTCAATCAAAATTAATAAAAAAACAAGAAAGTAAAAAATTAGTATATAAAAAAAAATTAATCACTAATTAATCAATTTTTCTTACCTTTTCTTGCACAGAATCGTTGTAATGGGCACGAACGAGAGGCTGGGAGTTAATATTCACGTCGATCAACTAATGGACGGAATCGCAAACAATTGTCCAAATCTAGAGCGACTGGAATTGAGATGGGACCCTGAAAATCTGAGATTTTCGGACAAAAGTCAAAAAGCGATTGACATTCTCCGGGTGAAATGTATTAAACTGAGATGTTTGGTCCTAAGGTAGGAATTCGAAAATCAAGAACAAAATTAATTCTCAATATTACTTAATAATTACCAAAAAAAAAACAAACACAAATAATAAATAGAAATATATAAATTTATGTTACAGCGATGGAAGATATTATGAAATCGTTAAAGCAAATTTCGAACGTGCCGATAGATTAACAGTCGTTCGTACAACAACTTGCTGTAGAGTTTCAAACTATTACTTACTACAGGATTACAAAGACTTGATTTTTAACTGAAAAAAACAGATAACTTTGAATATCTCGAAAAGGTTTTTTTTATATACTATAACTATTATAATTAGACGAAGAAATTTTCTTCAAATTAGGTAATTGTTTTTAATAATAATTTTAATTTTCAAAAAATCGATTTAATTTAAATCATAATTTAACAATAGAAAAAATTAGTGCAAAAAATTGTACAAACTTGATTATAATAATAATAATAAATAAACAAATACTTCCTCCATGTGAGAAAGCAAAAGACATAAATTTCTAATTTTTAGTTATTTTTTCAAATTAATTCAAAACAAGAAAAAATCATTCCAAGATAAAATGAGAAATTATTTCAAAATTGATTTTTTTCTAACTATTGTTAAATAACTATTTTACTAAATAACTGTTTTAACAAGCAAATTCTATTAAAATATATTTAAATCTAAACGCTTTTAAATAATAAAAACACTTATCTTTCGATTCTTTTTTTTTTATATCACAATCACTTTTCAATGTCCATTTGTGTGTCTTCTGGCTCGGCGGGTATTGTTATACCGCCAGTGTCAATATTTTCCTCCTCCTCCCTTGGTATTTTCAAGAAACAATGCATTGTTTCCTCGTCCTCTTGCTCTATCGGTGGCACGGTTTTTAAAGATGTCTCCTTCGATGGCAATGTTCCTTCAAGATGCTTCGATGGGATTTGTATCGTTATTGTTTGCGATGTTCCATCCGCAGACGTTGACGATGACATTAAATTTGCTTCTATAGTTCTGCCGACTTTCGAAAAGGCGCCCAAACAACTGTATATTAATTGAGCTGCCGCAATGTTGCCGGGAAAAACTTCAACATTCTCGCCATCTGCAACTAATTCGGGTACAATTTTTTAATAGATCAATTTTTTTCTACAAAAAATGCAAAGTACAAATTAATTAATAAATTAAATTAATTCAAATTCTATGAAGAAAAAGAAAATGGAAACCTAAATTAATTACTTTTTTTAAATACTATTAATCAAAATTTACAAAAAATCAATTTTCTTCAATAAGAAATGTTAGGTAAAAATTTGTTTTTTTAAAACAGAAGATTCTATGTAAAAAAAGAAAATTGAAGGATAGTTGAAGATTTTCAGTGTTTTGAAACCACGGCAAAGAACGAAATATTAAAAAAATCGCTTTTAATCAAAATGAAGAAAACTTAATGAAAGGAAAAATTAAAGTAAAGGAAGTAGTACCTTTATTCTGGTTGGAAACTTTAATGAAACCTTTCTCGTGGTCCTTGATGTGTTGTAGATAACTTTCCTTCTTGACTGTTTCAAATGAACACAATTCACAAGTGAATACGCCCGAGAGCAATGGATGCTTCGATCGCAAATGATTTTTGTAACTATTGCTCTGTATCGCCGAATATGGACAATGCGGACACTTATAGGGTTTAACTCCTGAAACAAAAAAATATTTTCATTATACGAAATAACTAAAAGGAATTCAAACAAATTAATGAATTGAAATCAATAAACTAATGAGGTGAAATAAATAAATCAATGAATTGAAATGAAGAAAGCAATGAATAAAAATAAAGAAATCAATGAATTAAAATAAATAAATCAATGAATTGAAATAAAAAAATCAATGAATTGAAATAAAAAAATCAATGAGTTAAAATAAATAAATCGATAAATGAAAATAAATTGAAACAAATTCAATTTTCAATGAATAAATTCAATGAAAAAAAAAACAAATACAATACCTGTGTGCCTCATGGCGTGGCGACGCAGAGAATTATGATCACCGGTTTTATAATCACATAATTCGCAATTGAACGGTTTGTCACCAGTGTGCTGTCGCAGGTGCATTTGCAGCATGGATTTTCTCGCACTCGAATGTCCGCAGACTGTGCAAACGTAAGGACGTAATTTCGAATGAACGGCTTGTATATGATTCTTCAAACACTTCGAATCTGCGTACGTTTTTCCGCACAATTCGCATATTTTCGACGTATACCAACGTGGAATCTCCGCTGATTTACGATCTAAATGAATGACTCTGTGATTTCGCAATTGGCTCGATTGCTTGAAGCATTTACCGCAGTCGGGACATTCGTAGTCCTTATTCACATTATGGACTTTCATGTGCGTTATCATTTTCACCATTGCCGTACTTTTGTAAACATTGCAAATGTTACAGGACAGAAGATCGATGTCTGTAAATGAAAAGGAATTCACAAATTCGATAAAGAGAAATCTCAATTTTAGAAAATACGTTTCAGTTAAAAGCAAGAAGACTCAAATTAAAAAATAAATCTCAATTTAAAAAAAGAAATCTAAGTTAAAAAAAGGAATCTCAATTTAAAAAAATAAATCTAAGTTAAAAACAAGAAATCTCAATTTAGAAAAATAAATCTCAGTTGAAAACAAAAAATCTCAATTTAAAAAAATAAATCCAAGTTAAAGAAAAGAAATCTAAATTAAAAAAAATAGAATTCTCAATTCAAGAAAAAAGGAACTCTCAAGTTTTATTCAACCGAATAATGAGACTTCTATTAATTTAATTCGATAATTCAAGTAATTTAATTCGACAATTCAATTAATTTAATAATCAATTAATTTAATTCGATAATTCAATTAATTTAATTCGACAATTCAATTAATTAAATTCGATAATTCATTTAATTTAATTCCATAATTCAATTAAATAATTAGTTTAATTCGAGTAATTAGAATTTCATTCAATCGGATAATTAGAGAAATAAAAAATAGAGGACAAAGAAAAATGTAAATTTACCGAATGGAAAAATATTTCCTCACCTATTTGATGTGATTTCCACAGGTGTAAACTGCATTGTTTCCATTTGGAGAATTTAATTTGTCGACAAAAGTTGCACTTGAAACGATTTACATTTTGGATGTCATCGTGACAAACTACGTGCTGTTGCATTTTTTCACTGTTACTAAATTTATACGGACAACCTCTATACGTACACCTGTAATAAAGTTTACATTTAAAATAAAAAAATAAAAAAAGGGAAAAAGGGGGAAAAAAGGAGAAAAGGGGCAAAAATTGTTTAATATCCCGAAAAAAGATTACTTTTTTTACTAATACTTACTTCACTTTTTTCTCCTTTACATCAACATCATTCTGTTGATCGTTTTTCGCTTCCGGAGATTTAATTAATTTATTTTCCGAACATGATTCAGCGCTAATATTATTGTCATCGGTCAATAATTCGGTAGACTCCAAACTAGAACTACTTTCCGTACTCTGTCGTTTGCCACTGCGATCTATCAATTCATGGTCCTGAAAGTTTACAATTTTTGGAAATAAAACATTTGAATTTCATTTTCTGATAGCTATTTAATTAGTGGTTTGGAAAAATAGAAAATTTAACGTACGTCTATCATGTGCTTCTTGCATTCCTCGATCGTTGAGAAGCAAACGGAGCATTCGCCACACATGTAAACCAATTTTACTTTATCCGTCTCATCGACAATTGTCGTCTCCTAAAAATTGCAGATTAAGAAATATTAGACTTTCCATCAACTGGAATTCTTAAATTCAATTTCAATTCTTTAATTAAATTGAAATTGAATTCAAATTCTTTCATTAAATTGAATTTGAATTCTTAAATTAAATTGAAATTCAATTTAAATTCTTAAATTAAGTTGAAATCCAATTCAAATTCTTTAATTAAATTGAAATTGAAATAAAATTCTTTTATTAAATGAAAATTAAATTAAAATTCCTAAATTGACTTGAAATTCAATTTAAATTCTTTAATTAACTTGAAATTCAATTCAAATTCTTCATTAAAATTGAAATTGAATTAAAATTCTTTATTTAATTGAAATTGAATTAAAATTCTTTAATTAAATTGAAATTGAATTTAAATTCTTTAATTAAATTAAAATTCAATTTAAATTCTTAAATCGACTTGAAATTCAATTTAAATTCTTAAATTAACTTCAAATTTAATTTAAATTCTTAAATTAAATTGCAATTAAATTTAAATTCCTAAATTGACTTGAAATTGAATTTAAATTCTTAAATTAAATTGAAATTGAATTTAAATTCTTAAAATGACTTGAAATTCAATTTAAATTCTTAAATTGACTTGAAATTCAATTTAAACTCTTAAATTAACTTTAAATTTATTTCAATTTCTTAAATTAACTTTAAATTCAATTCAAATTCTTTAATAAAATTGAAATTGAATTTAAATTCTTAAATTATCTTGAAATTGAATTTAAATTCTTAAATTGACTTGAAATTCAATTTCAATTTTTAAGTTAACTTCAAATTGAATTCAAATTCTTAAATTAAATTGCAATTAAATTAAAATTCTTTAATTAAATTGAAATTCAATTTAAATTCCTTAATTAACTTGAAATTGAATTTAAATTTTTAAATTGACTTGAAATTCAATTTAAATTCTAAAATTAACTTAAAATTCCATTTAAATTCTTAAATTAAATTGCAATTGAATTTAAATTCTTAAATTAAATGAAAATTGAATTAAAATTCCTAAATTGACTTGAAATTCAATTTAAATTCTTAAATTGACTTGAAATTCAATTTCAATTCTTAAGTTAACTTCAAATTCAATTGCAATTCTTAAATTAACTTGAAATTGAATTCAAATTCTTTAATTAAATTGCAATTAAATTAAAATCCCCCAAAGTTAAGTTCAATTTAAATATAATTTCAATTAAATCGAAACTAAATTGAATGTCTCGATTAAAAAAAAATGATCCTCACCTTCAACTCCTTATTGGGATTAACGTGTGTATCCTGCAAATGAGAGAGCAATTCCGATTTGTCCTGCGAGGAGAAGGGACAAATTTTACATTTAAATGTTGTCACCACTTCAACAAGATCATGTTCATTTATTTGATTTTCCTCCTCGTCTTTTATTTGATGATTCTGATGATTGGTAAAATTTTCATAGCATTTGTCATTGTGCACGTCCTCGGAAAAAGCTTCAAATGTCGTTTCATTACGTTCATCATTTTCTTCCGAAATTGGAAGAATATTATCATCACCATGATTATTGTAATCTAAAAATTCCGATTCCTCAACACTTTGGAATTCATCATTTTTAAAGGCATAAATTTGCCCCTCTATTGAAACCAAAGAAATTCCCTGACTCTCCTTTTTTAAATCAATACCCTCCAGAGAATCAATTTGCGTGTATTCTTCGCCTTTTGATTCCTCAATAGTCAGGACATTATTTATTAAATCGCCCGGTGATTCTAGGGAGAAATTTTCTGCATTTATATTACAACTCCAGTAGGATTTTGTTGTTTTTAATTGTTCTTCTTCACTCATAATAGAAATATCTTGATTACACACCGGAATGACCTTAAAAAAAAGATTTCTTGATTTCAATATTGTTATTTTAATAAAATTGTCACTGACGGAAAATTTTGTTTATTAATAAAAAAAGGTTTTATTATTAATAAAGGTTTGATAAAACAAACTTTAATTGTACAAATTCAGAACTTATTTATGTCTTTAATAAAGAAAATGATTCAATGACAACGTTCAGTTATCACACAAAATTAATCCCCGATATTCGCATAAACAGATTTATACACAAATTCTCGTGTAAATTTAATTTCAAAACAATAAAATAGCTAAAAATAAAACAATAATTGTAATCGACAATTAAAAATATGTCAAGAAACTAACCTCAAAATTGTCAAATCTCCAGCACTGTTTCCAAGAACTGTGGCTTGAATTCTCGTCATAAGTAAATAAAAATAAACATATCTTATCGAAATGTGTAGTTTCTAATTATGTAAATATTTAAATCACATCCTATTTACTTTACATTCAAAGTCTTCAACAAAAGAAGTATTCGGCCTACATAAAAAAAACTATAATCATAAAACTGCGTACACACTGTATCGATCCGTTAATGCTTTGTTCACACCCCCATTTGCCAGGGATGGGAAACAACAAAAATTTTTTTGAAATTTAACGCATCAGCCCTGGTCACGTGACAGATTTATTTACATAACCTAAAAATATCCAAAAAGGAAAACTCCGAAAAACCTGTCTGGAATTGTTAATTAAATAATTGTCACCATTGTTCGGTAATGTAATTGTTAACATGTCTGAGGGATTTGTTCATTCAGTTAAAGTACCGAGGTTGTATAAAACTGTCGCTAAAGTTGTGCAAAACGTGCAGGAAAACGGAGCTAGTCTCAAACAATTGATTTACGAACAAAAGCACACGGTGAGTTTTTCGTCACGTGTCACAGATTATTGTTTAAATTATTAAAAAGACCGTATTAAAAACAGAAAATCATTTGAAACAAAATTAAGAGAATAATTAGTTAGTCATTAGCCAAATATCTTTTTGGCACAAAGAAATATTAATTGTCAAAGAAAAATGAGTATTTACCAATTTTTTCTCCTTTTTTTTTATTAATAAAACAAAAAAATTTCTCTGTTAAATATATGTTGTCAAATGAGGGAGGCAACTTTTTTAAAAATAAATTTTCCAAAATTCCCAATTTGTTTACGCATTTACATCTTCGTGATAAATTTCAAAACTCGACTCTGAAATTAAGATTGTCTTTCCCTTGTGTAATTAAATCGACGCCTCCCGTCAATATAATGCTTTTTGAAAAACTAATGCAAGATCATCCTTATTCAACTTTAGTGCAATAAAATGCTTATTCAAAATTCTATGCGAAACAATTGCCACTGACAGAACCATAAATGTAACCCTAAAATTTTTTTTCTAATATTAAATTACAATTATATATCTGAGAATAAAAAATACTTTTAAATAATAGATAGTCACTGAAATTCTTAGATATATAATTTTAATTTAATATTAGAAGAAAGATTGATGGTTACATTTATAATTCTATCAGTGGCAATTGTTTTGCGTAGAATTTTGAGTAGGCATTTTATTGCACGAAAACTCCAAAAGGCATTTTATTGCACTAAAGTTGAATAAGGATGATCTTGCATTAGTTGTTCAAAAAGCATTATATTGACGGGAGGCGTCGAAATATTCATCGTAAAAATTCTAATACTAATAATATTCAAATTAAAAAAATATTTTTTTTTGGAAAAAGTCATGAACTCTTATTTTTTTTTTCTGTAAAACAGAATGTGCAGGGTGTCTACGCATTGGCGTTTAATACCGTTCGTCATGGCGATCAATTAAATCAGCTAATACGCAAAACACAAATTCTCTTTAAGGAGCAACGTTTGGATCCGTGGTTAACTCGTGTCTTGATAACAGAATTAATATGGGGCAAGCAGTGCTTAAAATCAGAGTCCAAGCCCATTCAAACAGTTCTCTCATACGAGAATTTATTGCGAGAGGAAATGAAAAATATCACAGAAGATGTAGATTTTCCCAAAAAAGGTAATTCTAATAATAAACTTTTTCTTTACAGACTTCCTTCTAACAGAAAAAATCATCTAATTTCGAATCCATGGTTTTAATTATTCGCAATAATCGAATTAAAAGTAGTCGACATTCAAGATTGAAAAATATTTCTATCGGCGATAAAAATAAACGTCATTCAACGAAAAACGATTTGGATAATAATCACGAATCATCATCGTTATCATCAATAATGGGCGAGGCGCAAGTTTTGGGATATCTTCTAATATTTAGTGTCGCAATGTTCACATTGCCATTCGCGGCATTTTTCGGTGTCAAGCACATTATGGAGGAGGAATTTCACGCTGAACGATTTATGACAAATTGTGTCTCCGTATGTGCGGCGGTTTTGATTGTCAATATTATTATTGCCGGCTACGCGTATTTAGGTTTTCAGGAACCTGACGATCCACCAGTGACTCCTAGTGAATCTTCAATATCAAAAGACGATCTCGATAAAAAGGACGAGTGATTTTTTTTTTCATTTTTTTTTGAGAGACTTTTTCCAAATACGAAATTATTTTCTTAGTTTACATTTATATTTAGCAAATAAGAAAACTTGAATTTTTATCTAGTCTCGCAAAACTTACAGTAACGGAATATTTTTTGAATATTAGAAATATTTTAATATATTAAAACTAAATGGATTTGTGTTTAATATTTATTAATATATTAATATTATTTGTTGGTATTAATATAATAATATAATATATTAGCATTAATATAGTAATGTATTATAATAAAAATAATAATATTTTATTAAAATATTAATAAAATATTAATAAAAATTAAATATTAATAAAATATTAATAAAAATTAAATATTAATAAAATGTTAATAAAATATTAAAAAATATTATACAAAAGAATATTTTTGTAAAAGCAATTATATTGTTAAAAATTGAGATCTTTTTAAAATAGCAAAATTTGAAAAAAGATTTAGTTACTGTAAAAAATGGTAAGAATTGAGATTGCATTTACAAAAATCATGCATTTAAGATTAGTGAAAAAAGAATAAAATTAATTTTTAAAGTATAATACTACGTTGCGATTTTACGTACTTATAAACATTTCTGTATGTTTAAATTTATGGACAATAAAATTTTGTAATTTAACTCTTAGCAGATTTTTTTTTCAACAATGAAACGAATTTTCTACGATATTTAGCAATTTTATCGCGCAATTATTTTAAAACTTAATTTCTCTGTATTTTTTATAGATATTTTGTTTTCGCTTTTTGCGATTTTTCCTTAAACAATTATTTACTTTTTATTCATACTTTTTTTTCTATTTCTTTATATGTAATTTTCCTATTAATATTTTTTGTCGTCACTTATTGTTTCTCAATTCTTTCTTTATTCTATACGTGAAAAAATTTTTCAGTTGCAAAACCACGATACGTGAGAGTAAATACACTGGCAATGAGTGTGAACGAGGCAATTGAGAATTTCCAAGAGGAAGGTTGGAATTTTCAGTCTGAATTTGAGAATTACTCCTCGTTTTTGAATGCCATTTCGAATCTGAATGAGGAAACGTTCGTTCAAGATTTTCACATTCCAGATTTACTCGTTTTTCCTCATGGCACGGCATTTTTTAATCATCCCGGATATAAATCCGGTAGCATTATTTTACAAGACAAGGTATTTAGGGGAGAAAATTATTTACTAAACGAATGAAAAATTATTTACTAAATAAACAAATTATTTACTAAACGAAAAATTATTTACCTAACAAAAAATTATTTACGAAACAAAAAAACTTTTCCTATAAGCTAATTCTCGATTTTTTATTTATGAAAATTAAATATTTTACAGGCGAGTTGCTTCCCCGCATTTCTCTTGAATCCACCGATTGGATCGTCGGTTTTGGACATGTGTTCAGCGCCCGGAATGAAATCGACTCATCTGGCAGCGATTCTCCAAAATAGAGGGTAATTTTCAAAACAAAGAGAATTTTTAGAATTTTTCTAACTCTAGATTTTAACTACTTTTCTTGAGTTGTTAAATCGAAAATTGCTTTTCAAACCAAAAAAATATTCCAAAAAAGCTTATTTAAAACAAAAGAGAAACAAATTCTCGATGTTGAAACATATTTTCCACTTTTTTCTCGATAAAAATTTCTAATTAAAATAGAAATTTATTTCTAATCAAATGTGAAGAAAAGTTATTTTATTTTTGTTGAAGAAAAAATTGAAACTTATTTTCCACTTTTTTCTCGATAAAAATTTCTAATTAAAATAGAAATTTATTTCTAATCAAATGTGAAGGAAAGTTATTTTATTTTTGTTGAAGAAAAAATTGAATAAAGTTCCAGAGACAATTTAGTTCACAGGAAAAGTTTTAAACTAGAAAGAAAACATAAAGCGGATATTTTGATACTATCACAATTCGTACGTTATCAAAAGGATATATGTTTCTCCTTCAGTGTGTCTTGTAAATTTTGTACTACACGAAAGAATTTGTCAGTGACACAATTTCCAGTTAGATTTAAAACACATTCCGAATAGTCGAAAAAAACATTTTTAAAATAAAAAAAATCTCGTTAAAAGAATTTAAGAAAAAACATTTTTAAACAATAAAAAAAATCTCGTTAAAAGAATTAAAAACAAATTTTTAAACAATAAAAAAGTATCAATAAAAAATGTATTTATTTCGAGTATTTTTAATTCTTTTTCAGAAAAGTTTTCTCCATTGAAATGGACGAGAGAAGATTCAAGACACTTTGTGATTTTGTCGAATTGACAAATTCTCGGTGTGTCGAGACGATTAATAAAGATGCTTTAACAGTCGATTCAACGCAATGTCCGAATATCGAATATATTCTAGTTGATCCCAGTTGTTCTGGATCAGGTAAAAAAAAATCTTTTATAAGAGAAAATTTCATTGAATTGAAATTTATTCCTAATAATTTAGCGTTGAAAATTAGAAATTGCAAAAATTGTCCAATTCAAAATTCAAATATAATTGTGAAATTCAAGTAAATGTGTAAAAAGAACGAAATTCATTTGAAGAAAATATTTCTTTTTAGTATTTATAGATTTTTTTAGTATTTTTTTCTTTAGTATTTATAGATTTTTTAGTATTTTTTTCTTTAGTATTTATAGATAATTTAATTTGAATGAATTTTTGAATTTGAATTTGAATGAATTTAAAGTGAATGCATTTTTGAATTTGAATGAATTCGAATTGAATGAGTTTATTTTCCAGGAATGGTGGACAGAGAAAAAGTGAATGGAAAAATAGAAAAATGCGCCCCGGGTCGATTAAGAAGTCTTCAATCATTTCAAGTTCTCCTCTTGCGACACGCTCTCCTAAATTTTCCCACAGCGAAGAAAGTGATTTACAGCACCTGTTCAATTCAACCGGAAGAAAACGAGCACGTGATAGACGAAATTCTTTCCGACATTGGCGAAGCCTACAAGCTCGTTCCACCCAAGGAATTACTCTCCGAAAATTGGATAAATTTCAGCTCTCTCGATTATAAATGCCAGGACAATTGTCTCTACGCAAGACCCGAGACTGATTTAACCAACGGATTTTTCGTCGCAGTCTTCGAAAGGAATTTCAACGTTCCGCTGCCCGAATACAAGCGAAGATCAAAAGCCAAAAAAGAACAAGAAAATAAAATTCAAAATCAAGAAAATTTCAATAAAGACAAACAAAAAGAAGAAGAAGAAGAAGAAGAAGAAAAGTCGGCACGTGAAAATGAAGACTGTCAGCAAAATGATATCGAAAGAACAGAGAATAAACCGGAAAATTCGGAAGCAAAAGAATGGGTAATGACTGCTTCGCAAAAAAAGCGAATGAGACGAAGGAAGAAACAAAATAAATTAAAATCGGAAAATCTTCCCGGAAATGATGGGGAATTAAATCCGAATTCGGAATTAAAATCCAAGGACACAATTTCTAAGGAGCAGTTGGAAAATAATTCAATCGTCGATTTGGAAACAAGGGACGAACGAACAGAGCGAAAGAAGAAGAAAAAAAACAAAACCAATAGAGAATCGTCGACAATAATCGAAAATTGCTCCGAAGAGGCAATTTTTGAAGAGTCATCAAAAAAGGAAAAATCCATCGAAAATTCTTCTCAAGAGCAGGAGGAAAATTCCCTAACGAAAAAGAAGAAGAAGAGGGAAAAATTAGAAATTTCCACAGAGGAAATAATTTCCAAAGAAAATTCTCTTTCGAAAGAGAACAACAACTCTTCACAAGAGCAAGAAGAAAAAGAAAAAGCAACCCTGTCGAAAAAGAAAAAAAAGAAAAGAAAATTAGAAAATACCACAGAACAAATAATTTCCAACGAAAATTCTACATTTGAAAAACAAGACGAAGGCGAAGAAAAATCTCCAACTAAGAAGAAGAAAAAAAGCAAACTACCTAAGGAACAGTCGCCAGATAACGAACTCTTATCACGAGGGGAAGTACGGGAAGAAAAGAAAAAGAAACATAAAACTAACGAGGCCGTGGATATTCCAGTAAATAACCAAGAAAATGAAAATCCAACGAAGAAAAAGAAAAAAAGGGGAAAATTGTACGAAGAATTAGAATAAATTCGATGATTTATAAAAGAAGATTTTCTTTTCTTCTTCTTCTTCTCCTTCCTTCTTTTTTTCTCAATAGTTTCTAAACTGTTCCTTCTTCTTCTTCTTCTTTTTTTCTCTCTTTCGAAAGTCATTGATTTTGCAATGTTTCACGCGTGCCTGATGTTTCGTGGCTTTTACCATGAGTGTAATAAGTTTACGTTATTTTTAACCGTATATTTGTGATAAGATCGCAAAATATGTTTATCGCTAGTTTCGCGGAACCCCTTTTTGTTACCTGCTCACGTCAACTTTTGCTGCAGGTATTAGTAGAGCCAAGACGATAAAAACCACACAATAAGCTCGAAATATTTTATTCAAAATAGTTTTTCATAATACTCAACTTTATTTGCATAATCGTAAATGAGAAACATTCTGACGGACGGATAAAAATAGAGGATTTTTGAAAAGAAAAAACGTTATTAACGGTTCGTTTTCTCGATAAATGAAGGAAAAAAAGTTAAAGTTAACAAAGTAAACGAAGTGAACAAAAATTGTGCAAAATATTTTTTCCTACAAAAATTTTTTCTTTTAATAAAAAGTTGATTATATATTCTATTAAATTATAACCAACCTTTTGGAGGAAAAAATAGTTTTCTACGTATAAATTTGCATATATTTCTCTGTAATAAAGTATTTTGCAACTTTTTTTTCGATGGAAAATTTGAAAAAGAAAGTTTGCTAAACAAAATATTTAGTTTGTTTTATTTCTTTTTTAATTTAAAAAAAATTTTTTTTTAAACATTTTTTTTAAACATTTTTTTCTTAGAAAATTAAAAATAGTCTATAAAATAAAATATGTTGCGTAATGTTTTGCAATCTGTTTTACGGTAATTAAATATGAATTTAATGGCTCGGGGGAGTAAATAAAAATTTAATAATAGAAATATAATAAATTATAATATAATGAAGAGGATAAATAATTCATAAGGGAAACAGTCATATTTAAGAATCTATTTTTGTCGTAACTTGAAATAGAAAAATAATTTAAATGTAGAGAATAAAAATTATGCTTTTAAATCCGAAAGAAAATCGATATTAAAATATGTTCAAAAAAAGGAAGAAAGAATCGTCTTTTCAATGGAATTACATTTTTTTTTGTTGATAACTAATAAAAAATTTGTTTTCTAGAGTTTACGATAGTTCAACAAATTTACCGATTGTTATAAATAAATAATAAATATGTTAATAAAATTTTAATGAAACTCTAAATTTTTCGCAGGAATTCAATTTTATTTTCACAAAAAATAGAATTCATCGCGAGAATTTAATTATTTTCAAAATCTATTTTAGTGAAAGATTTGTAAATTATTTAAATATTTAAAAAACTTGTTATGAAATTCTCAGATGGATATGAATTATTTTTAACTAACTTTGATAAAATTTGTTGAAAAAATTCGATTATTTTCAATAGGATTATAATTAAATTTCTAGAAAGAATCGAATTATTTTCAAAAACTAATAAAAAATTCTTTAATTACAAGTAAAATATTTTCGAAAATTGTAATAAAATTCTTCCCAGGAATTCAATTATTTTCACAAATAATGGATTTTTTCACAGGAATTCAATTATTCAACAAAGTAAATTAAAATATTTAATCAAATATTTTTTTCTAAAGAAATTATTCCAGTTTTGAATAATGCATTTTTTTATTTTTAATTCTTAAAATAAATTTTATATTTTTTAAAAAAGATTTTCTTTGAAAAAATTATTTGAACATTTCCCAGAATTTGATAGCAGATTTTAAATAGTTTTCAAATTTATTTTTCAATTATTATTGGAAAAAATTATATTTTAGATGAATATTGGTAATTAATTTTTTTTTCTTAAATTCTCGTAAATAAGTTTAGAAAATTACATTAAAATTCAAATGGAATCGAAATTTTGGCAAATTTAATTGAAATAAATTTTATATTTAAAATAATTTCATTTTTTTGCATTAAAAAAATATTTTTATCAACATAATAGTATTTTTGAAGAATTCTAATTTAAAACGTGGAAAACAATTGAATTTTTCATTAATATTCAAATTATTTTCGGATTAAGAAAAAAACTGTGTATTTTTTATGGAAATCAGAAAAATTTCAAGGAAATACAGAAACGAATTTTGTGTTTTTTTCGTCAATATTTAAATTAATTAAATTTAATAATTAATTAATTCAAATTAATTTAATTATTTATTAATTTCAATTATCAATTAATTTAAATTAATTTAACATTGATTAAATAATCCGAAAACTATCCAGTGCGCAGTCTGATAAATACGAAAAGAAAATAAATAGAATTATAAACAATGAATAAAAATATTTTGCACAATTTTTCATCATTCATTTGTAAAAAAAAAAATTTTTTTTTGTTTTCGTTAATAAAAAAATTTTTTCTCCTTCAATCGTTGATTATAATAATAATTATGTAAAAAATGAACTATTTGCCTTAATTTCTAACTGCAACTAGAGGAGAAAAATGTGAGATCGCGTCTCAAGAATCGATCCAAGCATAAAAGTGCTTCTTAAGCAAAAAAAAAAAAAAAAAAAATGCCAACATTCCAAGTCCGCATACTAGCATAAGGAAAAGGGGTAAAAAAAATTAAGTTTCGTGCTTAACTTTAAAGTCGAAGGGAAAAATTACTGGGGCATGGTCACTTCTGCGTGTCCACTCACTCTTGTTGCAAAGTCAGCATTTTATTTTGCGTTTACGAGCTTTCGAACTTTCGTGACTTAGACAACTTGACCTGATTAATTGACGATGATTCGCACAGAACGTCATTAAAAAATATTTGTCCTTCCGCGTTTTTTGTCAAAAAAAAAGAAAGAAACTTGAATTTCAACACATTTTGTTTCTTTCCAGAATTTTTTTTTTTCTAACGAAAACGAATTCCACTTCCCAAAAAAAAATTTATCAGCAAGAAAAATACCACGACATAAATTACCATTCAAATTACACTCGATTCCTATGAACAGAAATTAACATTTCTTTTTTCCCAAATACCACGTAAACGTTATTGTAAAAATACATTGTAAAAATTAAGAAAAAAAAAATTGAGCAACTTTTACGACGTAATAAATTACATTTAGAGGCGAAAAAAAAAATTCTCAGTTTGAACTTGGCCAAGTTTTTAAATAATTTTTTTTTCTTTTTTTTTTGATGAGATTTTCACGTGTTTTTCAAAGTAACTTAAAATACTATAAAAAGAGTTATTTCTTCTTTATTTTTTTACACGAGAAAATATTAAATAATCACTTCATCGATCAAGTGGTGGAGGTGAAAGGGCGTTTAGTCGCGCATATATAGAGAGATTTGACGCCCCTATGAGGAAATAATTTTTTGATTTAGGGGAGGTTTCAACTTAATAAGGCATATAAAATTTTATGTGACATAGATCTTTCTATAGACTTTTACATTTATAAATAAATATAGGAGGTGAAAATCTTTTACTTATATATTTATATATCAAGAGGGAGAGAGAGTTGCACGCAAGTCCAAAGAGAGAGTTGTGTGAATATTATAATCATCATAGACTTGTGAGTATATACTATATATGATAATCACTGCCGCATAATAATTTATATAGAAAGAACGAAATTCAGTTGCTTCGTGACCTCTCTGATTTAGAAATTTAATTGTGGTATTTATCCATACATTATGTATCAAAAAGGGAACTTATTTTTCAAGAAAAATTATTTTAAGTATTCTCATTGCATTTTTAAGAGAAATTAACAATTCATTTTTGAAATGAATTGGAATTAGAATTCATTTTCCAATTAATTATTGGAATTAGAATTCATTTTCCAATTAATTATTGGAATTATTATTTTCCTTTTTTGAAATAAGAAAAATTGTAGTGTTAACAAATTTATTAATAATAATAATTAATTATTAATTATAAATTTTTGAAAAAATCTTAATTATTAATATATTATATTTTAATTATAAATTATAATTGAAATATAACAATTAAAAATTAATAAACAGTTGAAATGAATTAACAAATCAATTATAATTAAAGTATAATAGTTAAAAATTAATAAATAGTTAAATTCAATTAACAAATTATTTATAAAATAAATTATAAAATTTATATAAAAAAATAATTTATAATTAAAAAAATTTTTAAAGAAAGAATTTTAAAAAAAGAAAGAAAATTAATTAATTTAAAATTCCTTTTTTTATTTTTTTTTATTTTTTATTTATATTTTATTTATTTTTAATTATTATTAAATATAATAATAAAAAAATTAATAAATAGTTAAAATCAATTAACAAATTAATTATAATAAAAATATAATAATGAAAAATTCAGGGACTTACACGAAAAAAAAGTCCCTGGAAAAATTAATAAATAGTTAAATTCAAATAACAAATTATTTAAACTTTAATATTAATATTAAAATAATGAAATGCGTTATTCAATTTTTTTGTTATTATAATAATTACAAAAATAGTTTCATTTAAATATTAATTTCACTTATTGAATATAATGTCAGAATAAAAATTTTGCAAGATTCATTCATTAACTAATCTAATATTATTATTCAATTAGAAATTCGAAAATTTTTATAATATTCTTCCGAAAAATTCATTTATTAAAATTTTTATAATATTCTTCCCAAAAATTCATTTATTAACAAAAATAATCAAATTTTTCTCAAGAATTCAATTATTATTTTCTAAGCATTTCTGGAAAAAGGTTTACTACTTTTTAAAATTTTAATAAACTTCTTTAAAAGAATTCAATTATTTTCAAAAATACGAAAATTTATCGAAACAATAATTCAATTATTTTTTAATCTTTTTATAAAATCATTCTAAAGAATTCAATTGTTTTCCTATTTTCTAATAAAATTATTCAAAATAATTTAATTATATTTAAGAATTTAAATAAAATTCTTCAAAAGAATTTAATTACTTTCAAAATTAATAAAATTGTTCGTAGAAATTCAATTATTTTCAAAATTAATAAAATTGTTCGTAGAAATTCAATTATTTTGAAAAGAAAAAAATTCTTCGAATGAATTCAATTATTTTGAAATGTTTAAATAACATTCTTTTAAACAAATTGATTTATTTCCAAATCTTCCACTAAAATTATTCGAAAAAAGTGTATTATATATTCAAGTATTTTTAAGAACTCTTCAAAATTACTGAGTTATTTACAAAATTTGAAAATATCTTTACGAGAATTCAATTAATTTTTTAAAATAACAAAATTTTTTGCAATTATCAATTTTTTTGCAATCCAATTTTAATAAAATTCATTCCTCAAAAGAATTCAATTATTTTAAATGTAAATTTTTTTAACAAAATATTCGTATAATAAAATTCTTTGCAAAAAATATAATTATTTTTAAAAATAATAAAATTCTTCCCAAGAATTCAATTATATTCAAAAATAATAAAAGTCTTCCCAAGAATTCAATTATTTTCAAAAATAATAAAATTCTCCCAGAGATTTTAATTGTTTTCAAATTTTTTAATAAAATTCTTCATAGGAATTAAATTTTTTGCCAATGTAATTGTAATAAAATTTTACAATAGAATTAAATTATTTTTAGAAATGTAAACAATAAGTTCGAAAGAATAAAATTATTTTTCATGTACAATTATAATTTCAAAAAAAATCTTTTAATAAATTTTTTTACAAAAATTCAATTATTTAAAAAAATAGTACATTTTTTTGGAATTAAATTATTTTCAATGATCACAATTTTAATAAAAAAATGTTCTTTTCATAAAATTCTTCCAGGGATTTAATTATTTTTAAATTTTTAATAATATTCTTCACAAGAGTTCAATTATTTTCAAAAATAATAAAATTCTTCCAGGGATTTAATTATTTATAAATTTATAATAAAATTCTCCCAAAAATTCAATTAAAAAAAATAATAATAAATAATAAAATTCTTTGTATGACTTAAATTTTTGCCATTTTAATTGTAATAAAATTTCACGTAAAAATTAAATTATTTTAGAAAAAGAAAATAAATTTGTTCAAAAGAATCGAACTATTTATATTACTTATTGATAAACAAGTTTTAAAAATGTTAATCGTGTGGATTAAATTAATTAACAAAGAACGAAAAAAAATCAAAATATCGATAATTAAAAAATCAAAAAATATTTGCCCTAATAATAAAAAACAAAAACCGAATATTTAGCGAATAAGGAAGATGTAGGGTTATTTATTATTTTTTATCAGAATCTCAATCTTGGAATATTAAATTACGTCAGGTATGATAAATTGCTTTAAGATCTGTAACTATTTTGCGTGCACCGAAACGAAGAGATTGTAATTTGATGAAAGATAAGTAGACAATACTATTGGATTAAAATTAATTTCAAATCGCTCATCCTACTGTATTTATTTTTTACATTTTTTCCTGTTCTCTCCAGTTATTTTTTTTTTTAATAAAAGACAAAATTTTTGAATTAAAAAAAATGATTTAAAAAAAAATAATTACAAATTTTTTTTTACACCTAAATAAAAAAGGAAAAAATACCGAAATAATAATGTGTTTTATGAGGAAATTCTTTTTCCTTATAAATTTTTAAATTATATCATTTTTTAAACAATTTGACGAGAGTGTAATAATTAAAAAATAAAAATACGAATTGAAAGAGGAAAAATACTCAATTCATGCACTGAAACAAATTTTTATTGTTTCATTAATTTGACGCAAGTAATAATAATAATAAAATAAATATTTATTTTATAATAATAAATATTATTTATAATAATAAATATTATTTATAATAATAAAATAAATATTTACTTGCGTCAAATAATTCGTTAGTTTTATTTTAGTCGAGTTAATTTTTATCTAATTAAATTGTATTTTCTTTCAATAGTAAAATTTTGCTTTCAAAATATTATTTATTCGAATTAAATAAAATTTATTTAAATCAAGTAAATATTTCTTTGAAAAATAGGCAAGTAATCGGTTTCAATATTACGTATTTTAAATCAAATAAATTTATTTTTAATTGAACCTTTTGATTTTTAAGTGTAGAAAAAAAGAAAATAATTTTTATATTTCATTTAAATACAAAATTTATCCTCTCTCTAATTCTCGTTTTTTAGTAATAATTAAATTATTCTCGCAAGTTAAATTTCTACAAATATATGAAAATTCCGAATAATTATTCCTTAAAAATATAATTTTAAACAAGTCGTAAGTGGACATTTGTATCAAAATAATAATTGATAAACAAATAAAAGGAGAAATAAAATGCAATTAGATGTGAGATTAGAGATTTGTGAGCTCGCATAGTAAAAGAAAAGGAAAAACATTTTTAACAGCAATATTACTCACGCAAAAGCAAAGAAAGAATTATATTGTATACATATGTTTGATCACACAATGATAAAAGTGATTTATTCTCAAATTTTGTGATTTTATGCTTCAATTTAAATAATATTACTTATTCTTGTTTTTATTATAACACACATAACACATTTTTAACACTGAGCCTATGCACTACTGTGTTTATATTTCTGTATAAAAAAAATTCTCAAGTTTCACGAAAGTAAAAAGAATGGAAAAAAAAATTAACAGTCTCATGCAGAGAGGTGAAAATGTTAATATAAATTTTAGTTCCTCATGGAAATGAGCTAATGAAAAAAAACGTGATTAAAAAAATGATTAATAAAAAGTTTATGTAAAAGATATGCATCAAATGTTGAAATAAAATTTCTAAACTGTGCACAAATAACTTTGTTAGAAGGGAATTTACTAACATTTGTGTAATAAGTCTTTTCTTTAATAATAATTTTTTAATTTTTTGATTTTTTATTTTATTTTTTAAATTGACAAAAAAATTAAATAATTTTCACTATGAATAACATTATTACTATTAATACAAATTATTTTATTATTATTATTATTATTATTATTATTATTATTATTAAATAATGATTTAATGCTTCTAACACAATTAGGAATTTTTTCCTACAATCTAAATAATTAAATTAATAAATTTATTAAAATTAAAAATTATAATTTCCGAAAAACAAATTTAGAGGAAATTAAGAAGAAGAAATGTATTTTATGGGTAAAAGAGTTTATTTCAAATCATTATGACTAGCAATATTATAAATTTTATAACATAAAAATTTGGTAAAAATAAATAACAATTTCCAATTTATTTCCTCGTCCATTTCAAATGAATTCCAATTCTAAAAATAAACAAGATTAATTATTAAACAAGATTTTTTTAATTGAAATAAATTGTATTTCAACCAAGAATTTTACTGCTTAAAGCAAATAACATTTAATTGATTTAATTAAAAATTATTTGTCATGGAGTAAATATTTATTTAATAAAACTAAATAATGACTTGATGTAAATAAATATTTACTTGATACAAATAAATATTTGTGTGAATAAAATAAAAATGAATAAAATAATGTTACGGAGAAATTATTATTTATTTAATAAAAATAAATGTTGGTGTGAATAAAATAAAAATGAATAAAATAATGTTATGGAGAAATTATTTATTTAATAAAACTAAATAATTATTTAATGAAACTAAATATTTATTTAATAAAAATAAATCTTTACTTGATACAAATAAATATTTGTGTGAATAAAATAAAAATGAATAAACTATAATGTTATAAAGCAAATATTTGTTTAATAAAACTAAATATTTATTTAATAAAAATAAACATTTACTCGGTACAAATAAATATTTGTTTAAATAAAATAAAAACGAATAAAATAAAACTTTTCCAGTCTACTATAAGTTACAATTTTTTCTGACAAAAATTAATCATTGTAACGAAAAAAATTCTCAATACTTACAAAAATACAATTTTTTTTCTAATTTTCAAAATTTTCAGGAAGAAGGAATATTAATAAAAGTATGTCAATTACATTTTATTTTATGTATAATTAAAATTAATTATTCATGTATGCCAAAACTGATACATAATTAAAAAAAATTGTATGCAAATTAGCTTAAAATAAAAAAAAATGTACCTTACTTGTGCACGTCAAAAAAAATTAACACACACTTGGTTGAATGCGCGAAAGTAGTAATAGAAAATTAAACACAAAGTAATAAGGTAATAAAATTATTCAAAAAGTACAAAACACTTGTGAATTCTAATTATCTCGATTTTATATATTAATATAACAATTTCGCATAGTGGTTGAATATTAAACAGCTGAAATTTATAAGATAAAATTTTCATAAAGTTCTATTTATTTTTTTGGGGAATAAAATTCATCTTGGTCACAATTTTAGTATTTTGCAATAATTCTTCATTATTTTTAATTATTAATTTTCCTCTCTATAAAACTCAATTGTTTGCTTCGAAAAAATTGCCAATCATCCAAAGAGCTCTAAACCTAGAAACAAAATAATTTAATTTCAAAAATTATTTTATTCAAAATTATAATTCAACAATTTGAAAAATAAAATTTCAAAAAGCTTTTTATTTCAGAAAATAAAATTATTGGGAAAAAATATTTTTTAAATAAATTATTAATATTAAGTAATTGAATAATTTAAATAAATTAATAATTTGGAATTAGAATAATAATTTAAATAAAATAATAATTTGGAATTAGTATAATAATTTAAATAAAATAATAATTTAGAATTAGAATAATAATTTAAATTAAATTCTTATTGTATATACTGAGAATTTTCCAAGTAGAATACAATAAAAAATATAAATAGAAAATAATTTAAATCAAAATATTAAAATACAATTTGTTTTACTTACAGAAAAATAAAAATAATTTCTATTATCAAGGACCTTCGAGACACGCTAATCCAATCACAGACGGTTTGCACGAAAATCCACTACAACATTCATATGGTCGTCCACCGCAACGATAATAACTTGGTACGCATTGTGATAGTGTTTCGTCGAAAAATACAAAAAAATATAAGCAAAAAATTGCAAATAAAAAATTTGTTCTCATTTTAAAAAAATTCTATTCTCCTTTTATGTTCCTTGTGAAATTTTCATTTACTTCTGTGTTTATATAGTAGTCGCAGATAGACAAAACTTTTGCTATTAAAGTTAAACAAAAAAAAAAAAAAATTATTTGAAATAACACACGACTGATAACAATAAGGAAAAAATTGTTTTCTAAACAATGAGTGAAAAAAAATAAAACCGAAAAAAATTTATTCTGAAATTAAGGACAAATATTTAGTAAAAATAAAAAACAAGTTTGACTATTAAATATTTTTATTTATATTAACAAAGAAAAAGAAAAATGATTGTAAAAAATCAAAAAGTGTTCCAATATTTTCAATTTTCTATTTAGTTCGTGACCAGAATGGTAATTATTCCAAAAAACTGTGTATTCCTAAAAAAAAGTTACAATTAAACAAAAATTTTTTATTAAAAAAGATACCTTTTACTAAATTAAAATTAGTAAAAATATTTACTAATTTGAGTTAGTAACTGACTTTTGAATTAGTAAATTTTATTAATAAATAAATTAGTAAAAAATTACTGTTTGGTAAGAAAATTTACTAATTACTTTGAATTATTAATTATTATTATTATTATTATTATTATTACTAATTACTTTTAAATTTAAATTAAATAAATACTTTTAAATTAAATTACTTTAAGTTTATCCTTAATAAAATTTGAAAAATTAATAACTCTAAAAATGTGCAAAGAAAAAGTCAGTCACTAATTTAAATTAGTAAACATTTTTTCTAATTCAAATTTAGAGAGGATTAATAATTATTCAAAAGAACCAAAAATGTAATTATTAGTTAAATTAGTTTTTAAGATTGAAAAATTTTGCCAATAATTTTTTAAATTGATTGCAAAATATAATAAAAAATATATAATTGTTCAATACTCAACACTTTAATGTTAATTAATTTTTAAAAAATTACAAGTTCAATTAGATTAAAATAAAATTTTTTCCTTTTTATTAATAAATTCTTTTTACTAATCAATTAATTACTGTTGTAAAATTAATATTTAATAAACTTTAAAAAATTTTCCCATGTAAAATTAAAAAAATTAATATTTAATAAAGTTTAAAAAATTAATATTCAATAAAGTTTAAAAAATTAATAGTTAATAAAATTTGAAAAATTAATAGTTAATAAAATTGGAAAAATTAATAGTTAATAAAATTGGAAAAATTAATAGTTAATAAAATTGAAAAAATTAATATTTAATAAAATTTGAAATATTAATAACTAAAAATATGAAACAAATTTTACATCATATTTATATAAACAAAATTATGCAGATTACCATTAAGCAATGAAATTTGGCATTTTTTTATCAACGGCAAATTTTTCCAATAAATGCACGTTTGCAACTTAAATTTTCACAACATTTCGGGTCATTTCTTCGATCACAACGATCGCCATGACTTCCGCAATTTTGAGAATGAACTTCGAATGGACTTATTAGAAAGCAAATGCAAAAAATTGCAAAGACAACAATTAATTTAAGAGACATTTTCTTATTTTAAATTCTGTAAGTGACTTTTTGAGTGATTTTCTCGAAAAGAAGAAAACTTTTTTCTTTATATACAGAAAGTTAACCAGAGATTTAATGCGCAAAAGTCATTGGCAAATATGTAGAATAAAAATAAATGAAGATTATTTTCAAAAGAAAAATAAGGAAACTTTTTCAAATAATAAATTTCTTATTGTTAACAAATAATATTATCGAAGCTGATAATTTAAATTTCCTTCTTTTCAATATGTGTAAAATTTATTCCCCATTAAAAAAATACCATTCGCAGGCTTTAGAGAGTAAAAAAATGTATTATAATGTAATTTTTCCAAAAAAAAGTTGATTCCTACAAATAAAAAAATTGCAATTAATAATTACATTTTTTATGTATAATTAAAATTAATTATTCATGTATGCCAAAACTGATACATAATTAAAAAAAAAATTGTATGCAAATTAGCTTAAAATAAAAAAAAAAAAATGCCCTACTTGTGCACGTCAAAAAAAAAACACACTTGGATTAATGCGCGAAAGTAGTAATAGAAAATTAAACACAAAGTAATGAGGTAATAAAATTATTCAAAAAGTACAAAACACTTGTGAATTTTAACTATCTCGATTTTATATATTAATTTAACAATTTCGCATAGCCGTTGAATATTAAACAGCTAAAATCTATTACACAAAATTTTTATAAAGTTCTGTTACTTTTTTTTGGGAAAAAAATTTATCTTGGTCACAATTTTAGTATTTCGCAATAACTCTTCATTTTTTTAAATTATTAATTTTCCTCTCTATAAAACTCAATTGTTTGCTTCGAAAAAATTTCCAATCATCCAAAGAGCTCTAAACCTAGAAACAAAATAATTTGATTTCAAAAATTATTTTACTCATAATTATTATTCAACAATTTGAAAAATGAAATTTCAAAAAGTTTTTTAATTCAGAAAATAAAACTATTGGGAAAAAATATTTTTCAAATTAAATTATTATTATTATTAAATAATTTAAATAAAATAATAATTTAGAATCAGAATAATGAGACTCAGAATAATAATTTTAATAAAATAATAATTTAGAATCAGAATAATGAGACTCAGAATAATAATTTTAATAAAATAATAATTTAGAATTAGAATAATAATTTAACTTAAATTATTATTCTCAATATTGAGAATTTTCTAAGTAGAATACAACAAAAAAAAATATTTAGAAAATAATTTAAATCAAAATATTAAAATATAATTTGTTTCACTTACAGAAAAATAAAAATATTTTCTATTATCAAGGATCATCGAGACACAAATATCCAATGAAAGCCGGTTTGCACTTAAATCCCCTACAACATTTAAATGGTTGTTCATCGCAACGTTGAAAACCTGGTACACATTGTGAAAGAGTTTCGTCGAAAAATATAAAAAAATAAACGCAAAAAAATGCTAATAAAAAATTTGTTCTCATTTTTAAAAAATTTTATTCTCGTTTTATGTTCCTTATGAAATTTTCATTTACTTCTGTGTTTATATATAGTAGTCGCAGACAGACAAAATTTTTGCTTCTAAAGTTAAACAAAAAAAATTATTTACAATAATACACGTCTGATAACAATAAGGAAAAAATTGTTTTCTAAACAATGAGTAAAAAAAATCCAAACGAAAAAAATTTATTCTGAAATTAAGAACAAATATTTGGTAAAAATAAAAAAACAATTTTATCTATTAAATATTTTTATTTATATTAACAAAGAAGACGAACAATCATTGTAAAAAATCAAAAAGTGTTCCAATATTTCCAATTTTCTATTTAGTTCATGACCAGATTGGTAATTATTCCAAAAAACTGCGTATTCCTAAAAAAAAGTTACAATTAAACAAAAATTTTTTGTCAAAGAAGTACCTTTTACTAAATTAAAATTAGTAAAAATATTTACTAATTTGAATTAGTGACTGATTTTTGAATTAGAAAATTTTACTCATAAATAAATTAGTAAAAAATTACTATTTGGTAGTAAAATTTAATAATTACTTTAAATTATTAATTATTATTATTGTTATTATTATTACTAATTACTTTTAAATTTAAAATAAATTAATACTTTTAAATTAAATTACTTTTCATTTTAAATTACTTTAAATTAATACTTAATAAAATTTGAAAAATTAATAACTCTAAAAAAGTGAAAAGCAAAAAGTCAGTCACTAATTTAAATTAGTAAACATTTTTTCTAATTCAAATTTAGAGAGAATTAATAATTATTCAAAAGAACCAAAAATTTAATTACTAGTTAAACATATTTAAAAATTTTCCCAATAATTTATTAAATTTAATGCAAAATATAATATAAATATATAATTGTTTCATTTTCAAAACTTTAATGTTAATTAATTTTTAATAAATTACAAGTTCAATTTAATTAAAATAAAATTTTTTTTTTTTTTTTTAATAAATTCTTTTTACTAATAAATTAATTACTGTTGTAAAATTATATTTAATAAAATTTGAAAAATTAATATTTAATAAAGTTAAAAAAATTAATATTTAATGAAATTTGAAAAATTAATATTTAATAAAGTTTAAAAAATTAATATTTAATAAAATTTGAAAAATTAATAACTCTAAAAATGTGAAATAAATTTTGCATCGTATTTATATAAACAAAATTACGTAGATTACCATTAAACAATAAAATTTGACATTTTTTATCAACGGCAAATTTTTCCAATAAATGCACGTTCGCAACTTAAATTTTCACAACATTTCGGGTCATTTCTTCGATCACAACGATCGCCATGACTTCCGCAATTTTGAGAATGAACTTCAAATGGACTTATTAGAAAGCAAATGCAAAATATTGCAAAGACAACAATTAATTTCAGAGACATTTTCTTTTTTTAAATTTTTTAAGTGACTTTTTGAATGATTTTCTCGAAAAGAAGAAACTTTTTTTCTTTATATATACAAAGTAACCAGAGATTTAATGCGCAAAAGTCATTGGCAAATATGTAGAATAAAAATAAATGAAGATTATTTTTAAAAGAAAAATAAGGAAACTTTTTCAAAATAATAAATTTCTTATTGTTAACAAATAAGATTATCGATGCTGATAATTTAAATTTCCTTCTTTTCAATATGTATAAAATTTATTCGCCATTAAAAAAATACCATTCGCAGGCTTTAGAGAGTAAAAAATGTACTATAATGTAATTTTTCAAAAAAAAAAATTTTTCTATTCGTAGAAATAAAAAAAATTAGAATTAATAATAAATTTTTTGTTAAAAACACTGGTAAGAATCATAAAGTTAAATTTTAATATGGATAAAAAAATGGTAAGATTGTTACGAAAAATAATTAATAATTACATTCATAAATATTTTTGAAATCTTCAAATATAATTATTATAAATTTATAATTAAACAGTTTTTAACATTTAAGCAATAATTTTTCTAAAATTGCCAAAGGAATATAAAATTCATTTTAATATTGCAAATTGGAATTTGAATTTCTTTGAATTAAATTATTTTTATTAAATTTTTTTTTTATTAAATTATTTTTATTAAATTCAATTTTATTGAATTTATTTCTACTAAATTATTTTTATAAAATTTATTTTTATTAAATTATATTTTTATAAAATTTATTTTTATTAAATTATTTATATAAAATTTATTTTTATTAAATTATTTTTATAAAATTTATTTTTATTAAATTATAAATACAATTCAATTAAAATTTATTTTTTTCATGCTTTCATTAATCATTCTTTGTTAATTAATTTAATGTTATTTTAATTAACCATTTTTTTGTGTGAATTAACTTAATATTGTCGTTAAATTAATATTCAACAATATTAAAACAATAACTCTAAAATAATATTAATAATAATAATAATAAAATAAAACTCTAAAAATAATAATAATAATAATAATAATAATAATAATAATAATAATATCTTTAACAACTCTAAAAATGTAAAATTAATTTTAGTTTAACAAAACTTAATTAAATTTGATTTAATTATAAAAAATGATGTAAATTACCATTAGAATGAAATTTGCTATTAGTTAGTAATACATATTTTTCCAACAAATCCATTTTCACATCTTAAATTTGCACAACATTCTGGATCATTTATTCGACCGCAAGGATCGCCGAAAATTCCGCAATTTTGTGAATAAACACTATATGGACTTATGAGAAAGCAAATGCAAAATATTGTAAAGACGGAAATTAATTTCAAAGACATTTTATTTTTTTTCAAGTGATATTTTCTCGAAAAGAAAAGCTTCTTTTCTTTATATACAGAAAGAAGTTGGGACATACAGAAATTGGTACATAAATTTGAATTAAAAAAAATAAAGATTATTTTTAAAAGAATAAAAAGCAATCAATAAGGATAATTTTGGAAATAATAAATTTCTTATTGTAAACAAATAAGATTCTGAATTATAATCATTTAGTTTCCTTCTTTTCAAATGTAAAATTTATTCCCAATTGCAAAAAAAATTTTCGCAATTCTTAGAGAATAAAAAAATAATTTTTTACTTGTGTAATCAATTTAATGAATTAGGTTCATTCTAAAGTAATATTTAACAATAACCAAAGTTTTAACTATTATGAAAAATTTTTAATTATGAATAAATATTTTTAGTTGTTAATAAATAGTTTCAGTCATTAATAAATATTGTTAGTCGTTAATAAAGACTTTTAGTTGCTAATAAATATTTTTAGCTGTTAATAAATATTTTTAGCTGTTAATAAATATTTTTAGTTATTAATAAATATTTTTAGTTATTAATAAATATTTTTAGTTATTAATAAATATTTTTAGTTGTTAATAAACAGTTTCAGTCATTAATATATATTTTTAGTCGTTAATAAATATTTTTAGTTGCTAATAAATATTTTTAGCTGTTAATAAATATTTTTACTTATTAGTAAATACTTTTAGTTGTTAATAAACAGTTTCAGTCATTAAAAAATATTTTTAGTTATTAATAAATATTTCTAGTTGCTAATAAATATTTCTAGTTGCTAATAAATATTTTTAGCTGTTAATAAATATTTTTAGCTGTTAATAAATATTTTTAGTTATTAATAAATATTTTTAGTTATTAATAAATATTTTTAGTTGTTAATAAACAGTTTCAGTCATTAATAAATATTTTTAGTCGTTAATAAATATTTTTAGTTGCTAATAAATATTTTTAGCTGTTAATAAATATTTTTACTTATTAGTAAATACTTTTAGTTGTTAATAAACAGTTTCAGTCATTAATAAATATTTTTAGTTATTAATAAATATTTCTAGTTGCTAATAAATATTTTTAGCTGTTAATAAATATTTTTAGCTGTTAATAAATATTTTTAGTTATTAATAAATATTTTTAGTTATTAATAAATATTTATAGTCGTTAATAAATATTTTTAGTTATTAATAAATATTTTTAGTTATTAATAAATATTTCTAGTTATTGCTAAATATTTTTAGTTATTAAAAAATATTTCTAGTTATTGCTAAATATTTGTAATTATTAACAAGTAATTAAATAAACAATTTTTTAGAAAACTGTTTAAAAACTATTAATAAAAAACGTTACTTACCGTAAAAATACGAATTAAAATACGCAAATATGAGCATTGGTAGCTGGTAAACATCGTAAATTGTCACAACATTTCTTAGGACTATTATCACATCGATGAGCATAAGTTATACAATCACCCGTCGCAGAACAATAAGAAGCCATTAATAGGCAAATGTAAAAAATCGAAAATAAAAGAGTACTCTTTAAAGTAGACATTTTATTGTTTCCACTTTCGGATAATTTCTCAATAAATCGTGTCGTTAAATTTATATAGTCCCAATACACCACAACCATAACATTATTGCAACAAATTTTCCGTTATTAAAGGTGTTTAACTTTAATAACAAAAAAATACTGCCTCTAAATGCAAACAAGAATAAAATTTACAACTCGAAAAAAAAGAAGCAAATAACTTTATCAATTATTGTCGTTATAAGGAAAAGAAAAAAGAAACCTATTTTTATTCCGTCAATGCGTATACAAACACATGAGAATATTTAAAAAACAATTGTTACAATTACAATGGAACAATTATTTTTGTTATTACTCGTTTATTATTACACCAGTATTTACTGGTGTAATAATAAACGAGTTACGCGCTGAATATATTCAATTTATTATAATGCAGATTATAAAAGTTTTTAATTTCAAATTTAAATTTTTTGATAAATTCTTAATCAAAATTTGAAAAAATCATTTATTCTGTGAATATTTAATAATTGTTTGTATTTCCAAAAATTTTAAAATAACTTTTTGGGAGAATTCAATTATTTACATACACAATAACATTTTTTGGAAGAATTCAATTATTTTCATAAATAGCATAATTTTGAGCAGAAAATAAATAATTTCCAATACAATTTTAATAAAATTTCACAAAAGAATTCAATTATTTTCCAAAATTTGCTTAAATCCATTAAAACAATTCAATTATTTAGTAAAGTCTTTGTAAACATTCAATTCTCTTGAAAATAATTCTAAAAGTGATTTAATCTCAAAAAATCAATTATTTCTAAGTTTGTCTGCAAAATTTAATATTTTTTCAAAATTTTGAAGAAAATTCTTGTAAAATATCAAATTATTTTCTTTAAAAATTAAAAAAATGACACAATTTGTTAATAAAAAATTTTATCGTGTCGATTTTTTTAATAAAATTTCCCTCATGGATTCAGAAAATTTTTTTCCACTTTTTAATGACATTTTTCGAAAAAATTCATTTGTTTTTCAAATTTTTAATAAATTCTTGGAAACAATTCAATTATTTTTAAAAATAGTAACATTCTTTGCAAGAATTAGATTATTTCTATAAATAATAAAATTACTCACAGGAATTCAATTATCATCAAAACAATTTTAATAAACTTTAACAATAAAGTATTTAACTATAATTTTTAACCGAAGCGATTATTTTAAAAATTTGGAAGAAATTCTTCAAAAAATTGAATTATTTTCAAAATTATCAATTAAAATTATTGAACAAAATAAAAAAATGAAAAAAAAATTAATAAAAAATATAAAAAATTTAAAGAAATTCATCAAAATTTAATTTTGAATTTAATCGGGATTTTGAAAATTTTTAATGAAATTCTTCGCAAGAAATCAATTTATTTTCATTAATAATAAAATTCTTCAAAGAAAGGCAATTATTTTTAATTTAATTACTTTACAATTTTTCTAAAGAATACAATTATTTTTAAAAATAGTAATTAAATTCAATTATTTTTAAAAATTCTGATGAAATTCTTCGGAAAAAGTGAATTTTTTTTTGTAAACAGTAAAATTTGTCGGGAATTCAATTATTTTTAAATAGTATTTATAAAAAATGTCTTAACTGAAAACATTTTTTATTTTTAAAAAATATTTAATAAAAGTTTTCGATTCAATTCAATTATTTTCTTCAATTTTAATAAATTCTTCTGAACAATTCAATTATTATTTGAAATAGTAAAATTCTTTCAAAAATTTAATTATTTAATTCCACGAAAGAGTATATTTAAAAAAAAATTCATACATTTCAAAATAATTAATTTTTTTTCAAAATATTTAATAAATCCTTCGAAATAATTCATTTATTTTTAAAAATTAGTAAAATTCTTCGCAAGAATTCAATTAATTTTATAGATATAGTAAAATTCTTTGCAGTAATTCAATTATTCTCAAAAAAATTTTAATTGAATTCCTCGGGTGAATTTAAATATTTTTAAATATTTCCATAAATTTCATTTGTTGCCTAAAATTTTAATCTGTTCTTTCAATGCAATTTTTAAATATAATATTTGTCATAAAAAAAATTGTCATAATTCAATTATTTTCAAAATAATACTAAATTTTTGTGATGAAATCAATTATTTTGAAAATAATTTGAATTTTTTATTTTGAATTGAATAATAATTTTAATAAAATTTTAATTGAATTTCTCGAAGACATTTCATTATTTTCAAATTATTTCTATAAAATTCTTCATAATAATTTAAATATTTCTTTAAGTTAAAATAAATTCTTTATAACAATAATATTATTTCTTAAAACTTTAATAAATTCTTCGAAACATTTCAATTATTTTTATAAATAGTATAAACCGCAATAATTCAATTATGTTTTTAAATAAATAGTAAAATTTTTTGCAGAAATTCAATATTCTTTTCAAAACAATATTTAAATAGAATTTTTCGAAAGAATTTAAATCTACAAATATTAACATAAAATTTATTTATTTTCTAAAATTTCAACAAATTCTTCCGAACAATTCAATTACTTTAATTAATAGCAAAACTGTTGTCTCAATTTGATATTCTTGGAAAAATTATTATATCAACAATATTGATGTAAATGTTTTTATTTTTATTTTGCAACTACAATGTTTAATTCTCTAACGAAAATGAGTGAAAAAATGGTCCAGAACTAAAAACTATTTATTTAATAATTAATAATGCACGAAAAAAAATCGTCACCTAGAACAATTATAAAATTCACTATATTAGCGAATTTTTTAGTTATTGCAACGAATACTTTCGCTATTTTAAAGAATACGCTGAAATAGCAAAACTATTTCAGCTATTTCAGCAACTATTTCAAAGTAATCGCTGTTCCAGTTGAAGCTCATTTTTTCCATGTTCAATTAATGATAATAATTTTTATTGAATCAAATTAATTATGTATTAAATCAAAATTATTATGTCTAGTTCAAAGATAATTTTTTGTTGACTGTATAACAAAGATAATGATAATGTTTGATTCAAATATAATTTCTCAGTGATTCAGACAAATTTTGCACCAAAAAAATTAGTGTCTACTCTCTTAATTTGAATCAGTTAAAATCATGGTTTTAACTGACAATCAGTGACTGACTACTTTTTGCTTCTGAATCAGTTAAAAACAACTGATTTTCAGTTAAAAAATAACTGATTTAGATTTACAGTAAAAAATAACTGAAAAATTAGTTAAACTTGACTAATTGAATTAGTCAAAAAAAAATTTACTGAAACATCAGTTATTTTTAACTGACAATCAGTTATTTATAACTGACGATCAGTTATTTTTAACTGACAATCAGTTAAATTTAACTGACAATCAGTTATTTCTAACTGACAATTAGTTATTTTTAACTGTCAATCAGTTATTTTTAACTGACAATCAGCTATTTTTAACTAATTGTCAGTAAAATTTAAATAAGTGACTGACTTTTTGCTTTTAAATCAGTTATTTTTAACTGATTCAAATTTAGAAAGTATTCTTCTGGTCAAGTATCAAATTTTAATAGTGTCAAATTTAATACAGACTATCAATAGTTTTAGTAAAAATATCAATTTTACAAAAAAAAAAAAATTCCGGTCATTATAATAAAGAGCAGTAAATCAATTCCTCAGGGTGAAACAAAAAAAATCAGATTTTCCCTCCATCCGCAAGAAAAACATGTTCCAAAGACCTAGGGCATAAATCTCGCTGATGATCTTAGTAAGTCAGTGCGGCCAGGTCGATCCTGTCGTTTTGATATCGCACCCTTTAAAAAGGACTATACACACAGTTGTTCGCGTAGGTCACTGAACTTTGCACTATGGAGGTTCAATCCCCCTTTTTGCATTCTCTCTGCTATAATAATAAAATCTCCTTTTCTCTGTCTCTCTTCCTCTCTCTTTCTCTCTTTTCTCTTCTTTTTCACTCTTTTCTTCTTTCTCTCTCTTCTCTTCTTTTTCACTCTTTTCTTCTTTCTCTCTCTTCTCTTCTTTTTCACTCTTTCCTTCTTTCTCTCTCTCTCTTCTCTTCTTTTTCACTCTTTTCTTCGTTCTCTCTCTTTTATTTTCTCGGACGCTGCGCTTTCGACGGCCATTCCAACTCCGGAAGTCAGTCCAATAACAAAAGAGAGGGCTGTTCCCCCCCTCAAAAAACGCCAATCCCCTCTGAAGTCTAGGTGCTCCTGACGAATCGGGTGCTTTTTCATCCTCGAGCTTGCGTCGTTGGTGTGTGGTGTACATCGTTCACGTCGTGCAACAAGTTCAAGCAAGCTCAGCTTTGCGGTTCACTGACACCAAAGTCGACGCCGACGCCCGTCCAAAGCGACACTCGACGTCGGGACGCCAATGTCGAAGGACGCGCGCGCCCATGAATAAATAATGCATTTCGCGTCGAGACAAAATCATTTGCATTCGTGAACTTTATCCCACGAGATAAAATTCTCCTTGTCTCGAAAAAGAAACCGATTTTTCTCCCCTCCTTTCAAACAATCCTTGCTCCCTTTTGACCGAAATTTACCCGAAATTTAATTAGCAGTGACTGTGTTTTTACGATTGAACAATTTGACCTTGAACAATTTAGAGCCTCGATCTTCAGACGTTGTCTTCTATCATCAATTTTTTAGTGATCCCCCAAAGTGACTATACATCCGAGATCATCTTTTCCAAACAAGTGATTTTTTCCAAACAGTGAACTTTGCTACCATAATAAATTTCAAACTCCTAAAAATCTATAGCTCCGAATCAAATCATAAAAAAGGATTCAATAACAACACTTTCGAGTTTTTTTCAGACTTTTCCCACTCACAAAAAATTATTGCTGTAAAAATTTAAACTCCCACATAAAGAAAAATCTAAATTCCCAAACTCGTGCCGAAAAATACTTTTCGTCATTCAAATCAAATGCTTCGAATTATTTCGAAACGTGAACTTTTAAATTAATCGTTGCCCATTAACAACATTCAGATACCATCAGCAAGTTGAATAAGAGACCTAATTTCCAAGTGACAGATCTTTATCACCAAAAAAAAACCATGTGGATTTGGGGTGATGAATCAATTACACAAAAAACTTGAATAATCAAAATTTTCAAGCACAATGACCATAATACACACAGTGCTATATATAGTTGATTGAAATCTAAAAAAGTTTCCGCATTGTAATTTGGAAGGAAAAAACAAAAAAAAAGGAAACTCTCAAGGTCAAGTGTTTAAAATAATAAACCCAAAATTATGCAGGGGAAAAAAACAACTTCTAGGTCAAGATATTTAGTGCTAATGAAATATATGGATATATTGTGAGAAAGTAATTTTGAAACTGATCAAAACTAAAAAAAAGGGTCGAGCCTTCTTTTCTTCGGGGGGAAGTGACTGTTCGTTCAAGGTTAAAACGCACGTATAATTAAAAATTTTTTTTCAGTAATCGAATTTTCTTTGACGAAGTGATTTAAAGTGAAGCGTGTGTTAAGTATGTTGTTTGGAGTATTGTTTCATTATCTTTAGTACCGATCAGTCATCATTTTTTACTAGGTCAAATTTACACGAATTTTCACCCAACTATTTTAGCATCTTTTTTGTATTGATTACAGTACATCCGGTATTGATTCGAGATGGAAATTAACAAAATATGCTTTTTAGAACAGTTCGTTTGGTTTGTATTTTTAATTGTCGCTTGAGGCAATAAAAGGAAAATTTGTAAAGTTCTAAATTTTTGCTGAAGGAATAAAAATAATTGCAGAGTACCATTGCTACTGTTTGTATCATTGTTACCATTGTTACCATTGCTATCATTACTACCATTGCTAACATTACTACCATTACTACCATCATTGACATTTGCTATCATTTGTTGAACTATTGATTCCATGATCCTAACCATCTGTTGAACCAATAAAAGGATTACTGCAAAGTCCTAATTATCAGAGGATTATTGAAATATTTGTAAAGTTATTGTAATTCATTTGCTATTAATATAAGGCTCTTATTAATTACTAGCAGAATTTTAAGAGATTTTAAGAGCATCATCAAACAAATACTAAAAGGATTATCAAACACTAAGAGAATGATTTAACAAACATTAAGAGAATCATTTAACAAACATTAAGAGAATCATCAAACAAACACTACGAGGATCATTCAAATAAAAATTTAAAAGATCTTCGAACGAATACCAAGAGAATCATCCAACAGAAAATTCAGAGCATCATCAAACAAACACTAGAACAATCATTAAACAATCAAATCACCAGACGAACCATAAGAAAATCGTCAAACAATCACTAAGACGACCATAAAGCAAAGATTAAAAAGGCCATCAAAGAAACACAAAGATTATCATCAACCAAACACTTGGGAGATCAGCAGACAAACATTAAGAAAATCATTAATTAAGCACTACAAAAATCGTCAAGTAAAAAATAAGAAAAACTTTGAAGAATAATTAAGAAAATTAACAGACAAACAAATACAAAGACAATTAAATTAATTGGACAAAGACAATAAAACAAACATTAGAAAGGTGACAAAACAAATACTTACAGAAGCAACAAACAAAAGGAAATCGAATTATTAAAGAAATACTAAGAGAATAATCTTTAAGCAGTTGCTAACAGATTCATCAAACAAATGCTAGGGTAATCATTAAAGAAACATAAAGAGAAGCATCATTAAACGAATACTCAAAGATTCATCATACAAAAGCTAATAGAATCATTAAAGAAATATTAAAAGATTCATATTTAAACAAATATTAATAGAATCATCAGTAAACAAATATTAACAAAATCACCAAAGAAACATAAAGAGAAGCATTATTAAACGAATACTCAAAGATTCATCATACAAAAGCTAATAGAATCATTAAAGAAATATTAAAAGATTCATATTTAAACAAATATTAATAGAATCATCAGTAAACAAATATTAACAGAACCACCATTCAACAAATACTAACAGAATCATCAGTAAATAAATGCTAACAGAATCATCAAGCAAATCCTAAGGTAATCATCAAAGAAACATAAAGAGAAGCATCATTAAACGAATACTCAAAGATTCAACAGATAAAAGTTAATAAAATCGTTAAAGAAATACTAAAAGAATCATCATTAAATAAATACCTACAGAGGCATCAAACAAAAAAATTCCAGGTTAAAAGAATCATTAAAGAAACATTTAGAGAATCAGCAAAGTAACACTAAAAGAAACATCAAACCAACACTAAGAAAATCATCAACCAAGCACTAAAAAAGCTGTGAAACAATTAATAAGAGAATAACCAAACATTAGGAGGATCATCCAACAAACATTAAGAGGATCATTTAACAAACATTAAGAGGAACATTCAACAAACATTAAGAGGGACATTCAACAAACATTAAGAGGATCATTCAACAAACATTAAGAGGAACATTCAACAAACATTAAGAGGATCATTCAACAAACATTAAGAGGAACATTCAACAAACATTAAGAGGATCATTCAACAAACATTAAGAGGAACATTCAACAAACATTAAAAGGACTATCAAAAACAGAAACTGAATCATCCAAAAAACACTAAGACGATCATTTGACAAACATTGGAAAGGTTAATAGACAAACATTGAAAAGGACAATAAACAAACACAAAAAGTATCATCAAGCAAACAATTAGAGCTTCATTAACCAATCATTAAAAAAATCATCCATTACAAGTTATCAAAAGAATTTTATTTTCCATCAAAAGCATCATCAAAGACAGAAAGAGAATCATCAAAAAAACATTAAAACACTAATCTGACAAACATTGCAAAGGTCAACAAATCCCAAAAAGGATCATCAAGCACACACCTAGAAATTCATTACCCAATCTTAAAAAAAAATCATCCATTACAAGGAAAAGAATCAAACATTGCAAAGGTCAACAAACCCAAAAAGGGTCATCAAGCACACACCTAGAAATTCATTACCAAATCATTAAAAAAAAATCATCCATTACAAGGAACCAAAAAAATCTAATTTTCCCCAATTCATTGACAGGCCTCCCAACCCAAACTCACGGAAATCATTTCTCAAGAACAATACCGACCGAGATCAACCAAAATCCCCAATAAAGAAGAAACCTACAACCCTCCTGAAGTGCATGCCAAAAACCCCAACCCGCAAATAACGGGAAATCGTGAACCTTGCAAAAAGGAATGATAGCAACCCACAATCAGAACTCATCCCGAGCGGGCTCTCGACTCGGACAATTTGAAGACAACAATACAGCATCACCAAACAACAATAATTCCAACAAGGATCCAACAAACATTGTGGGCGAGGTAAAGGAGAATCGCAACCAAGAGGCGCCACGTAGCGACGAATCACCAAAACAGAATTCCACCCCAATGGCGAATAAAACACCATCTGGTGGCGGCATAGAGGAGGATGACGACGACGAGGAGGAAGAGGAGGAAGACGAAGAGGAGGAGGAAGATGGTGTTCGGGTAGGGGAATTGGATGAGGAGGAAGACGACGAGGAGGTGGAATCGTCGAGAGAGAGGGAGATGACGGGTCCCGAGGTGGTGGCAACAACGACAATAAGTAATGGACGTAGGGGAGCATCAGGGGTGGGAATGGTAATGCAGGACACAGGGATGGGGGGTTCGGAACTATGTTCAAGTGGGGGTGGCGGCGGCGGCATGGGCGGGTACTGGAACAGGCAGAGCAGACCCTCCAGTCCCCGCATGCCGCCTCCGGAGCAGCCGGAGACCAGGCCGAGGAGCCGACACGAGCCGGTGCAACCGGCAAGGTACAATAACCTTGGATATTGGAGGGCCAGACGAGTTACATTTTACAAAAATGGGGATCCCTATTTTCCCGGAGTCGAGTTCAGGTGAGTTCTGATCATTATTTTCAAAAAAGAAAGGGGGGTTGTGTTAGATTAGTATTTTTATTATATTGAGCCAGATGATAAGAGAAAGGGAAGATATCAATCTTTGATTGTTTTGATATAGTTAAAATTACCATTCTCCCTTTGTGCCACGATTTTTTTTCTATATTTTTGAATTCGACATCTTGAGATCTAGAGATCAGATCACCCCAAGACGAAAATTTAAATTTTGTTATTAAATGCATGTTTGTTTTAATTAAAAACTTCAAGTTGGAGTGATTTTATCATTCGGTCGTCTTTAATTATTGCTAAATACAAAGATAAAGATCACTCTGAGTCGAAGAGTGATCATTATCTTCGTATTTTATATTAATTGTCGGAGAAAAGTTCATTATTAATTAATTCAATTCTTTGTACAAAACTATTCGAATTTTTTCTTTTCAAGAGATAAGCATCACCCAGAGAAAAATATTATTTAAACCAAATATGTTTTATTTGACTTAAATAAACGTATATTTGTCTCAGAACCAACTAGACTTTTTATTTGTTTTAAATAAAATTTTTATTTGACATAAATAAAACATATATTTGAGTCAAATAAAATTTTATTTAAACCAAATAAAATTTATTTAAACCAAATAAAATTTATTTAAACCAAATAAAATTTTATTTAAACCAAATAAAATTTTATTTAAACCAAATGAAATTTATTTGAAACAAATAAAAAGTCTAGTTGGTTCTGAGACAAATATACAATTTCTCTGGGTTTCTAAACACATATAGAATAAGGAATTAGATTCATAAACATAGGTTGATAAAATTTGCAAAATAGTTTAGTGTTTAATATCAAACTTTAAAGAATACGATTTAAGTTTTATCTCATTAAAAAATATTTTTAATTAAATGGAATGTAACTAAAATTTGATTAACAATAGTTTTGTTACCTTCTGCATACTTTATTATAACGATTTAATTTTTATTTAGTTTATTTAGAATGTAAATTAATTTTGCATCAACACTTGACAAAAATTAATTTTATGTTGTGTTAATTTTTAATTTCTCTTTTTTCTTTTCAAAACAGAAAAAAGCCAGTGATCAGAATAAGTAGCTCAACAAAAATGAACCTTATAGGTGGCGCCATATTGTATGTCGTTTAAATTGGACCAAAGAAGAGAAAAACGTTCAAGAAGATTCAATTCATTTAAATTTTTATTAATTTAAATTTATATTCAATTCAGTTTTAATTAAATTAAATTTAAATTAATTCAACTCAGTTTAAATTAAATTTAATTCAAATTATTTCCATTCAGTTTAAATTAAATTCAAATTAATTCAATTCAGTTTAAATTAAATTCTAATTAATTCAATTCAGTTTAAATTAAATTCTAATTAATTCAATTCTGTTTAAATTAAATTAAAATTAATTCAATTCAGTTTAAATTAAAATACATTTAAATTAATTCAATTTAGTTTAAATTAAATAATTAGCTTGGAAAAAATTCATTTTAAATTAAATTAAATTAAAATTAATTCAACTCAGTTTAAACTAAATTTAATTCAAATTATTTCAATTCAGTTTAAATTAAATTCAAATTAATTCAATTCAGTTTAAATTAAATTCTAATTAATTCAATTCAGTTTAAATTAAATTCAAATTAATTCAATTCAGTTTAAATTAACATACATTTAAATTAATTCAATTTAGTTTAAATTAAATTGAAATTAATTCAATTCAGTTTAAAGTAAATTCAAATTAATTCAATTTAGTTTAAATTAAATAATTAGCTTGGAAAAAATTCATTTTAAATTAAATTAAATTTAAATTAATTCAATTCGGTTTGAATTAAATAATTAGCTTGGAAAAAAATTCATTTTAAATTAAATTAAATTTAAATTCATTCAATTCAGTTTGAATAGAAATAAATTCAAATTAATTCAATTCGGTTTGAATTAGATTAAATTCAAATTAATTCAATTCAGTTTAAATGAAATCAAATTCAAATTTATTCAATTCGGTTTAAATTAAATAATTAGCTTGGAAAAAATTGTATTTTTATAATAATCGATTTAATTAAATTTACTTTTAAATGATTAAATTTAATCAACTTGAATTGTATTTTTCAGCAAATTATTTTTTTTTATAATGACAAATTTTTTTCCAAGTCTTAATTTTTTTTTATTAAAAAATTAAAATATTTAGTAACGAAACATTAAATTTATAATTAACATATAAAATAATTAAAAATAAAAATTGGAATTTTTGAATCAAAACCTATAAAAATTAAAAAATTCCCTCTCTAAAAATTTGAAGTAGTAAAAAATTACCTACAATGAATTAGTGACTGACTTTCTTCCCTTTGAATTTGTAAATTAATAAATAATAATGTCAACTAATTTATTAGTAAAATTTCTGAATTCAAAAGCAAAAAAGCAACCACTAATTAAAATTAATAAAGGTGCATTTTTTAGTAATTAAATTAGGAAACATTTTTTAGTAATTAAAATCAGCAAACATTTGTTTAGTAATTAAAATCAGAAATCATTTTTTAGTAATTAAAATCAGTAAACCTTTTTTTTTACCAATTAAAATTTGCAGAGTCAATAAAAAAAATTTACACTTTTTAAAAACATTTTTTCAAAATATTAATTAGCTTTTTCTACTAAATAGAATAAAAATGATTTAATGAATACCTTTAGACTGTTTAGAAAATTTTTTCCATTTTAATGATAATGAGCGTGGTACATAAATTTTTAAAACACAGTTTTCTATTTTTTTTCTTTTTTTTTAAACAAGATTGAATAAGTTGACAGGACTATAAAATATAAAAATACGCTGAATATTTAAATTACTATATAATTTGCTTTTTAAAGTAAATTATACTTTGTAAGTTGTGTCAAGAGATTTCATGTCATCACGTTTAAAATGCAGTAAAAATTTATATACTCTAGTAAATTATAATCATTTCATATAAAGTATATGAAATTTACGTTTTTTTTCTTCATATTTTCTAGATATTAAAAATTGTGTTTTTTTATGCATGAATTTTTATTATCTAATCTGTGTATTATTTTTTATTTTATGTTTTCTGTATCTGTGAAAATAAATACTCCCCGGTTTTCTCCCATATATTCGTATTCATTTATACTAACGAGTGTCTGACTTAAAAGGCCGTTTACTACTGAAAACGTTCACAACAAGAAAGACTTCAACTAATGTGAAGTTAAGAGAATTTTTTTCAAATAATAATTATTGTTGTTAAATTAAAACAATTATTCAATTGCATTAAATTAACTTCTGATAATTAAATAGCTAAAAAAATATAAAAATGAAACTTCTGATAATTAAATAACTATAAAGAAATAAAAAAACTAGTTTAAAATTAACAGAATATTTTAAAAATAAAAATCATTGCAATTAAATTCAAACAATTGTTTAATTATATTAAATTAACTTCTGATAATTAAATAGCTGAAAAAAAATTAAACAAATAAATGAAACTTCTAATGATTAAATAACTAAAAATAATAATAATAAAATTAAACAAATAAATGAAACTTCTAATAATTAAATAACTAAAAATAATAATAAAAAAATGAAACAAATAAATGAAACTTCTAATAATTAAATAACTAATAAAAAATAATTAAAAAATAAAATCGAAAAAGTGTAGTAAATAAGAAGCTAAAAAATAATTTAAATATTAAATAGGCAATATTTATTGGAATAAATTTCCAAATAAAAAGTACAATTAAATGTTTATCAAAAGAATACTTTTAGATTACGACAATGTTTGCAATTTCTCTCTTTAGTGTAAGAAATATTGTATTTTACGTGACCATTTCACTCGGCTGAATAGGTAATGTATAATTCATGATCATCCACTAGCAAGTGAAATTCGTCAGAAGATAGGAACAAACCATTCCCAATAAATTTCTTTTAATTAACGTATTGAATTAATAAACATCTGTGAAACCATTTCATTGAAAAATTTATGTCACCTTTCAATTACATATTTTTACTTTTATTTCCATTTGGACCGGAAATTATTTTTGTATTTCAAAAAAAATTCTAGCATTGTCTAAGTTAATTTAAAGTTTCTCTAATATCGTTTAATATTGTTAAATACAATTTAATGTTTCCTAATGTCATTTAATGTTGTCTACTTTAATTTAATGATCCCTTGTATCATTTAATGTTGTTTGATATTATTTTACGTTGCACAGATGAAGTCGCATTAATTTTGTTTAATGTAATTTAATGTTGACTAATTATATCCAATGCTGTTTAAAAAAATTAATGTTGTCTACTGTCATTTAATGTAGCTTAATATCACTTTATGTTTTCTAATATAATTTAATGTTTCCTAATATATTTTAATGTATTTTAATACAATTTAGTGTTCTAATGAAGTTTAATGTAGCTTAACTTCATTTAATGTAGCTTAATTTCATTTAATGTTGAGTAATTTTGTTTAACGTTTCGTAACACTATTTAATGTTGCCTAATTTCATTTAATGTTGTGTAATTTTATTTAATGTTTCCTAACATGATTTAATGCAGACTATTTTTATTTTATGTTGTGTAATTTTATTTAATGCTTCTCTAATAAAATTTAATATACAACAATTTAATTTTGTCTATTGTCATTTCATATAGACTATTTTTATTTAATATTGTGTTATTTTTTTCAATGTTATCTAATATAATTTAATGTAGTCTAATTTAATTATATGTTGTATAACGTTTCTTAATGTCGCTTAATATCATTAAATGTAGTCTTATATCATTTTATGTTGTGTACTTTAATTTTATGTTATATTCAATAATTAATTGTTGTTTAATATCATTTAATGTAGCATAATATTATTTTATGTTCTGTAATATCTTTTTAATGTTTTCTAATACAATTTAATGTTGTCTAATATCATTTTATCTTCTATAATATTTTTTAAATGTTCTCTAATACAATTTAATGTTTTCTAATATTTTTTTAATGCTTTCTAGAACAATTTAATGTTCCTTAACATCATTTTAATGTTCCCTAATATCTTTTAATGTTCCCTAATATCTTTTAATGTTCCCTAATATCTTTTTAATGTTTTCTAGTACAATTTAATGTTGTCTAATATCATTTAACGTAGCCTAACATCATTTTATGTTCTGTAATATTTTAAAAATGTTTTCTAATACAATTTAATGGTTTCTAATATTTTTTAAATGTTTTCTAATATTTTTTGAATATTTTCTAATACAATTTAATGTTTTCTATTACAATGTAATGTTTTCTAATATTTTTTTAATGCTTTCTAGTACAATTTAATGTTCCTTAACATCATTTTAATCTTCCCTAATATCTTTTAATGTTTCCTAACATCATTTTATGTTCTGTAATATTTTTAAAATGTTTTCTAATACAATTTAATGTTTTCTAATATTTTTTAAATGTTTCCTTATACAATTTAATGTTTCCTAATATTTCTTAAATGTGCCCTAATATCTTTTTAATGTTTTCTAGTACAATTTAATGTTTTCTAATATTTTTTTAATGCTTTCTAGTACAATTTAATGTTCCTTAACATTATTTTAATGTTCCCTAATATGTTTTAATGTTCCTCAATAACTTTTTAATGTTTTCTAGTACAATTTAATATTGTCTAATATCATTTAACGTAGCCTAACATCATTTTATGTTCTGTAATATTTTTTAAATGTTTTCTAATACAATTTAATGTTTTCTAATATTTTTTTAATGCTTTCTAGAACAATTTAAAGTTCCTTAACATCATTTTAATGTTCCATAATATCTTTTAATGTTCCCTAATATCTTTTAATGTTCCCTAATATCTTTTTAATGTTTTCTAGTACAATTTAATGTTGTCTAATATCATTTAACGTAGCCTAACATCATTTTATGTTCTGTAATATTTTAAAAATGTTTTCTAATACAATTTAATGGTTTCTAATATTTTTTAAATGTTTTCTAATATTTTTTAAATATTTTCTAATACAATTTAATGTTTTCTATTACAATTTAATGTTTTCTAATATTTTTTTAATGCTTTCTAGTACAATTTAATGTTCCTTAACATCATTTTAATCTTCCCTAATATCTTTTAATGTTTCCTAACATCATTTTATGTTCTGTAATATTTTTAAAATGTTTTCTAATACAATTTAATGTTTTCTAATATTTTTTAAATGTTTCCTTATACAATTTAATGTTTCCTAATATTTCTTAAATGTGCCCTAATATCTTTTTAATGTTTTCTAGTACAATTTAATGTTTTCTAATATTTTTTTAATGCTTTCTAGTACAATTTAATGTTCCTTAACATTATTTTAATGTTCCCTAATATGTTTTAATGTTCCTCAATAACTTTTTAATGTTTTCTAGTACAATTTAATATTGTCTAATATCATTTAACGTAGCCTAACATCATTTTATGTTCTGTAATATTTTTTAAATGTTTTCTAATACAATTTGATGTTTTCTAATATTTTTTAATGCTTTCTAGTAAAATTTAATGTTCCCTAATATCTTTTTAATGTTTTCTAGTACAATTTAATGTTGTCTTATATCACTTAACGTAGCCTAACATCATTTTATGTTCTGTAATATTTTTTAAATGTTTTCTAATGCAATTTAATGTTTTCTAATATTTTTTAAATGTTTTCTAATACAATTTAATGTTTTCTAATATTTTCTAAATGTTTTCTAATATTTTTTAAATATTTTCTAATACAATTTAATGTTTTCTATTACAATTTAATGTTTTCTAGTACAATTTAATGTTCCTTAACATCATTTTAATGTTCCCTAATATCTTTTAATGTTTCCTAATATCTTTTTAATGTTTTCTAGTACAATTTAATGTTGTCTAATATCATTTAACGTAGCCTAACATCATTTTAGCTTCTGTAAAGTTTTTAAATGATTTCTAATACAATTTAATGTTCTCTAATATTTCTTAATGTTTTCTAATACAATTTAATGTTCATTAATATCACTTTAATATAGCCTAAAAAAATTGTATGTTCTGTAAGATTTTTTTTATGTTTTCTAATACAATTTAATGTTGTCTAATAATATTCAATGTAACCTCAATTCATTTTATGTTGTGAAGTTTTACTTAATATTCCCTAATATCATTTAATGTAGCCAAATATAAATTTATGTTTTGTAATATAATTTATGTCCCCTAATATCATTTAATGAAGTCTAATATCATTTAATGAAGCCTAATATAATGTAATGAAGCATAATTTCATTTAATGAAGCCTAATAAATTTTAATGTTCCCTAATATCGTTTAATGTACCCTTACGCCATTTTAAATTGTCCAACATAATTTAATGTTTTCTCCTATCATTCAATGACTCAAATAATAATTGTCTGTCTGAAAAAGACATTGTTTAATTAAAAAAATAATTGTTTTCGAAATATATATATATATATATATATATATATATATATATATATATATAATTTTTTCCTTAAATAAATAATTAATAAAATAAATAAAAAGACAATTAGAAAAATAATAAATATAAACAATTAATAATTCCTCCTTACAAATAAATATCTATCAGCCACTAAATAAACCAATTATTCAAACCAAAAAAAATTGACAATTATTTCGTGAAAAATTCTGGGAAAAATTCGAATAAATAAAAATTTTTAGCCTACGTACATCTCTATTAGGAAACAAAAATCAAATAACCAACAAATTTTAAACAAAGTCTAAAATATCAAGATTTTATAAGGAAAATAGTCGCTAGTAAAAATTGTGTATGTAAGGATAAAGAGAAGAAAAAAAAAACAAAATCGATAGACTCGTATCGCGATAAACTGGTAATGGCAAACTCCTTGTGAGTCTCCTGTACTTTGCTTTCTCTAGATGTAGATCTCAAGTTATGAATTTAAGGTCTCAGTTGAAATATGCCGTGATTTACGATTCATAGAAAATTTACTTAATATCATTGCTACTCTAAAAGACATTAGCATTTTAAATTAGTTAATATGTTAATAAATTTAATTTCATTTTAACAACTATACTATTTGTTTGATTGATTTCGCACTCTATATACGTATATATAGAGTATACGTGTTGTATATTTAAAATATATATTCAAATTACTGTATCATTTTTCAATCAAGTGGTTTTTTCCGAGTCGCAGATTTTTCGATTCAAAATTTGCATGAAAAAAAATAAGCCAGAGGAATTTTTGTAAAATTTGTCCTACTTACGAATATTTTAGACTAAATTTTTGCGCTTTTTTTGTAGATTTAAACCTGGACGAGATATCGGTTCGCTGGAAGCTTTATTGGACAGATTATCTCTGCGTTTGGACCTTCCGCGAGGGGCGAGACATATTTTTTCCATGGATGGCGATCGTAAACTCAATCTCGACGAATTGGAGGACGGCGCCTCTTACGTTGTTTCAAGTTACAAAACTTTCAAGGCAAGTCGATTTTTCAATAATATGAAAATTGTTACAAAAAAAATTAAGTTAATAATTTTTTTTCAATTTTTCGAATTCGTTCAAAACGGTGACAGAAAATAACGTCATTTTATCACGAGATAAACTCTTTAAATTTGAATTAGTCAAAAAATATTTACTTATTTGAATTAGTGACTGAATTTTTGCTTTTGAATTAGTTTACTAGAAAACTAGTGAAAATTACTATTCATTTAGTGAAATTTACTAATTCAAAAGCAAAAAGTCAGTGACTAATTCAAATAAGTAAATATTTTTTGACTAATTCAAATTTTGAGAGTAAGTTGTTTTATCTTCTGCAAAAATTGATCGATAATTTTTTGTCATCTCTGTACAGTTTTCAAAAATCGAAAAAAGTAAATTACCGAATTTGAAATAAAATAATTTTCTATTTTATGTTTCAATTTTTTTTGGATTTAAGGAGGAAGGTGACAAACAATCGGAACAAAAGTTAGTCCAACGGCATAATTTTTTTTTTTTTCTCTAAAAGTCAAATTAAATTTTAAATTCCCTCTGGTAGAAGGGTGAGGAATTTAATTTTCTACATTTTGAACCTTTTAAAATTGTATTTGAATGAAAATTATAATTTTTTGTCAATAATGAATGATTCGGGTAACATAAACTAAAAAACAAAAGTTTCCTATTGAAAGAAAATTGTAATTTTTATTTAATTTTTATTCAGATGCAGTTTTTATTCGTCTTAAATATTCGAAAGTAAATTCTTCGCTTTTCAACCAAGACGAATTAAAAAAAATATTTTTTAGTAGGAAATTATCTCTCACAGCACCGAAACATTTCCGGAAAATTTATTAGATTTACTTGCAAATTTCGAAGAATTTACTTTCAAAGTAAAGTAAGTCTTCAAAGTTTAGTGAAAATTTTGTAAAGATTAAAATTTCCTACTTCAATAACTTTCACACAAGTTTGCAAGTAAATCGTTAATAAATTTTTTTCGAAAAGTTCCCATGCCGTGTGGGATGACATTGAACTAAGTTTCGATTCGAGTGTACGCCAGATTCTTGTTAAAAATATTAAACAATAAAAAATTAATAATTAAAAAAAAATCGATTAAAAAATTCATTGTGACACGATCTGAAGAAAGGGACCTTAGAAGGAAATCATTTTTAGGTTATGTTATTGCTACTTTTTTCTTGATTAAAAATTTCTTTTTCACTTCTTGAAAATAAAAATCTGTTTATTAAATATTTCAATCGTAATGAAAACTTAAACATCAATCCTTCTCATTCCCAGTTGATCATTTTTTCGTATTTTCATTTAAAAAATTGCAAACATAACCTATAATTTTTTCCATATTCTTCAGATCGCGTCACAATTTTCTCCTTTTGATTTTATTTTTTTTCGAGGAGAGAAAATCATTACCAAGTGGAGAAACTTCTTTTCCAAACAATTAAAGTTTTTTTAATTAAAAAAAAAGTGGTTTGTCGTGAACACGAGTTCACAACTTTCTCTCGATGTATATATATATATATAGATATCAGTCACTTTTATCAACAAATAAAAGTTTCTTTTTCACAATAATTTTAAGAATTAAGAAACTAGAGCCAAGGTAATATCTAGCAAGAATTAAATTATATGAAAACTAGGGAAAGAAAAAAAAATTATAAATTTAAATTTATCATGTACATACTTTTGTCAGTGCACGCAATGGATTTTGGTTTCTGATTTCAGCGACTGATTATACTAATATTACAATTACTGAGTGATATGATAGCAAACGAAATTTTATAATCTTAAATTAATAAAACTTTGAAAGAATGTTACATTTCGAAAAAATTTAATTCAATAAAATAATTAATTATTAATTATATTAATTATATTAATTATATTAATTATATTAATTATATTAATTATATTAATTATATTAATTATATTAATTATATTAATTATATTAATTATATTAATTATATTAATTATATTAATTATATTAATTATATTAATTATATTAATTATATTAATTATATTAATTATATTAATTATATTAATTATATTAATAATTTAACAAAAAATCACTGTAGGTCGAGAAGAAAAGTATTCACGACCAAGAGAATGAGATTTAAATGTTAAATATTGAACAAAAATAATTATTTAATCCAATTCACGGAAAAGGAATATTTTATCTGAAACAGCGATTAGTTTTGCTGAAGTAGCGAAAGTTTTAACTGAAGCAACTGACAATTTGACTAATATAGCGAAATTTTTGTTTCGGGAGAATTTTTTTTGCGTGAATCTTAATTTTTAACTACCAACTTTTCGAGTAAAATCAGTGTGTAAAAAAATTCCACGAAGCATTAAAGAAACAATAAAACGTATCGAGGAGACACATTTTCGCAGATTGATTTTGAGCATAAATTTGCAACATCAGGAAATTTGGCGACCCGCCGAATAAACCAAGTCTCTCGAGTCGTTTTCAAGTCGGAAAGGAAAGTGGAACGGGATTATCGAGCGAGACGAATAATAATTCTTTCGTGAAGTTTGCCAACGCGTTGAGAAGAAATAGTATTAAGGGAAGGAAAAATGTCCTTCAAAACAACTAATATATTGAGAGAGAGAGAGAGGGAAAAAATTAAACACGCGGCATTTCAAGTTGTGTTTACTTGGAGCAAAGCAGATTATCCGCAGTAACGACAAACAATTAGATGTGTCCATTTATTAAGACACAAACACACACACACACACGATAGGCGACGATTTATAAAAGCAACTTGCGTATAAAATATATGTATGTATATTGAAATGTATATATATTCGAGCTAACAATGTTTGCGTGTATCTGGCCCAGATCAAAATATATACAAGCAGGCCACACGCAACAAAAATGAACGTCTCGCGACTGGTCTCGACGATTTCGACTTGATAAAAGACGCGTAACCTTGTTAGTTGGAATAAGAGGGAAGGCCACCTGCGGTCCTAAATATAATATTAAAATACAAGGAAGGTGACAAATTTTGTGTACATGAAATTTAAATTTAAATTTAAATTATCCGTTTTAATAGTCAACTTGCCGATATTTAAATAGATTCATAATGAGACTTGTTTTCTGCTTTATTAAGGCCATGTGTTCAATGTAGGCACATTTTTCTGTAACGGTCCTTAAGGGGGTGTGAAAGTTGATACGATTTTTTCATGTTGTACACTGAAAAAAAATTTATTTGATTCAAATAACCGATTATTTGACTATTATCAAATAAATATTTACTTAAATCAAATAATTTTTATTTAAATCAATTAAATAGTATTTGCTTCAAATACTGAAATATTTGATTCAAATACAATTTATTTGATTCAAGTATATATTTACTAGATAATACTTAAATAATCAGTTATTTGATTCAAATAATTTTTATTTGAATCAATTAAATAATATTTGAATCAATTAAATAATATTTGCTTTACTTGAATCAAATAATTTTAATTTGAATCAATTAAATAATATTTGCTTTTCTTGAATCAAATAATTTTAATTTGAATCAATTAAATAATATTTGCTTTTCTTGAATCAAATAATTTTAATTTGAATCAATTAAATAATATTTTATTATTTAATTGTAATTAATTAATTAATTTAATTATATATATTTATATATATTTTTTCTAAAATAATTAAGTATAATTTTTGTTTACTTTCATTATTTTGTTACTTAAAATTTTGTTACTTAATTGTTTTATGTATTTTTTAGTTACCCATTTATGGTCCAAAATTGGACTGCGGGAATGTACATTAAATAAATAAATAAATAAATAAATATTTGCTTCAAATAAAAATTATTTGATTCAAGTAAATATTTATTTTTATAATAGACAAATAATCGGTTATTTGAATCAAATAATTTTTTTTTTCCAGTGTAGTTGTGCGTGAAAATCGCATTGATTATGAAGCTCCCTTAAAGGGTCTATTAAAATTTATTCAAACCACAAAAAAAATCACGAAACATAATGTTTTTACGTAAACTTGACAGAAAAAAATACGTAAACTACGAAAAAAAATTCGTTTCAGACACTTGACAAAACTGACGGAAAATTCCATTCCATAATTTCTATTTTTCTCACTTTTTCTAATTTTCATTGAAAAAAAAATTTACTTCCTTCTTATTTTCTGCTAGTAAACTGAATTCCTGCAACGAATTTTGTATTATTCATAAAAGAAGTTAAATGTCTATAAAAATAATCCAATTCCTGCGAAGAATTTAATAAAAAATTTTCAATAATTAATTAATTTCTTTTAAACAATTCAACGCAAATTCTAATTTAAATAATTGAATTCCTGAGAAATTTATAATATTCATGAAAAAAAATTCAATTCTTACGCAGATTTTTACAAAAAAATTTTTTAATAAATGAATTCTACTTGGAAATTTTATAAAAAAAAAACAGTAAATATTAAAAATCATTGAATTACGAAAAGGTTTTTAGAAATAAATAAATTTTCTAAAGTATTCCTTTTTAAATTTTTGACAATAATAAATAAAAATAAAAAAAAATTCTGTGTGGTATTTTATAAATTTCTTTTTTTAAATAATTGAATTCGTAGAAAGCATTTTTTTATTCAGGAGAATATTTTAATTCTTACGAATGATTTTATTAGAATTTTAAAAATAATTGAATTTAAAAAAAATTATTACTTTTAAAAATAATTGAATTCTTCTGATAAATAATGTTGTTCATAAAACTAATTCAATTCTGAGAGCGAGTTTTATTTAAGTTTTTTTTAATAATTAAAATCCTGTGAAGAATTCTTTCAAAGAACTATTTACGTAAATAATTGAATTCTTGGGAAAAATTTAATTAAAATCTAAAATAAGAATTGAATTATTTAAAAAAAAATGTAATCAAAATTGTATTTAAAATAATTTAATTCTTCCAAAGCGTTAAAAAAACGTTTTATTAAATAATTGATGTTTTCGAAGAATTTAAATTAAAATTTTAAGAATGATTACATTACTTTGAGGAATTCCTGTAAAATAGCAATGAACATAATTTAAATCCTGCCATGAATTTTATTTTTTTATGAAAATAATTCAACTCATGATGAGAATTTCGTTAAAATTTTTAAAAAGAATTGGATTCCAGAGAAGAATATTATTATTTATAGAAATAATTGAATAATTGCGAAATACGTCATTAAAATAATTAAAAAGAATTGAATTACTGTGAAAAGATTTGTTGTTTTACAAAAAAACTGAATTTCCAAGAAGAAATTTATTACTTTTCAAAATAATTATATTCTTTGTGATAAATAATGTCATTTGTGAAAATAAATGAATAAAGCAAAAAATCTTATTAAAATGCCTCAAAGTTTTTAAATTTTTCAGAATACTTTTGTTATTTATCGACATAATTGAATTCTCTCAAAGAATTGAATTATTTCCAAATATTTTATTAAAGTTGTATTTAAATAAATAATTAATTTCTTTCAAACAATTTTAATAAAGTATTTGTGAAAATAATTGAATTTTTGTGAAAAATTATATTATTTGAGAAAATATTTGAATTTCTGTGACAAATTTTACTATTTGTGCAAATAATTGAATTCTTTCGAAGAATATAAAAAAAATATTATTTTAAACAATTCAATTTCTCCAGAAATTAAAATTAAATTTTTAAGATTATTTCTTTTTTTTAATAAATTTCTGTACAATTGTATTAAAAATATTTGTTGAATAATGTATAAATATATGTATTAAAAATAATTGGAATTCTTTGATGTTTTTCTAAATCTGTAAATAATTGAACTCTTGGTAAGAATTTTATTAAAATCTAAAAGAATAATTGAATTATTTAAAACCAAATTTAATTAAAATTGTACTTCAAATAACTGATTTTTTTCTACAAATTTTATTAAAATATTTGATTAAAATTTAATTCTTGAGAAAGAGTCTAATATTTTTCTAAATAATTGATATTTTTCCAAAGAATTAAAAAGAAACATTTCTCTTTAAATAATTCATTTTTTCGAAGAATTGAAATTGAGATTTTTAAGAATAATTACATTTTTTTAACAATTCTCGTAAATTTGTATTAAAAATAATTTAATTTCTGAGAAGAATTTTATTATTTATGATAACAATTGAATAGTTGATAAGAACTTTATTAAAATTTTCAAAAATAATTGAATTCTTGAATTACAGTGAAAAGATTTGTTATTTTTGTAAAATAATAGAATTTTTTAGAAGAATTTTACGAACATTGTTATAAATAATTAAAATAATTATTAATTATTTTTTAATAATTGAATCTTTGCTTTTATTTTTATTAATTATTTTTTAGTAATTGAATCTTTGCTTAAAATTCAATTAAAAATGTCTTTAAATACTTGAATTTCCATGAAAAATTTCATTATTGGTGCGAAAGTATTTTAAGTATTGTGAATTATTGTATAAAAATTGTCTGAAATAATTGATTCTTTCGAAATGTTTTTGAAAATGCTTTTCTTAATAAATTCAATTCCTGGCGGAAATTTTATTATTTTGGGCAAAAAATAGAATTTAAAATGATTTTTTAAAAAATTTTTTTTTAAGTTCAAGTAAATGCTTCTAAATGAATTTAACGATGTGGTACTTTCTTCTCCTCGACACACCCACCTTTAATATGAAACTTTTAAGGTGTGACTCTCAAAGTCAATATTTCAGAAACCTCTCATTACTGCACTGAGAGAAGTCCGGGAACTAATACGTCCCGTGCGAGCCTTGAGTGGTACTTTTGAATGTTTTTATGTGAACCCTCGAATCGGAACGTCTGAAGCCCCGATGCGAAACGTGGAACGTCCCGAAGCGAGAATACGCAGAACTTTCAGTTTTTGCCACCAGTTGTTCTCTCATATGCGAGAACAATGTTTGACTGGATTCGGGGCGTCTCAGCACCAGATTCGGAACAACTCAAATGCGACAAGCATAGTAGCGCATAGCGACGTCTAGCAGGAACTATTACGCCTCGGACTTCTCTCAGTGTGCACTCTACTAAGTAACACTATTCACTAATAAATTGCCCCAGTTTTAGAGGAAAACTTCCTTAATCAACGCCTTTCATTGTGATGCATATATATGGAGAGAAATTAACTTAACATCCTTAAAAATAATTGGCAATAAATTTTAATAATGCAACTAATGGGATATAAATTTTCAACTGCAAAATAGTCGACGTCATCGAAATTCACACGTGTCAAAATTTTCCTACAAATTCAAAACCTAATTAGTAATTACATTTCGAGTGTAATAATAGAAAAAAACAGAAAAAGAAGTAAGAAGAGAGAAAAAAAGCAAAATCTCAAGGAAAACTTGCACTTTATGGTTATACAGAACAAAACGGAAATCAATAAAATTGGACAAATGCAAATTTAGCAAGAAACATGCGCTAATCAAGATGTAATTTGTAAGAGTTTTCTTATATATTTTTTTTAAATATTATATCTAAGTAATTTAAGATAAAACTATATAGTCACAATATTATAAAAAATTGACTTTATGTATTAAAATAATTCACTGAAAAAAATTTTTTCAATTCAAAAAGTCAACCAAAACATTATATTTGAATTAAACATATTTTATAATTGAATTAAGCATAATTTTTATTGAATCAAATTTATTATGTATTGAATCTAAAATATAATGTTTAATTCAAAAGATAATTTTTTGTTGACTGTATACACGGAAAAAAATATTCACCTGGAACAGCTACAAATTTCATTAGATTAGTCAAAATTTTAAGTTGTTTTAGTTAAAACTTTCGCAATTTTAACGAAATTTATCTCTGTTCCAGATATCTTTTTTTTCCGTGTAACAAAGATAATTATTTTTCATTCAAATATTCTTTTTCTCATAGTGTTGGATTCTATAAAAGAACTTTTGGAAAATTATTTAAAGTAATTGATTCAAAGATGGAGTTTAGTTAAAAATTGTAGAAAATATTTGTATTCAGGAAGATTTATAATTATAATTTTTAGAAATTATTAAAGTTTATAAAATTTGCTTATTTTCCGTAAACATAAATATTTTCCGCTGTAAAAAGAATTTTGTCACTCTCTAAATTTGAATAAGTAAAAATGTTTACTAATTTTAATTACTGACTGACTTTTTGCTTTTGAATTAGTAAATTTCACTAATAATTTAGTAAAAATTACTATATATTTAATAAACTTTACTAATAATTTAGTAGAAATGACTATTTATTTAGTAAACATTACTAATTCAAAAGTAGGGCTCGAATCGTCTTTAAGACTCAAAAAAGTCTCTTTAGTCACATAAATTCACGACAAAAGTCGGAAAAAAGTCGAATTATTTTCAAAAGTTCTGATAAAATTCTTTGCAAAATTCAATTATCTTTAAAAATATGAAAATTGATCGCGGAAATTCAATTATTTAAAAATTTTTTTTAATTCTCCCCCTAATTTAAACTATTTTTAAAAATATCAAAATTCTTCTTCAAAATTCAATTACTTTTAAACATTTTTCAAAAAAATCTGTTCAAAATTTCAATGATCTTTATAAGTAATAAAATTCTTCTCTGAAATTCAATTATTTGCAAAGAATTCTAATAAAATTATTGTCAAAATTTTAATTATCTTTATAAATAAAAGAAATTCATCCTAGAAATTCATTTATTTTCAAAAATTATAAAATTCTTCGCAGAAATTAAATTATTTTCAAAAATTTTTTTTTAATTTCTTGTCAAAATTATCATTATCTTCATAAATAATAATATTCATCATGGAAATTTAATTGTTTTCAAAAGTACTGACAAAATTCTTTGCGAAATTCAATTATCTTAAAAAATAAGAAAATTCATCGCAGAAATTCAATTATTTTCGAAATTTTTTTTTCAATTCTCAAAATTTCAATTATCTTTATAAATATCAAAATTGTTCTTCAAAATTAAATTACTTTTAAACATTTTTAAAAAAAATCTGTTCAAAATTACAATTATCCTTATAAATAATAAAATTCTTCTCTAAAATTCAATTATTTGTAAAGAATTTTAATAAAATTATTGTCAAAATTTTAATTATCTTTATAAATAAAAAATTCATCCTAGAAATTCAATTATTTTTAAATTTTTTTAAATTCTCCCCACAATTTCAACTATTTTTAAAAACATCAAAATTCTTCTTTAAAATTCAATTACTTTTAAACATTTTTAGAAAAAATCTGTTTAAAAATTTCAATTATCTTTATAAATAATAAAATTCTTCTCTGAAATTTCATTATTTGCTAAGAAATTTAATAAAATTATTGTTAAAATTTTAATTATCTTTATAAAGAAAAGAAATTCATCCTAGAAATTCATTTATTTTCAAATTCTTTTTTTTATAAAATCTTATAATGTAAAAAAATGATTTTATCACTGTATCAAATTGAATCTTTTGAAGAATTTTAATTCTTATGGAAAAATAATAATTAAATATTTATTTAAAAAAGAAGTTATTGATGTTTTTTTTAATTTTGAAAGAAATCTGTAAATAAACTCAGCAGAACATTTTTTTGACTAAAACTTTTTCCTTTAACTTTAATTTTTTGAAAATTTTAAAAATTTTAGTCGCATTTTACTAAAAAAATCTCGAAAAAGTCAATTAGTCGCATCTTATCACAAAAAAGTCGAAAAAAGTCACATTTCCTTAGGAAAGTCGAAAAAAGTCGAAAAAGTCGCATAATCCAAGCCCTGCAAAAGCAAAAATTCAGTCACTAATTCAAATTAGTAAACATTTTTACTAATTCAGATTTAGAGAGCAGGAAATGTAATTTTGATGTCAGTAAATTGTCGAGCAAATGTCAGGGAAATTCCCCTATTTTCCATGACTTGTATAGAAACCCTGTTTTTTTCAACAAAAACAAAAAATTCGTCATGTAAAAAATTGAAATTATAAATTCAGCATGACTTTTCTTCTTCTTCTTATATTTATTACTAATTTCTCATGACTCGCGTGAATCAAACGATTCCACTTAGACATAATGAATAAATCATTCGACTTCACCTGTACGAGAGAGAGAGAGAAGGGAGTCATTAAATGACCCCTGGAGAGATCACGAAACCTGATGTTTACACAAAGCACGTGGCTCTGACAAAAGGGGCGATTGGTGGCGGCACCTGCGTAACCAAACGTGACAAAATACTAGTAGGGAGGGATAAAATCCCCCACCCCCTCACCATTCTAGAAAAAATTTCAGGGGAAACTAACAATATTGTGGTGGGATTTTCAAGTGGAAATATTCAAATAAGTGTAAATGATTAGAATAGAAAACTTTAGGGGATGTGGAGTTTGCGCTCTGAAACATTACCGATTAATCCCCCTACCATCGTGATTTCTCCTCATTTTCTTTTCCCACTCGTTTTTCCCCCTCTCTCTCCTTCATTGCTTGGTATTATGTACATCGACTAACAATTGAAAGTAGATCGCGATATATCCCCACCACTTTTTCTTTATATTCTTCAGATTTGACATGCCAACGCGGTTTTTATCGCCCTCGTCACTGATTTCATTTGTTTAATCCTTCGATCGAGGAGGGTTCCTCACTGTCTTACTCTCAACATTTTTTTTTTAACTATTACCGTATAATTAAAGTAGCGATGACTTCTCTTTTTCTAATCTCAAATGGCAAAATTGATTTTTAAATTTTAAACTGTTTTGGATTTTTTTTTACAAATTTAATTCTTTTTTACCCACAATTTTTAGGTTTTGATTACATGGAAAAAAATGTTAACTGGAGCAGCGAAAGTATTCGTTGCAATAGCGAAAGTATTCGTTGCAATAGCAAAAGTATTAGTTTCAATAGCGAAAGTATTCGTTGCAATAGCGAAAGTATTCGTTGCAATAGCAAAAGTATTAGTTTCAATAGCGAAAGTATTCGTTTCAATAGCAAAAGTATTAGTTTCAATAGCGAAAGTATTCGTTGCAATAGCGAAAGTATTCGTTTCAATAGCGGAAATATTCGCTGAAATAGCGAAAGTATTCGTTGCAATAGCGAAAGTATTCGTTGTAATAGCGAAAGTATTCGTTTCAATAGCGGAAATTTTCGCTGAAATAGCGAAAGTATTCGTTGCAATAGCAAAAGTATTAGTTTCAATATCAAAAATAATAGTTTCAATAGCAAAAGTATTCGTTTCAATAGCGGAAATATTCGCTGAAATAGCGAAAATATTCGTCGCAATAGCGGAAGTATTCTTTGCAATAGCGAAAGTATTCGTTTCAATAGCGAAAGTATTCGTCGCAATGACTAAAAATTTCGCTACTATAGTTAATTTCGTACTTCTTCCGGGTGAACATTTTTTTTTTCGTGTACCAAAAAACAACGTTTTCACGTCCCACGCAATTTTCAATTTCTGAGGGAAAATTCCAGTTGCAAACTTTACGTATATATCTAAACTTAAATTGAATGGAAGATTAAATTTTTTTCTAATATAGTTTTTGTTTCGTGATTTCTCAATTTCCCCCCCTTTTAATGGCAAATATTCCCGTGTCCAGTGAGAATGTTTTGCTCGAATGGCGTGTGTGAATCACGTGCGGGGTGTAAGGGGTCAGACACGACTTCCGTTTAAGGAGGTTTTCGAAGAGGGCGAAGGGAAAAGCCGTATCTCATTGACCGCCGGTCAGCGAGCCTCGGGGATCGATAACAACCGCCAACTATATATGTATACTTACTTGAACAATATGACTCCCTTAGTTTGCATCTTAGTTTCGATTTTCCCTTTCTTAGTCGACTAGACGCAATTGCCACTTTTCGTTTCACTTTTCGTCGAGAGAGTGTACCACTGTTTACTTTTTCAGCTCAACTCTTTAAACCTTTCTCGATTTTCATTTCTTCCTACACTGAAAAAGAAGTTATTTAATTCAAAAAACTGATTATTCGGCTATTAACAAATAAATATTTACTTGAATCAAGTAATTTTTATTTTAATCAAGTAACTGATTATTTGACTACTACACCCAGAGAAAAATATTATTTAAACCAAATGTATTTTGTTTGACTTAAATAAACGTATATTTGTCTCAGAACCAACTAGACTTTTTATTTGTTTTAAATAAAATTTTTATTTGCCATAAATAAAACATATATTTGAGTGAAATAACATTTTATTTAAACCAAATAAAATTTATTTAAAACAAATAAAAAGTCTAGTTGGTTCTGAGACAAATATACCATTTCTCTGGATGTATCAAATAAATATTTATCAGAAAAAAATTGAACTCAAAATGAGTTAGAAAAGTGACTCATTATGAGTTGCAACAAAAATGAGTTCAATTTTATTTCTGTGTACTTGAATCGATTAAATTTTATTTGATTCAAATAACCGATTATTTAACTATTATCAAATAAATATTTACTTGAATCAAATAAATTGTATTTGATTCAAATATTTCAGTACTTGAAGCAAATATTATTTAATTGATTCAAATATAAATCATTTGAGTCAAGTAAATTTTTAATTGATTCAAATACAAATTATTTAATTCAAGTAAATATTTAATTGATTCAAATAAAAATTATTTGATTCAAGTAAACATTTATTTGATACTAGTCAAATAATCAATTATTTAAATAAAATAATTTTTTTCAGTGTAGCATTCTTTCCATTTTATTGTATTTAATACTATTATTATAGAATATTAGTCTTCAATATTATAATTAAAAAATTTAACATTAAAATTGATAAAATTGATGCATATTAACAATAAAAATAATAAAAATGATAGCAGATAATATTGATAATAATCTATACAAATAATCGTTAATTATCGTTATACGATAATCTGTTCGTATACTTTCAAGTTAATTGTTGTTTGCTTTTTTGTTTTACAACTTTTTAAATAATTTTTCTTTTCAATTTTTTTCCATTTTATACCCAATTAATGTCATGAAAATCATTAAAATTCTTGCGAAAAATCTTGTAATTTAAAAAAAGAATAAAATTATTTAAAAAAATTTTAACATATTTTTTGAAAATAACTGAATGTTTTTAAAGAATTTTGAAAATTTTTCAAAATAATTGTGTTCAATCGAAAACTTTTATAGACTATATTGAAAAATAAATGTTGATGAATTTTATTAAAACACTATTAAAATTAATTAAATTCCTGCGACGAATTAAATTATTTTAAAAAATTCATCAGTTTTTCCGAAGAATTTTTAAAAAATAATTGAATTTAATTAATATTTTAAAACATCATTGTATTCTTACGAGAAATTTTACTACAATTAAATTGAAAATAATTGCATTTCTTTGAAGAATTTTTATTGTCAATGAAAATAATTAAATTCCTGAGAAGAATAAAAATAATTGAATTTCTGCGATGAATTATACTGTTTTAGAAAATAATTCACTTTTTCCGAAGAATTCTATCACAACTTTTTAAAATAATTGATTTTAATTACAATTTTTTAAAATAATTGTATTCTTACAAGAAATTATACTACAATTAAATTAAAAAAAATTGCCCTTTTTTGAAGAATTTTATTATTAATGAAAATAATAATCGAACTCTTGCACAGAATGTTATTAAAAATTGTCAAAATTCTGATTAAATTTAAAATTAAATTTTGAACAATTTCTTACAATTTTAATTTCAATAATCTATTTTCTTTAATAATTTTAATTGAAAATTTTGAAAGTAATTGAATTTTAAATGGAATTTCTTTAAGTTTTTGAAATAATCGTTTCTGTTAAAAATTATAGTTGAATACTTTATTGTTGAATTTTTATAAAATTGTTTTGAATATAATTAAATTCGTGCAAACAATTTAATTATTTATAAAAATAATTAAATTCTTGCAAAGAATTTTACTATTTTATAAATAATTGAATTGTTTCTGAGAATTTTTTTAGAAGTTTGGAAAATAAATCAATTGTTTCGAAAAAATTTAATTAAAAATTGGAAATAATTTTACTGAATGCTTCAGAGAAATTTTCTTTTCAAAATTGACATAATTAACTTTTTAATGAACAAATTGTGTCAATTTTTAATTTTTAAAGGAAATTATTAATATTTTACATGAATTTTCATAGAAATTTGTAAAATAATTGAATTCTTAAAATAAATTTTACAATCTTAGAAATAACTAATTTCTTGAGATTAAATCACTTTCAGAATTATTTTCAAGAGTATTAAATGTTTGCAAAGACTAATACTAAATAATTCAATTGTTTCAATAAATTTCTGCAAATTTCAGAAAATAATTTAATTTTTTCGTAAAATTTTATTAAAATTGTATTGAAAATTATTGAATTTCTGCGAAGAATTGCACTATTTATGAAAATAATTCAATTTTTCCGTAGAATGTTATTCTGTATGTAAATAATTGAATTCTTTCGAAGAGTTATTTAAAATTTTTTGAAAATGTAAACAATGATAATTGAATATTTACTTAAGAAATGAATTTTTCAAATTTTTATTATGAATTTATCAAAAAATTAAAATTAGAAAATAAAGAATTTTGTAATTTGCATTATAATAAATTGAAAATATCACGTTCCGCGTGTAATATTTTCTAGTGATAATAATAATAATAATAATAATAATAATAATAAGAATAATAAACATTTAATATAATAATTAAAATTAATAAAAATAATAATTAAATAATAATAATAATTATTATAAGAATATTAGGAATTATACACTGAAAAAAAATTTATTTGATTTAAATAACCGATTATTTGTCTATAATCAAATAAATATTTACTTGAATCAAATAATTTTTATTTGAATCAAATAAATTGTATTTGAATCAAATATTTCAGTATTTGAAGCAAATACTAATTAATTGATTCAAATAAAAATTATTTGATTCAAGTAAATATTTATTTGATAATAGTCAAATAATCGGATATTTGAATCAAATAAATTTTTTTTTCAGTGTAACAATTGTACAATATTACTAATATATTATTATTATTATTTATTAATCATCACGTATTAAATTAAAAGCGTGTGAATAGTAAATTATTTTATTACGTATTGTTAATTATAATATGAAAAGTATTGAGGCAAAGTGTAACATATTTTATCTAAAAAGAGATAAATATTTCTGACCAATTTATTACCGATAGAAGATTTCTACCAAGTCTTGAATAGTAAAATAATCGTAATAAACATCGTTTAACGATGCTCCGCAGTAGAAACGGAAGTTTTGATTGTTTTATGCCCGCAATATAAATGTGATTGAACAAATATATAGAGAGCACAAAATTCACTTTATCAGCAGTAACAATTCTTTCATACTACATATAAAAATTCAATACCTAATATTTAATTTCTCCCATGTTTCAAAAAAACCAAATTTTCATTATTTCATACAAAAAGGTAAATATTTACAATTGATAAATATAAATACACTAAAGAAATAAGTTCCGGCATTGATGTCTCCAGTTATTGATCTCCCTCTATCTCTACTAGTTTCCATTTTTCTTAAATATAAAAATGTTTAATTAAACCCATTTTCACATTTAACAGAATTATAAAGAAAAAAAAAATTTTTTAAATAAAATAAGCACTAAATAGCAAAAATTTACAAACATCCCCTCACTTCTTCCACTAAAAAGAAAATGGAATCCTCACTTTTTTCTCCCAAAAATTGAGAAAATAATAAAGCAAAAATCCCAAATAAAAAAAAATAATTCCTTTAAAAACAGGAAGTGCATGTTTAAATGCAATCGCGTTTAATTGACATCATTACTTTGATTTTTCTACAGATTTAGTCAGCATTATAGTTAATTACATGTTTCACATGTATCCTGGTGCAAATTATCCTGAACTGATTCTTTTTTTTAAATAATTTTTCTCTCGTTTTTTTTTCAAAAAAAGGAAAAAAAAACCGCGAACAGTTTTATAATACCCCTCAAGCTGTTTCCTCAACTAAATATAAAATAAAAATCACACGAGTGGAACTTTGATAAGAAATTGCTTTTCTATAAATTTTACAAAAAAAAGCTTTTTAAAAATATATTAATCTATTTTAAGAAAAATAAGGAACATTTCTTTCTAGCGTATTAATTACTTTCGTGAGATGAACAATCTGCACAATAATTTTGCGCACTTTAATCTAACGGGGCTGAAAAGGATTTTTTTTATTTAATTTTTCTAGCGATAATTAAAAGGGAAACACGACAGCATATATATAATATCGTGCCGCTTTTTGAAAAAAAAATGAATTTAAAATCGTGGAGGCAGAGATTTTTCAATAAATAATAATTTGCATATCGCATATGATATCAGATGTACCATATTTACATTAGCAGAGCGCAAAAAGCATTCATATTGAACTTATAAGTAACAATAAAATTCCCTGACTTTTTCAGGTCATCCTGGTTAAAAAATTAAATTTTTCCAGTATTTTAAAACAACATTTATTATTAATCTGAAACTTTTTCGAAAACATCAAGAACTTCAGTTTTAAATAAATATTCATCATTATTATTTTTCAAAGAATTAAATTATTTTCAATTATTTTTATAAAAAATAAAATTTTTCTCCGACATTTAAACATTTCTGAAAAAAAAATAAATTTCTTGACAGAGTTTCAATTATTTTTAATATTTGTTTTTATGAAATTTCTCAAAAAATGAATTCATTCATAAAAAATTTTAATAAAATTCGTCTCTAGAATTTGATTATTTTCAAAAGTAATATATTTTTTTTGCAAACATTCAATTAAAAAAATATTCAATTATGTTAAAAATTTACAAATATTCTCGTCATTTTCAATTATTTTTATAAATAAAAAAATTTTTCTCCGACATTTAAACATTTCCGAAAAACATTAATAAAATTCTTGCCAGAATTTCAATTATTTTTAATATTTATTTTTATGAAATTTCTCAAAAAATGAATTCATTCATAAAAAATTTTAATAAAATTCGTCTGAAGAATTCAATTATTTTCAAAACAAATATATTTTTTTTGCAAATTTTCAATTAAAAAAATATTCAATTATGTTGAAAAATTTACGAAAATTCTCATTTTCAATTATTTTTATAAATAATAAAATTTTTCTCCGACATTCAAACATTTCTGAAAAATATTAATAAAATTCTTGCCAGAATTTCAATTCCTTTTAATATTTATTTTTATGAAATTTCTCAAAAAATGAATTCATTCATAAAATTTTTTTAATAAAATTCGTCTCAAGAATTCAACTATTTTCAAAAATAATATATTTTTTTGCAAATATTCAATTCAAAAATATTCAAAAATGTTGAAAAATTTACAAAAATTCTCGTCATTTTCAATTATTTTTATAAATAATAAAATTTTTCTTCGACATTCAAACATTTCTGAAAAATATTAATAATATTCTTGGCTGAATTTCAATTATTTTTAATATTTATTTTTATGAAATTTCTCAAAAAATGAATTTATTTATAAAAATTTTTAATAAAATTCGTCTCAAGAATTCAATTATTTTCAAAAGTAAAATAATTTTTTTTGCAAATATTCAATTCAAAAAATATTCAAAAATGTTGAAAAATTTACAAAAATTCTCGTCATTTTCAATTATTTTTATAAATAATAAAATTTTTCTTCGACATTCAAACATTTCTGAAAAATATTAATAAAATTCTTGCCAGAATTTCAATTCCTTTTAATATTTATTTTTATGAAATTTCTCAAAAAATGAATTCATTCATAAAATTTTTTTAATAAAATTCGTCTCAAGAATTCAACTATTTTCAAAAATAATATATTTTTTTGCAAATATTCAATTCAAAAAATATTCAAAAATGTTGAAAAATTTACAAAAATTCTCGTCATTTTCAATTATTTTTATAAATAATAAAATTTTTCTTCGACATTCAAACATTTCTGAAAAATATTAATAAAATTCTTGTGTGAATTTCAATTATTTTTAATATCTGTAGAGTTTTGATCAAATTTCTCAAAAAATGAAATTATTCCCAAAAAATTTTATTAAAATTTGACAAGAGAATTTAGTTATTTAAAAATTTGATGCAAAAATTCTTTACGAAAATTCAATTTTGAGAAACATTCAATTATTTAATTGAAATATTCATTTTTATAGTCAAAACATTTAATTATTAAACAAAAATTTTTATAATATTCTACACAAACATTCAATTATTTTTCAAAAATTTCAAAACATCATTGCAGAATTTCAATTATTTTTAATATAATTTTAATTGAATTTCTCAAAAAATGTAATTATTCTGTAGAATTTTATTAAAGTAGGTCAAAAAAATTTTATTGAAATATATCTAAATAATTGAATTTTGGAGAATAATTTTATGATTTATAAAGATTATTTTCTTAAAATTATTTTGAAAATAATATAAAAATTCAATTCTTACAAAAGAATTTCATTAAAATTTTGTAAAATATTGTAATTTTTTGTTGATTAAAAAAAAATTTAATTTCTGAGAAGAATTTTACTACATTTAAATATAATTGAATTTTGAAGAATAATTCTATTAATTATAAAGATAATTTTATTTAAATTATTTTGAAAAAAATTGAATTGTTAGAAAAGAAATTCATTAAAATTTTGGAAAATATTTTAATTTTTTTCTAGAATCAATAAAAAAATAATTTAATTTCTGTGAAGAATTTTACTACTTTTAAGAATAATTGAATTTTTGCAGTATTATTTAATTACTGCCAAAAATTCAATTTGTTTGAATGTTTTTAACTAAAATTTCTCTATAAATCCACAATTTATTTTAATGTTTTTAACTAAAATTCTTCTATAAATCCATTATTTTAAAAAACTAATTAAAAGTATATTAAAAAACTTAATCAATTTTAGAACTATGTTAGTCATTAAATTTTTTTTTTAACTTTCTAGTCAAATAAATTTAAAATTGAAATTTTACAAAATTTCAAATTAAAATCTTTTCAAGTTTATTTAATTATGAAAATTATTCTCCAAAACTCTCTTAAAATTGAATTAATTTTGAAATATTTAAATAAAAGTAGAATTCAAGAATAAATACAATAAGCAAACATTTGCCTAAATAACACGAAAAAAAATCTTCACCTGGAACAACTACAAATTTCACTATATTAGCGAAATTTTTAGTTATGGCAACGAATACTTTCGCTATTTTAGTGAAAGTTATCGCTGTTCCAGTTAAAGATTTTTTTTTTTCATGAAAGTGAACACCCAAACGTCCTAACAAAAAAAAACAAAAAAAAAAACAAAAAAGTCGAAAAAATTTAAAAATTTGAAAAAAAAGTAGGGGAAAAATTTATTTAATACAATGTTTGCATGTTTAGGGAATAACTTTGAAAAAAATCAACTAAACCTTCTTCAATTATGTTGGAAAGTACACGTTAGTAAACTTAGAAAAACTGTAATGTATGCCACACACTAGCCCTTATAAAATGGTTTATAAAATGTTTTTCAGGAAGTGTTTTTCTTTTTTTTTTTTAATAATAAGTGAGATTATATATGAAAATTCATCTGAATTAAATGTCCTCGTTTCGCAGCTGATTATGTCATAAGTAGGGCAACCACCTCGTCAACCCTTGTTCTTTGTATTAGTAACACGATTTCTTACTTGTCACGCACCGGCAAGTAATTCCAAGTCCTTATAACGATGCTGAGATACGTTCTATAAGCCATATAACGTATGTACTTTGGACACGCGTGCAGGTTTAATAAAAAAAATCCATCATAAAATTCTTCCAACCCCTGGAGACCTTTTACAAAAACTTACTTTATACACGAAACAAATCATCAATCATAAATTATTTATTTGTTGCCTTATGACATTTTTTTTTACTTTTATTCCCATATTCGCAATGTTGTTCAAAAGAAAAAGTCATTTTCGCCTTTTTTCGACTATTTTCAAATAAATGCAACTTTTATCGACTTTTATAAAAAAATTTCGACTTTTTCGACTTTTCTTCTAAATTTTGCGCCAAACTACAATATTTTTGGTATAAAAATATAGAATGCAACTTATTTCGATTGTTATACCATGCAAAGTATAATTTATTATAAACAAACTTTTGGAACATTATTTTTCAAACAGTTTTCTATAATTAAATGTTTCAAAATATTACAATTAAAAAGATTTTGAATAATTAAAAGTCTGTAAAATTTAATTAAAACTAAATCATATTTACAAGTGTTTTATTCCAATTTTTGAAAATTAACTTTTGAAGAATTTTAATTGAAAATTTTTGAAATAATATTAATTTATCAAAAATTATAATAAATACCTAATCTTTAAGTGTAGATTCAATAAAAATGAAAATTAATGAAAAATAGGTTTTAAAAATAATATTAAAATACTTTAGAAAAGAATAATTCTCTGAATTATTACGTTCTAATTTCTTTTAAATTCAATTATTTTCAATATTTCCGAAAATTAAAATTCATACACAAAATAATAAAATTAAAATTGTACAAAATTATTTTTAACCTTTTTGGAGAAAATAATCTTATATTTCAAATTTTCAATTAAAATTCTTGAAACCAATTTTGTTTTAAATTATACAAAAAATCTTCAAAAATTAAAAAATAATAAATAATAATAAATAATAATAAATAATAATAAATAATAATAAATAATAATAAATAATAATAAATAATAATAAATAAATAATTTATGGTTGATGGAAAAATCTTAAATTATACAACATAATAAATAATCTTGTTTTAAATTATACAAAAATTCTTCAATTATTTTTAAAAAATTATACACTACAATATTTATAAAAAATTAATTCTTACAATTGTTTTATTACAATTTTTTAAGATCCGATTACCTTCAAATAGAGTAAATAAAATTTTTTTTATAATTCACTGCTTTAGAATTTTTCAGAAATGATTTATTTATAATTACAATTTTTTGATTGATTAATTTTTTTATATTTTTAAAATACTTAATTATTTTTCAAAAGATTTTGAGAAATGTTGAATAATTTTTTACGTTTTACTAAATTTAAATTAGTTTTGAAAAGATTTGACCAAATTTCAGTTTTATAGACATTTTTTAATTGTTTTTCTTTGTAAAACTTTTTTGTGTTTTCAATAAATTATTTAGAAATATTTCTTTATTAAAATTTTTGAAAATGTTCTAACTTAATTAATATCTTTAAATAGAAAAATGTAACGTTTATATTAATATAAAAAATCAGCTTCTTTGTACAGCACTACTTTGTAATTTTTCAGAAATTATTTATAATTAAAATTCTTTGAAACATTTCGTTCAGTTTTTTATATTTTTAAAAAACTCAATTATTTTGCGTAAGATTTTGACAAATTTTGAATTATTTTTAAAATGTTTTACTAAATTTGAACCAGCTTTGAAATGATTTGACCAAATTTTAATCTTTTAGGCATTTTTTATTTATATTTAATTGTAAAACTTTTTGTATTTGCAATAAATCATTGGGAAATATTTTTAAAAAGTTAATTTTTACGAAATTCTTCATTAAAATTTTTCAAAAAGTTCTACCTTAATTAATATCTTTAAATAGAAAAATGAACGGTTTAAATTATTATAAAAAATTTGATTTTTTTTAATTTAAATAATTGAATTTTCGAAGAAATTGCAAAAAATGATTAAAAATTCATATAGATAATTGATTTAGAGATGAAGTTTTAGTTAAAAATTTTAGAAAGTAATTAAATTTATAAGAAGGTTATAGTTTTAATTTTTAGAAATCATTAAATTTAAAAAGTTGAAATTTAAAAAATTTTATTTCCTGTGACTAAAGAAGTAAGAAGTATTTGAATATTTGTTTAGCAAAATTATACAATTTTTTGATTAATTTGAATTTTTGTGACAGCACTGAATTAAATAATCGACTTTTTTTCTGTTTTTAAATTTTTAATCGACTAAAGTGACTTTTTTCGTTCGTTAAAGTCGATCCGAGACCTGCACAAAGCAACAAATATAAATCTTTGAATCTTAAACAAAACGGATTTAGGATTCAAAGATTTACGATTGTTGCGAAACGGATTTAAGATTCAAAGATTTATGTTTGTTGTTTTATGCTATTTTTTCATTTTATTCCCATATTCGCAATTTCGTTTAAAAGAAACAGATTGTTTTAACTGAATTCGATTAATTTTTTTTTGTTTCCCAAAGAAACTACGAACTTTTTCTGCATAATTACGAGTATTTACTTTTTTCCTAGCACAAACCTTGCGTCTAGTGTGAAAGTACAAACATTGAAACTATATTATTAGCACCGAAATAATATAAAATCTTTAAAAAGAAAACAGTTTCTAAAATCTTCCACAGGATAAGCTTTATGATGACTAATTACATACATTACTTTCTTTTTGAAATCCACTTTCAACATTTACACTCAAGGTTGTCAAAATAGTTTTAATTTCAACTTTATGGACGTTATATAAAAAAATAAAACACTCTGTTTCAAAATACTATATTATTAGAAGTAAAATATTTCTTATTGCCAAGAAATAGTGTAAGTGAAGGAAGAAAAAAATAAAATCAATATTGACATACATTTAAGGAAAACTAATATCCTCAAAAATCTGACCACAATGCAAATGCTTCAACGAGTCTATTTGCAAGCGCGTAATAGAACAAGTTGCCTATCCTAACTCTCTAATGCCGATCGATTTTCATTTGCATTCACATACAGAGTCAACGGACCAATGCATGCGGTTTCACTAACGGATGACAGAAATTCAATATGGTTATGTTTACAACCGTTACAATCGATAAATAAAAATTCAACAATATTTTAAATCCCAATTAATCAACTTTTTAACCGATTATTTGACTATTACCAAATAAATATTTACTTGAATCAAATAATTTTTATTTGAATCAATTAATTAGTATTTGCTTCAAATACTGAAATATTTGATTCAAATACAATTTGTTTGATTCAAATAAAAATTATTTGATTCAAGTAAATATTTATTTGATTATAGACAAATAATCGGTTATTTGAATAAAATAAATTTTTTTTCAGGGTACCAAAGTGAATCAAATTGTTGGCAAAAATCTGGATCAATTTTTGCTTTGATCCACATTTTTGGTATCAATTCGTTGCCATTTGATATTTTTCAGTTAACAATATGAATGTTTTGAAAAGATTCAATTTTTTCCAATTAGTCAAAAATCAACTGTTCTTAAACTGATATTAAATAAGAAAAAAAAACCTTTAATTGGAACAGCGATAACTTTCCCTAAAATAGCGAAAGTAGTTGCAATAACTAAAAATTTCGCTAATACAGTGAAACTTGTAGTTGTTCCAGGTGAAGATTTTTTTTTCGTGTTATTTAGGCAAATGTTTGCTTATTGTATTTATTCTTGAATTCTACTTTTACTTAAATATTTCAAAATTAATTCAATTTTAAAAGAGTTTTGAAGAATAATTTTCATAATTAAATGAACTTGAAAAGATTTTAATTTGTAATTTTGTAAAATTTCACTTTTAAATTTATTTGATTAGAAAGTTTAAAAAAAATTTAATGACTAACATAGTTCTAAAATTGATTAAGTTTTTTAATTTACTTTTAATTGGTTTTTTAAAATAATATATTTATAGAAGAATTTTAGTTAAAAACATTAAAATAAATTGTGGATTTAATGAAAAGTTTTAGATAAAAACATTAAAACAAATTGAATTTTTGGCAGTAATTAAATAAAAAATGCAAAAATTCAATCATTCTCAAAAGTAGTAATGTTTTCCACAGAAATCCAATTATTTTTTTTTATTGATTCTAGAAAAAAATGAAAATATTTTCCAAAATTTTAATGAATTTCTTTTCTAACAATTCCATTTTTTTCAAAATAATTTAAATAAAATTATCTTTATAATTAATAGAATTATTCTTCAAAATTCAATTATATTTAAATGTAGTCAAATTCTTCTCAGAAATTAAATTTTATTTTAATCAACAAAAAATTACAATATTTTACAAAATTTTAATGAAATTCTTTTGTAAGAATTGAATTTTTATATTTTTTCAAAATAATTTTAAGAAAATAATCTTTATAAATAATAAAATTATTCTCCAAAATTTAATTATTTAGATATATTTCAATAAAATTTTTTTGACCTACTTTAATAAAATTCTACAGAATAATTACATTTTTTGAGAAATTCAATTAAAATTATATTAAAAATAATTGAAATTCTGCAATGATGTTTTGAAATTTTGGAAAAATAATTGAATGTTTGTGTAGAATATTATAAAAATTTTTGTTTAATAATTAAATGTTTTGACTATAAAAATGAATATTTCAATTAAATAATTGAATGTTTCTCAAAATTGAATTTTCGTAAAGAATTTTTGCAACAAATTTTTAAATAATTAATTCTCTTGTCAAATTTTAATAAAATTTTTTGGGAATAATGTCATTTTTTGAGAAATTTGATCAAAACTCTACAGATATTAAAAATAATTGAAATTCAGCCAAGAATATTATTAATATATTTCAGAAATGTTTGAATGTCGGAGAAAAATTTTATTATTTATAAAAATAATTGACAATGACGAGAATTTTTGTAAATTTTTCAACATAATTGAATATTTTTTGAACTGAATGTTTGCAAAAAAATATATTACTTTTGAAAATAATTGAATTTTTGAGACGAATTTTATTAAAATTTTGTTATGAATGAATTCATTGTTTGAGAAATTTCATAAAAATAAATATTAAAAATAATTGAAATTCAGCCAAGAGTTTTATTAATATTTTTTAGAAATGTTTGAATGTCGGATAGAAAAATTTTGTTATTTATAAAAATAATTGAAAATGACGAGAATTTTCATAAATTTTTCAGCATAATTGAATATTTTTTGAATTGAATATTTGCAAAAAAAAAATATTTTACTTTTGAAAATAATTGAATTCTAGAGACGAATTTTATTAAAAAATTTTATGAATGAATTCATTTTTTGAGAAATTTCATAAAAACAAATATTAAAAATAATTGAAACTCTGTCAAAAAATTTATTTTTTTTTGCAGAAATGTTTAAATGTGGGAGAAAAATTTTATTTTTTATAAAAATAATTGAAAATGACGAGAATTTCTGTAAATTTTTCAACATTTTTGAATATTTTTTGAATTGAATATTTGCAAAAAAAATATATTACATACTTTTGAAAATAATTGAATTCTTGAGACGAATTTTATTAAAAAATTTTATGAATGAATTCATTTTTTGAGAAATTTCATAAAAATAAATATTAAAAATCATTGAAATTTTGGCAAGAATTTTAACCATTCTTAAACTGATATTAAACACGAAAAAACATTTAATTGAAACAGCGATAACTTTCACTAAAATAGCGAAAGTATTCGTTGCAATAACTAAAAATTTCGCTAATACAGTGAAATTTGTAATTGTTCCAGGTGAAGATTTTTTTTTGTGAATTTTAAAGGTTAAATTGATTTCAAAATTGATTTTAAATTGATTTTAAATTGATTTTAAAATGATTTTAAAATATTTTACAAGTTTTCTTTAACTGTAAACTTGAAGTAAATTGCTAATAGAAGAGCGTGCTTTATTTGTTAAAAGGAATGACAGAAAAGAGAGTGTAGAGAATTCTAAAAAGATAAATTAAATTAAGATTTGTACGATAAGGATGATGTTAGAGAGAGATTGTTGTACCCGATGAGAGATGCGTCAAAGGCCAAGGGTTGAGCACCCGTAGTAACCCCCGACGGGTACTTAACCAGTATTGTACACATGACTAACGGCATTTACCTGTCTAGTGTTGTAAAGCGCGTGACGAGTCATGACCTTGGCCTTGGCACGTGCACACCAAGATGCATTGCAATGCAATATCGCGAATTGTATACACTTTTCTACACACCGACGAAAAAAAAGTAGCTCACCGATTTCCTATTTTACTGCTGTCAAATTATTCTTTCTCTAAACCCTCTTCAGTTGGAATAAATATTTCTTTTATTTGAAACATGAGAAATAGTAAATTTTATCATACCATTTTACCATTTTTTTTCTTTTTAAATAAATAAATAAATTATATAACTATTTACACTGACCAAAAAAAAAATGATTTGATTCAAATAACCGATAATATGACTATTAACAAATAAATATTTACTTGAATCATATAATTTTTATTTGAATCAATTAAATAATATTTGCTCCAAATACTGAAATATTTACAATTTATTTGATTTAAATATATTTTATTTGATTCAAATAAAAATTATTTGATTCAAGTAAATATTTATCGGATTCGAATAAAAATTATTTGATTCAAATAAAAATTATTTGATTCAAGTAAATATTTATCGGATACGAATAAAAATTATTTGATGCAATAAAAATTATTTATTTGCTAATAGTCAAATAATCGGTTATTTGAATCAATTAAATTTTTTTTGAGTGTATTATTCTGTAGGACGGAGGAAAAACAATTTATTTGATTAAAATAACCGATCAATTGACTATTATCAATTATAAATTTAATTGAATCAAATAATATTTATTGGTGTCAATTAAATGGTTCAGTATTCATATTGACTTCAATTACTGAAATCATTGGTTTAAATATCATTCTCATTTACTCCAATAAATATTATTTCATTCAAGTAAATATTTAATTAATCATTTTTTTATAATTGAATTAATTTAATGCTTTTCATATTCAATAATTCTTCTAGAGAATAAAAAGAAACATTTTCTTAAATAATTACATTTTATCGAGCAATTCCTGAATAATTGTATTAAAAATAATTGAAATCCTGCAATGAATTTTATTATTTATGAAAATAATTGAATAGTTATTAAGAATTTTATTCAAATTTTCAAAAGCAGTTGAATTTCTGGGAAAATTTGTTATTTTTGAAAATATTTGAATTCTTGAATCGAATTTCATAGTTTTTTCAATGAATTAAATTCCTGTGGAGATTTTTATTTATGAAAATATTTGAATTGCAGAAAAAATTATAATTTTGTATAAAAACAATTAATTTTTTATGAAGAATTTTATTCAAATTTTTTTAAATAATTGGAATTTTTTTCAAAAAAATTTTTTAATCCTTTTGAAAATAATTAAATTCTATCGAGAAATTTCATTAAAAAGTTTTAAATAATTGAAATCTGAAATTAATCTGAAAAAAATAGAATAGTTAGAAAAAATTAAAAAAAAAAGAAAAAAAATGAATTGAAAAAATGTTGCTTTTAAATTATTGAATTCCTGTGAAAATGTTTATTGTTAAAAAGAATTGAATTCTTCGAAAGAATTTTATTAACTTATTTATTTTATTTTAAAAATCCAGTTGTTCTTAAAATTTCTATTTAAATTCAATAAACATTGGTATTTTCCAAAACTTCAAATTGAAACCTTTCTGAACTTTTTAAGTAATATTATTCATTTTACAATTTTTAATTAATTTTAATTCATTTCCCTGACATTTTTACGTTTCTTCAACTATTTTTCTTTGAATAAAATTTTTTTTTTGCCTTGAAATTTTATTTTTTAGCTTTTCGCGAAAGAAACCGACTACTTAAACTATCGTTCAGGTAAAAAAAAATTGTCAGTTTAAAGATTGGTGGGAAATTACTGGCAATTGCGATTTGTACTAAATATGTTCTACACTCACTTTTGGTGTAGACAAAAATTGCAATTAAATCAAATTAAATTAATAAATAAATAAATAAATAATTTTTTAATTAATAAATAATTAATAAATTAATTAATTAAATTAATTTGCAAGCACTAATTAAATTAAATTAATTATTAATTATTAATTAATTGCAATTATGAAACTCCTAAAAATACTTGATTTATTTTTTTCCTTACTTGTCTCCAAACTGCTTATCGAATCCACTGTTCAACTGTTTCCAATCTTTTCCAGAAAAAGTTCCCAATTATTCCTCCAAGAAAATTGTACCTGCACACAAAAAGATTAATTATTTTTTCATTGAGAACATAATTTCGATTTTGGAATAAAATTAACGAAAAAATAAATTTTTATGTCAAATAAAATTAAAGAAAAAATATATTTTTATGGCAAATAAAATTAACGAAAAAATAAATTTTTATGGCAAACAAAATTTATAAATTTAATTTAATTTAATTTTTTTTAATTTTTGTTAAATTTTCTATATAAAAAAATATACAATTTTTAATTTTAATTTAATTAATTTTTTTTACAATCAAAATACTTGACCCAATTGTATTATTTTCTCAATATAAATGACTCGCGACAGAAAAAATTGCTACTGGGAAAAAAAATTTAACTATCCAGAAGAATTGAGAAAAGAAAACTGATACTAATTAGTCCACAAGAATATAATTACCGAATAATAATATACAATTCCGCAATTTCATTTCAATATTCAAAGCGTCGAAAAGGGGAAAAAAACAATTTACTTGCAAATTAACAAATTGAAATCTAATACGCGTCATTGCATAATGAGATATTAAATTTTCAAGATTGATCTACATTTTGAAATTTGCAAGCACTGAATGGCCTCTCTCTCATTACAAATTCCAATTCCGACAGTTAGGGGTGAATAATTCTATTTCATTATGTATTCCAACTATTACACTATTCCAAATTATTATGCATATTATTGTAATAAATAAACGGGGACTCGGTGAAATTGCAGAAAATTTTGTCTAATTTATTATAATAAATATTCCCCGCCCCCGCCCCCCCCCCCTAAGACGCATTGAATCAAAAACACAAGTTTCTCGATTACCAAAAAAAAATTATATTCTCAAAAAATTATATCAACTAGTAAGGAAAAAAAATATTTCATCCCTCCGTGACAAAGTCCAAGAAAAATAATATAAAGAAAACCTCAAAAGTGAAAAATTTCAAAAGAAAAAAATAATTCAAGTGGAAAAAAAATTTTATCAACCCATCTTAAAGTACACACTTTCAAATTTGATAAAATCTCGAAACATTTTTCTCCTTATAAATTGTGTCCCGCAAGTAAAAGTGTATATTTGAAAATGAAAAAAAATGTCTACATCCTCGTTAGTAATAATAAAAATAAAAAAAAAGCCACCCCTTATCAGATACGGACCTACAGTGATAAAAATAATAAATTCATTTTGAAAAATTGCACTTTAGTTCATCCTCGTAGAATAAAATGAAATCTTTCCATAAATAAACATATCGCGCTAAAATAAAATACAAGTTAAAAGTCTAAATCATTTTCGCCATTTCACTTCTAGTGCATTTAATGTTTGATCGTTCTAAATAAATTTTATGACAAATAGGCACGCTAATATTTTAACGTTTTATCTCACCCTTTTTCATTACCCTCATATAAAAAAAAGAAAAGAAAAAAAAAACAAGAAAAAGAGAGAGAGAGGGAGGGTCGAAATTACTATTTGAAATAATTTCAACAACGCAAATAGCTTCACGCATGCGAAAAATTTTCCATGTCGATAACCTAATTTATTTTTTGAAATTTGAAACAAAGCTTCTTTGAGATGTGTACATAGTAGTTTAGAGAGAGAGAGAGAGGGAGGTATTTAATTATTATTATTTCTGTTGACCCAAATACTGACCTAATATAAATGCACTTTTTAGAAAATAAGTAGCACACTTTTTCTTATACGACTATTAAAGACGTATCAAAGCTGCAATTCCTCACGCGTGCTGCCATATTATCGCACACAGGTACTTGTTATCGTTTCTCGAGATAAAAGTCAGAAAAAAAGGAGGTTGCCTCGAAGAAGTACAGGAAGCTTTTTACATTAGGACATGCCATATACGAATCACGCGTTTCCGATCGTTGTGGCATGCTGAGCACAAATAACCGAGGGAAAATAGTGTATTGATAATTTCCTTCTTTTTTTTTTAATTTGAATTTTAAATTTATTGTTATGAAAATATGGTGAATTTATTATCTCCGCTAATGAATTAGTTTTCTCTCTCTTTTTTTATTATTAATTTATTAATTTATAATTTACTATTAATATTATGATTTTAGTATAATTTGTGTCATTATTAGTACTATCATTTGCAATTTCTAATATTTTTCAAAGTTTATAAATAATAATAATATAGATAAATTCTTATTCTTATTATTCTTATTATTCTTATTATTATTGAAAAACAAATTTAAAGCTATGAAAAAATTATTATTATTATTTTATTATTATTATTATTATTATTATTATTATTATTATTATTATTATTATTATTATTATTATTATTATTATTATTATTATTATTATTATTATTATTATTATTACTACTGCTAGGAAATGATATTCAATTTATTATTTATTTCAAAATTAACAATTATAATACAAATTACACTTTTCAATTAAAATTTTTTGGATAAATTGTTAAATTCATAATCAAAATTTGAAAAATTAACTGAAGTAAATGAAATGAATATTAATAAAAAAAATATATTATTAAATATTATTATAATAATTTAACAAATAAAAATTTAAAAAAAAATAAAATAAAAATAATAAAATAAAATAAATAAATAATAAATAAATAATGTTTACTTTAATAATAAATATTATTATAATAATAAGATGTAAAAGTTGTTGATCAGTGTTAATTATTTCAATAGTCAAAGATGTATTTTTGATTATTATTTTAATTAAATATTATTATTTAATATTTAATTCCTATTTTTTATATTTTCAAAGTTTTTTAAATAACTCTTCGCAAGAATTCAATTATTATTATTCTATTAATAATAAACTTCGTCGGAAGAATTTAATTATTTTCATAAATAGTAAAATCCTTGGCAGAAATTCAATTTTAATTTCAAAAACAATTTTAATAAAATTTAACGAAAGAATTCAATTATTTTCCGAAATTTGCAGAAATTCATTGAAACAATTCAATTATTTAGTAAAGTCTTTGCAAACATGAAATTCTCTTGAAATTTGAAAATAATTCGAAAAGTGATTTAATCTCAAAAAATTCAAATATTTCTAAGATTGTCTGCGTAAAATTTATTATTATTATTTATTTTTGTTTAAAATTCAATTATTTTCCAAATTTTGAAAGAAAATTCTTGTAAAACATTAAATTATTTTCTTTAAAAATTAAAAAATGACACAATTTGTTTATAAAACTTTCATTATGTCCATTTTTTAATAAAATTTCACCGTAGGATTCAGTAAAATTTTTTCGCAATTTTTAATCAAATTTTTCGAAAACAATTAATTTATTTCACGAATTTCAAATAAATTGTTTCAAAAATTTTAAAAGAATTTTTCATGAAATTTAATTACTTTTAAATGTCAATTAAAATTATAAAAGACAACTAATTATTTCAAAAAAAAAAAAAAATTTAAAAACCTTCAAAGAATGTAATCAGGATTTGCAAAAATTCTTAATAAAATTCTTCGCAAGAATTCAATTATTTTCGTTAAAAATAAAATTCTGCAAAGGAACGCCGGTAGTTTTAATTTAATTGTAGTAAAATTTCTCGAAAGCCTTCAATTATTTTTAAAAATATTAATTAAATTCAACTATTTTCAAAAATTCTAATAAAATTCTTCGGAAAAACTGAATTAATTTTTAAAATTGTAAAATTCATGGCAGAAATTTAATTATTTTTAATAATCTAAAAAAAAAAAAATTCTCATTCAGTAAATATTAACTTTTAAAAATATTTAATAAAAGTTTTCGATATAGAATTATTTTAAAAATTTCAAAATAAAATTCTTTTAAAACATTCAATTATTTTAAAAAATTATTTTAAAATTCCTTAAAGCAATTCAGTTATTTTTTAAGTTATAAGATTCGTCGCAAGAATTTTAATAATTTTTATTCTTCGCAAAAATTCAATTATTTTCATTGATAATAAAAATTTTTCCAAGAAATGCAATTATTTTAAATTTAAATCTAGTAAAATTTCTTGAAAGCCGTCAATTATTTATAAAAATATTAATTAAATTTAATTATTTTTAAAAATTCTACTAAAATTCTTTGGAAAAACAGAATTAATTTTCAAAATTGTAAAATTCATGGCAGAAATTTAATTATTTTTAATAATAATTTTGAAAAAAAATTCTCATCAGTAAATATTTACTTTTAAAAATATTTATCAAAAATTTTCGATTGCATACAATTATATTAAAAATTCCAAAAAAATAGACTTTCAAAACATTCAATTATTTAAAAAAATTATCATAAAATTCTTTAAAACAATTCAATTATTTTTTAAATTGTAAGATTCCTCGCAAGCATTTTAATAATTTTTATTCTTCGCAAGAATTCAATTATTTTCATTGATAATAAAAATTCTTCGAAGCAATGCAATTATTTTTAATTTAACTATAGCAAAATTTCTCGAAAGCCTTCAATTATTTAAAAAAAATATTATTTAAATTCAATTATTTTCAAAATTACTAATAAAATTCTTCGGAAAAACTGAATTATTTTTTTAGATAGTAAAATTCATCGAAGAAATTCAATTATTTTTAATAAAATTTATCAACATTTGTTTTTAAAAATATTTAATAAAAGTTTTAAATTGATCACAATTATTTTTAAAAAATTTGAAAATTCTTTCAAAACATTAAATTATGTTGAAAAATTATATTAAAATTCTTTGAAAGAATCTAATTATTTTTATAAATTGTAAGATTCTTCGCTGGAATACATTCGCAGGAATTTAATAAAAGTTTTCGATTGAACACAATTATTATTTTTAAATAATTTCAAAATTCTTTCAAAAAATTCAATTATTTTTAAAAATTATCTTAAAATTCTTTGAGAGAATTTAATTATTTTTATAAATTGTAAGATTCTTCGCAGGAATTTTAATGATTTTTATGGCATTAATTAGGTATTGATAGTATTAATATTTGTAAGCTTCGAAAAAAATTTTGAAGTTATACGGGAGCGAACACCCTTGGCCTCGAGTCTCAATTTTGAGTAGGAATACCACTCGATCATCTCACATATTATTAAGACAACAATTTTTTTTAATAAAAGAGTAGAATATGAATAATAAAATTAATAATTAAATAACAATTAGTTAATTCACTCATATTATGTCATTATTAATATAATTATTCTCAGTTATAATTAATTAGCATAATTAATTAGTATAATAAATTAATTAATAAATTAGTATAATTAATTAATTAGTATAATTAATTAGTATAATTAATTATATATAACTTAATTAGTATAATTAATTATAAATTAATTAATTAGTATAATTAATTATATATAACTTAATTAGTATAATTAATTATAAATAACTTAATTACTATAATTAATTATAAATAACTTAATTAGTATAATTAATTATAAATAAATTAATTAGCATAATTAATTATAAATAAATTAATAACATAATTAATTCACAAAAAACAAGACTTTTATATATAAAAAAAAAATTTCAATTAAATTTCCCTTTTTATGAACATAAATTCTAATAAAAATTGTAAAAATTTACGAACACCCAAAAACATTAAAATTTAACTGTTTCTGATTAATATTGACAATTGGCAATTGACAAATTTGCAACATGACAATGTGATTATTAATCTGAACGGTATAATGAAATTTGGTTAATTCAATAGAGTTCGGAATATGATAATTTTTCGAATATAATGTGAAAATGGTGAATGTAATAATTAAAATTGATGAAATGAGATGTAGTGAAAATGTGAAATACTAATGACCTCCACAGTTGGGTTTAAGGACGTTTAAGATGGAAAATTAAAGGGGGGTGGGTAGAGTATGTGAATTAGCGTTCAACCTTGACCCTGAGTTTAATTCATGCTGTTATACTACATCGTATACGCTTACCTACGTCTGTACACTATACAATAACAACATTTTAACAGTTTAACCTTCTTTATCCTTAAGAAAGGCTTTTGGCTTTATGCAAGTCCTTATCGAAATTTCACCCTTCCCTCTCACACACAGTTTCAAATTGTGAATGGACTGAAATGCAAACACACTTATAAACATGTTTATTGTCTAATAAGGGCGTAATTTACTTGAAAAATGCAAATTAACTTCAATTAACAATTTTTTTTAGTTAAAAAAAAAATCCTTTTTATTAATGATCAGAAAATTTAATTTTTTTTCCTAGGGTACTATTTGAAAAATATGTTTTAGTTCAAAAACTATTCGAATGTTGTTATACTTTTTTTCAATATTTCAGTTGTTTGTAAATTATTACATTCTTTATCGTTATTCATCAGCATTGTACGTAATGTAAAGTTGTAGATAATACGTCGATTAGAAATGTTGCACGTAAATTGTATATTCGTATTACACGATCTACTTTTTTTAGTTTTTTTTACTTACTTTTTAGTTTTTACCTGGCCAAGTAAAAAATATAATTTTTAAATTATATTTAAATATAATTTTAAATATAATTTTAAATTATATTTAAATACAATTTTAAATATAATTTTTAAATTATATTTAAATATAATTTTAAATTATATTTAAATATAATTTTTAATATAATTTTTAAATTACATTTAAATATAATTTTTAAATTATATTTAAATATAATTTTAAATATAATTTTTAAATTATATTTAACTATAATTTTAAATATAATTTTTGATTGAAAAAAAAAATTGTTTTGGAAAAGCCGTAATTTTTAATTTTGGAAAAAAATATTCCCGTTTTAGAAAAAAATAAAGCATTAGAGAAAATTGCATTTCTGTTAAACTTCAGAGCATTCTTTAATTATAAACGAAAGAATGGTAAAGTGCAAATTTGCACCTCTAAGCAATACTTTGTTTATACAATAGTTTTACACTTCATTAAAAATTCTCCATATAATGAATTTCTAAGGCATTTACTATCAATAAAAAACTCATTTAAAATAATTAATAGTTTGCATAACGGACCGTAAAATTCGTCACTCCTATACCACGCCCATCTTTTTCGTAATTCGAAAAATACACCACTAAATACCTCTGATTTTTAAGCCTTGGTCGAAATTTTTTATTCCAACCAAATGTGATTTCAAGTCAAGTAAAAATATACAATTCACCCCAGAGCCTAATTTATTTGTTCAATAAAACAATTTTCCTAAATAAAAATAAGTAAATAAGTATAATAATAAATAAATAAATAATAAATAAATAATAAATAAATAATAAATAAATAATAAATAAATAAGTATAATAATAAATAAATAATAAATAAATAATAAATAAATAAGTATAATAATAAATAAATAATAAATAAATAATAAATAAATAATAAATAAATAATAAATAAATAAATAAATAATAAATAAATAATAAATAAATAATAAATAAATAATAAATAAATAATAAATAAATAATAAATAAATAATAAATAAATAATACAAAAATATTATCAACCAAAAAAAAATTCTTTGAAGTGAAAAAATGAAAAGGAAAATAAATAATTAAAAATACGAAAAAACAGAAAAAAAAGGTGAGGGGAATATTTAGAACAGAAAATTCCAAACATTAATCACGTATAGCCTTCGAATTCCATGCGTGTTGCGAAAACATAAGTCGATATTTGCCATTATATAGAGCTAACAAAATCTAGCTTCTTTCGAGTAGTTGAGAATGTTGAGATTTCCTCCCTAAGTGAATGAGTCGCCATTAGTTCAAATTGACCGAAATCTGGGCGAAGTCAATAATAATAATTGCTATCAAATTTCTTCATCGAAAACTCCTCTCTCATTTTTCTCTCGTTAACTGCTTAACCTCCTTAAGCCACATTCCGTCAGTTCAAAAGAAAACATTCCCATTTTTCAATTAATTCAATTTTAATTATCACACACTGGAAAAAAAATTTATTTGATTCAAATATTTGATATTTAATAATTTAATATTTGATTTAATATTTTTAATTTAATATTTGATTATTTGACTATTATCCAATAAATATTTACTTGAAACAAATAAATACTTACTTGAAACAAATAAATATTTACTTGAAACAAATAATTTTCATTTGAATCAGATAAATTGTATTTAAATCAAATATTTCAGTATTTGAAGCAAATATTATTTAATTGATTCAAGTAAAAATTATTTGATTCAAATAAAAATTATTTGATTCAAATTATTTGACTATTATCCAATAAATATTTACTTGAAACAAATAAATACTTACTTGAAACAAATAAATATTTACTTGAAACAAATAATTTTCATTTGAATCAGATAAATTGTATTTAAATCAAATATTTCAGTATTTGAAGCAAATATTATTTAATTGATTCAAGTAAAAATTATTTGATTCAAATAAAAATTATTTGATTCAAATAAAAATTATTTGATTCAAATAAAAATTATTTGATTCAAATACAATTAATTTGATTCAAATAAAAATTATTTGTTTCAAGTAAATATTTATTTGATAATAGTCAAATAATCGGTTATTTGAATCAAATAAATTTTTTTTCAGTGCACGGAAAAAAACATTTAATTGGAACAGCGATTACTTTTCCTTAAATAGCGAAAGTATTAGTTGCAATAGCGAAAGTTTTCAATATAAACATTTCGCTTGTAACTAAACATTTCGCCAACACAGCGAATTTTATAGTTGTTCCAGGTGAAGATTTTTTTTTCATACTCAAGAAAAAAATTCATCTAAATTCCTAGAAACGGAAAATATTAACTTTTTTACGTTTAAAAAAAAAGTACTTCTGCAAATATACAAAGATCGAAACGAAAGGAATTCGAAATTTTTTTCTAAACTTCCTATATATATATGTGAATAAAAAATGGAATAAAATTTAATAAACTTATAAATATTCCTAGGCTCTTTAATTATTTCGTGTTTCCTATATTCATCAATCTTCTTTGTCTATACTAATAAAATCCACATAAAATATCATAATATGGCCTTTTTAAAATGTGCAGTTCGATTTAAATTGAACTCTCTATCCATAAACCAACACAGCTTTACACCTCTGTGTGTATACGTCAAGTATCTCGAGACATAGTTACATTGAAGATCGAATATGAAAATTTGCCAAGTCAATAAAAAGCAGAGTTACAAGAGCACAAAAGCTGAAAGATAAGAATTTTTAACCTCTATATAGATGGGTATTCGAAAATTATTTAAGATTATTTATTTTATTTATTAGTTATTGTCGTTGTAATTATTAGTATTTAATAAAAATTAATTTTGTCTAGAGAATTAGTAAAAAAATTTGAATTGCAATTATTCTACTTAATAATATTATTATTATAAAAATGTAATTAATTAATAATACAAGAAGTAATAATATCCTCATAATATTTTAACAAATAATAAATATAAAAATTTATAAAATTTGCTAACTTTTATACTCTTCTAACTGTAATAATAATTAATTGTAACCTAATAATTATTTAACTACTAAAATAAATAATAAAGTTGAATAATTTCAACTCAATAATTTTAAATATACGCTATTTTTCAATTTATTAAAATATTAAAATAATTTTTTAAATTAAGCTAAAATTTAAAAAAAAGTGAATTAAATTCATTAATTAAATTTAAAATTAAAATTACCAAAATAAAAAATTATTCTTTACTTTTCCAATACACATGAAAAAATTCTTTAACTTTTCCCTGATTTCGAGAACAAATTGTACTTTTCTTGACCTTACGCAACCCTGAATTTTACTACTTTATTTATTTATTGATTTATTTTTAAAATAAAGTATTTAAAGTCCGAGTGATTTCAATAATATTTAACTTATTTATTTTTAATTTTCAATTCAACATTTTTATTTTCTTTTATATTAAATATTAACTACTAATTATTTTATTTTTATCAACTAAAATTTGTTTTAAAAAATTTCTTTTCTTTAAAATATGTTTAGTCTTTTATCTGTTCTTGTTCGAAGTTCGTTGTTTGCTATTTGGTTTCATACATTTTTTAATAATTTTTCTTATTAATATTTTCAATTTTAAAATTAATTGAAAATCATCAAATTGTGATAGAAAATTTTATGAAAAAATTTGATAAAGCTCATAATTTCTTCGAAGAATTTTATTATTTAGAAAAATAATTATAGTGGAGAATTTTGTTAAAATTTTTGATAATTTCAAATAAATTCTTTTTGAAGAATTTCTTAAAAATTTTTTTAAATAACAGAGTTTCATTAATACTTTTAATTTAAAATTTCAAAATATTTAAATTTGAAAGCAATTTCTTTCAAGTTTTTAAAATTGTCGTTTTTGTTGATAATTGAAATAAAACATTTCATTATTCAATTTAATTAAAATTCTAGTAAATAATTAATTAAATTCTTTTGAAATATTTTATAATAAATTAGAAAAAAAATTGAATTCTTTCTTTAAAAAAGAAAATAATTGAATTTTTATGATTAATTTTATTATTAATGAAAATATAATTAAATAGTTGCGAACAATTTATTAAGGTTTTAGAAAATAATGAAATTTTCTCGAAAAATATTATTAAAAGTTTAAAAAAAATTGAATTATACGTGAAATTTTCGTGAAATTGTGTTTAAAAATAATTAAATTTTTACGAAGAATTTTACTATTTATAAATATAATTAAAATTGTTTAAATTTTTCACAGGAATTCAATTATATTCAAAGCAATTTTTGTAATAAACTTCAACAATAAAGTATTTAATTTAAATGTTTAACAGAAGCGATTATTTAAAAAAACTCGAAAGAAATTCCTAATAAAATTCAATAACTTTCAAAATTTTCAATTAAAATTATTAATGAAAATAGATTATTGAACAAAAACTTTAAAGAAATTTTTCAAAATTTAATTTTAATCAAGATTTTGAAAATTTTTCATAAAATTCTTCGCAAGAATTTAATTATATTAATTAATAATAACATTTTGCAAAGATATGCCGATATTTTTAATTTAATTACAATATTGTTTCTCGAAAGAAATACAATTACTTTCAAAAATAATAATTAAATTCAATTATTTTCAAAATTTCTAATAAAATTGTTCGGAAAAACTGAATTATTTTTAATAGTATTTTTTAATAAAATTTTTCAACAAAATACATTTATTTTGCAAAATATTTAATACAATAGTTTTCGATAGATTACAATTATTTTGAAACTTTTTAAAAATTCTTTTAAAACATTAAATTATTTTTAAAAATGATGTTAAAATTCTTTAAAAGAATTTTATCCTGTTTGTAATTTGTAATTTTCTTCGCAAGAATTTTGATGATTTCTATGACATTAATAAGTTTTATACTATTTTTAATAGTATTTTTTAATAAAATCTCTCAACAGAATACATTTATTTTAAAAAATATTTAACAAAAGTTTTCGATTATGATTACAATTATTTTGAAACTTTTTAAAAATTCTTTTAAAACATTAAATTATTTTTAAAAATGATGTTAAAATTCTTTAAAAGAATTTTATCCTGTTTGTAATTTGTAATTTTCTTCGCAAGAATTTTGATGATTTCTATGACATTAATAAGTTTTATAATATTTTTAATAGTATTTTTTAATAAAATCTCTCAACAGAATACATTTATTTTAAAAAATATTTAACAAAAGTTTTCGATTATGATTACAATTATTTTGAAACTTTTTAAAAATTCTTCCAAAACATTCAATTATATTTTCGAAAATTATGTTAAAATTCATTAAAACAATTTAATTATTTTGATAAATTGTAAGATCTTTCGCAAAAAATTTTAATGATTTTTATGACATAAATAAGTTTTATAATTGATAGAAAAATTAAAAAAGGACAATTAAAATAAAATATAAGTAATAAAATAAAATAAAAAAATTAAAATTGAAATAAAAAATTTGGGTAACAAAAAAGCGAACATATTACTGGAACATAACGATTAATAATAAAGATGTTGATATTAATATTAATAAATATAAATTTTATTAGTATTAATATTAATAAATGTAAATTCTATTAGTATTAATATTAATAAATATAAATTTTATTAGTATTAATTTTAATAAATATAAATTTTATGGTAGGTGGTCACTTTTTCTAAAAAATATTTTCTAATCCTTTTTGCCTAAAAAAAAATGATTTCTAATGAAATTTGATTTCTAAAATAAGTTTTTCTAATGAATTTTAATTTCTAAAAAGAGTTTTTCTAATGAGTTTCGATTTCTGAAAAAAGTTTTTCTAAAAAGTTATGATTTCTAATATTTATTTTCCTAAAGTTTGTAAAATTCCATAAATTTTGATAGAAGTTAGAAAATTGGTGAAAAAAAATAAAATTAAAAAATATAAACTATTTCTCATATTTTCTGTTTTTTAATCATAATTCTGTTTACGTAATCAGTTACCTTTTGAGAAAAAAAGAGAAATTTTTATAAAACAACTATTTGTTAATAAAAATTCTATTCTTTAAAAAAAAAATTATTTCCATCATTTTTATAATTATAATTTGTATAATTTCCAATAATTTTTTATTACAATTTTTCAACAGAATTTCAAGTATTTTTTTGAAAGAATTAAAAAAATTTTGTAAACATTATTTTTTAATCACATACCTATTAATTGTTATTAAATTAAAAATTATTATTATTATTATTTTAATTAGAAATTAAATATTGTTATAGGAAACGAATTTTTCGAAATTTTCCTTTATTTAGTTTTCCTTTTTTTAATAAAAAATTTTTTTAGAAAATAATTTTTTAGAAAAATTTTTATTAGAAGAAAGAAAATTAGAAAATCACCTTCATTAGAAAAAAGTTTTTCAGAAATTCACTCTTATTAGAAAAAAGTTTTTTAGTAATTCACCTTTATTAGAAAAAATATTTTTAGAAAATAAATAATTAGAAAATACGTTTTAGAAAAACTGTACCCCAATCAAATTTTATTAGTATTAATATTGAAAAATATAACTGAAACCAATAAATATTTTTCTAGAGGAAAAAAGAAAAAAACCTTATTCTTTTACTATTTATAAAAATCTTTTCTTTTGTTTCGCCCAGAAAAAATGTTTCAACTACTCAATGGTTAAAATTTAATTTCCAGTCTACGTTTTTTTTTTGCCCAAGAACCGCGCGCATTTTTTTTTTATGCTGCTGCGACAGATTCCTTTTGTTCATATAATTTACATTTGAGGTGCATTGTCTCGATTAACATGCAGTATCGGCGAGGTCTCCCCAATATCAACTCTACTACCCCAGTGTTGTAGCTGCGGCTGGCCTTGAGTCCACGCCGCAAGGGGGTTGGTGGGGATTTACTAGGTCTTAGCACAGGTCCTAAGGATCCTCAAGAGTTGGGCTTACACCTCAAACTCAGTAGTCGATTGAGAGCCAACGTGTGCACAGGACTTCAATTCCTGTTTCTCATCAACAGCATCCACCCATTTTCTCTCTCGACGCCCTTTTTTTATAATTACATCTACAAATATAACATTCTTTCCCTCGGACTTTTACATATTTATGTACATAATTCTCACTTTTCTCTCACTTCAAAAAAAATAAAATTGTCAATTTTAACTTCGTGAGCACTTAAAAAAAAAAAAACTTTCCCACGAATATCGTCGCGGGAAAGTAATCTCGGCTGAATTATGTGACCGCGTATATTAATGCGTACGTGAGTGCGCGACTTTAAGACAATAAACTTTATTTTTTGGTGAGTCTACGAATTATTTTTAAATTTCCATTGATTTTTTAGATTTTACCATTTTTTTTTTTAAATTTTGAGCTGTAATAATTTCGTTCAAAGTGAACATTAATTTTTTACTTTTGCAGTTAAAACGAATTTCTTGTCTTTAAATAAAGATATAAATAAATTTTCAATAAAGATATAAATAAATTTTCAATAAAGATATAAATAAATTTTCAATAAAGATATAAATTGTAAAGTAACTTTTCATAAAATTAGTGAATATTTAATTCAAATTTTTAAACTTAATTCATTTCTAAACTCAAGACAAAATTTTATTTTCAATATTATTTAATATTCAATATTCACGAAACGGATATTTAATTAAATTTTAAAATTAATTAATTTTACTCTTAAGACAAAATTTTATTTTCAAAATTAATTAATATTTATTTTAATATCTATTCACGAAATTGACGAATATTGAAGTAAATTTTAAAATTAATTAACTTTACACTCAAGACAAAATTTTATTTTCAATATTAAATATTCACGAGACTAGCAAATATTCAAGTGAATTTAAAAACTAAATTTTTAGTTCAAAAAAATTTTAATTTTTACTATCAAATTCACATAATATCAAATTTACGAAATTCGTAAATATTTATTGAAGTTTAAAAATTAATTTTACAGTTCAATTCAAGTGAATTTAAAAACTAATTTTTCAGTTCAAAGAAATTTTAATTTTTACTATCAAATTCACATAATATCAAATTTACGAAATTCGTAAATATTTATTGAAGTTTAAAAATTAATTTTACTATTCAATTAAACTGAATTTAAAAACTAATTTTTTAGTTCAAACAAATTTTAATTTTCACTATCAAATTTTGACGAAATTCGTAAATATTTATTGAAGTTTAAAAATTAATTTTACTGTTCAATTCAAGTGAATTTAAAAACTAATTTTTCAGTTCAAAAAAATTTTAATTTTTACTATCAAATTCACATAATATCAAATTTACGAAATTCGTAAATATTTATTGAAGTTTAAAAATTAATTTTACTGTTCAATTAAACTGAATTTAAAAACTAATTTTTTAGTTCAAACAAATTTTAATTTTCACTATCATATTTTGACGAAATTCGTAAATATTTATTTCAGTTTAAAAATTAATTTTACTGTTCAATTCAAGTGAATTTTAAAACAAATTTTTCAGTTCAAATAAATTTTAATTTTCACTATCAAAATTTGACGAAATTCGTAAATATTTATTGAAGTTTAAAAATTAATTTTACTGTTCAATTCAAGTGAATTTTAAAACAAATTTTTCAGTTCAAATAAATTTTAATTTTCACTATCAAATTTTGACGAAATTCGTAAATATTTATTGAAGTTTAAAAATTAATTTTACTGTTCAATTAAACTGAATTTAAAAACTAATTTTTTAGTTCAAACAAATTTTAATTTTCACTATCATATTTTGACGAAATTCGTAAATATTTATTTCAGTTTAAAAATTAATTTTACTGTTCAATTCAAGTGAATTTTAAAACAAATTTTTCAGTTCAAATAAATTTTAATTTTCACTATTAAATTTTGACGAAATTCGTAAATATTTATTTCAGTTTAAAAATTAATTTTACTGTTCAATTCAAGTGAATTTAAAAACTAATTTTTCAGTCCAAACAAATTTTTATTTTTACTATCAAATTTTGACGAAATTCGTAAATATTGATTTCGGTTAAAAATTTGATTTCACAGTTCAAACTAATTTTTCACTCTCTACTGTTGAATATTCATAAAATTAATAATTAATAAATGTTGAATTAAAATTGAAAATTAATTTTTCACTTGAAACAAATTTTTATTTTCCACTATTTAATATAGTGTGAATATAAAGTAAAGTAGTGAATATAAAATAATTTAGTCATTAAAAAAAAAAAATTCTGAAAGGAAAGTAAAAAAAAATTGAAACAACTTTTAAAAAATGTTTAACGAGTAAAATTTCTTTTTTACTCTCAAAGAGCTTCGAAATTCGGCTTCGATACCTTTACGTAACATTAAAAATTTTAAACAAACGGAAAAATAAAAAAAAATTCTCTACATTAGAGAAAAATAAATTCCTTAAAAAAACAAAAAAAAAAATCGAAAATTCCAAATTGAAAAGTTTGACACGAAGAGAAATTAATGACAAATGTAAGAATGTTGCCAAAAGAATGAATACACGTTACATCAGTAGTTAATTTATGGGCTTCGAAGCTTTGAACGCGAAATGGGTTAACTGCATGTGATGACGTCATTCGCTTTTGTGTCCATTATTTCCTCAAGTGTCAAACCTGAGGACCTTCGAAATCATTGATAATGCCAACAAAAATGTATATTAAAAATTCCCTCCACGATTTTATTATTTTTTCCCCCCATTTTCTTATTCTTGGAAAAAAAAATATTTCTTAATAAAATTATTTTTATTTCTTATTTTTATTCTCGTATTTACTTTAATTTACACAAAATGCACGAATTATTTATTTTTCCTCTTTGTGAAGAATAGAAAAAAAAAGAAAATAATAAAAATAAATATTGTATCGATTTGAATTTATTTAGCAAACAAAATTTGTTTTTAACTTTTATTTTTGCAAATTAAGTTAAATTAAAAAAATTAAAAATTGCCCCTTACTGGTAAATAAATATTCATTTAATTTAAATTTCTTTTCGAAAAAAAATTTTTGAAAAGTTAAATTTCCCACGTGATAAATAATTTATTTCATAAATTAAAAATTTTTTTAACTTGTTTAATAATTTAGCTCATTAAATAAAATTTTAGTAAAATTTCAATGTTGATGATAAATGGAAATTTGATTATTTATTCAAATAAAAATATTATCGTATTTTATAATAAATATAAACGTGTGTGGAGAAAAAAAAATTGCAGTGTAAGTAAAAAACTCAAGAACTTTGCAAAATGTGTTTCCGATCGCGTGGTATGATAATTCTTTTTAAAATGCTAGTGCTCTGCAATTCAAATCTTTTTCAAAACCTAAATGTCAAACTGAAGGAGTACTTTTTTTTCCTATAATGATTAATATTTTTCGATGCAATTTTTCATTTTTATATATTTTTTTTATATATTATTAATAAATTATTTCGTTTCATTCGAAAGAAGACAATTTTGTAATACACGGAATATGTAAAATCTTATTAAAAAAATTATTTAACTATAAATTTATAAAAAAAAGAAAATTCTTATTTTCAACAAAAAAAATGTACTTGTTAAAAAAATTGAATATTTATTTAAAAGAATGGCAAGAGAATTAAAAGAATAATAGAATTCTAATTGAAAAGAAGAAAATAAATTAAATAAACAATGATAAAAACTACAAAAAAATAGTAATTAAATTTTTTCGAACATGAATTTTTAATTTGAAAATGATTAAATTTATTTAAATTATTCCATGAATAATTAAAAGTTGTTTCAATAATGATGCACACTGATGCAAAAAAAATTATTTAATTAAATACTCTAAGTGAATTGAAAATAATTTTGAATCAAATAGTTGGTCAAAATAAAATTTTCTAAAAATATTTAATTATTATTAAGTATTTTAATTCTTTCAAAATGCTAGTGCATTTTATTATAAATAAATATTTTTATTAAAATATTAAAATATTAATTAAATAAATTTTCACCTTGAACAGCGATAAATCTCTCCATAATAGCGAAAGTTTATTTTTATTCAAATATTTTACGATAAATTATCAAATTTATAAATTTATTTAAATAATACTAAATATTTTCCAATTTATTTAAATATTAAATATTTCTTAATTTACTTAAATAATAAATATTGTTAAATTTTTTTAAATTAAAAATTAAAAAATTGTTTCAATTTAATATTTTAAAAATTGTTTCAATTTAATATTTTAAAATTTGTTTAAATTTAATATTTAAAAAATTTGTTAAATATTTCTTACATTTGTTAAATCTTTAATATTAAAAAAAACTTTTTCTTTAAATTTTCAAAAGTTTTTAATAATAAAGTTTATAAAAAATAAATTTTTCGCTACAATAGTGAAATTTTGACATCTTTTCCAGGTAGAATAAAATAATTTGTTTTAATTGAAAAATTACATTCACCACAAGAAAATTGTTTAAAATGCAAAATCCTATTACATAAATAATTTTTTTCTCTAATTCAAAAAAGAAAAAAAAATCAGATAAATCGAAAAGAAAATGAAAAAAAAATTCGATTGAACAAAGGGGATTTTCGATAGCGTTTTCTCGTCTCGTTTGACCCGTTCACCATTGAGTCGCCGAGTTCCTCGTACCGTTCGGACTCAGGACCGGACCTCGTCGATCGAATTGCCGATCGTATCGCCGAGGACTTTAGCGATTCTGAGTTTTCTGAGGACGATTTAATACGCAATACTTGCGACAGTTTCGTCGTGTTGATGAGCGACTCTTTTGAGGTTATATCCTTGCCGGCCGAAATGATACAGGTATTTGTCCCCATCAAACGATTTTTTCCAAAATTTTCAATATAAAAAAAAAGAAAATTAAAAAATCCAATTTTTGCTTCCAGTATTTTTTCAACTATTTCATTTTTTTTTCTTATACAGAAATAAAAATTTAAAACCGCTGACTAAATTTTAATTTTTCAAATTACTAATTGAAACGAACTATTAAATTTTTAAGTAGCTAATTAAATTTTAGTTTCAAATTAATAATTGGAAAAAATACTAAATTTTGGAACCGCTAATTAAATTTTTGTTTCAAATTACTAATTGAAGAAAATGCTAAATTTTTAAGAAGCTAATTAAATTTTTGATTCAAATTACTAATTTCAATAAATTACTAATTTTTAAACCGTTAATTTAATTTTTCTTTCAAATTTAATTACTAATTGGAAAAACAAAATTTTTCAAAAATTAAAAAATTTTTAGACCGCTAATTAAATTTTTGTTTTAAATTACTAATTGAAAAAATACTAAATTAACAAACCGGTAATTAATGTTTTGTTTCAAATTTAATTACTAATTGAAAAAAGTTAATTTTCCAAAAATTACTAAATTTACAAACCTGTAATTAATTTTTTGTTTCAAATTTAATTACTAACTGAAAAAACTAAATTGTGCAAAAATTACTAAATTCTTAAAACGCTAATTAAATTTTTGTTTCAAATTACTAATTGAAAAAATACTAAATTAACAAACCGGTAATTAATGTTTTGTTTCTAATTCAATTACTAATTGAAAAAAGTTAATTTTTCAAAAATTACTAAATTTACAAACCTGTAATTAATTTTTTGTTTCAAATTCAATTACTAACTGAAAAAACTAAATTGTGCAAAAATTACTAAATTCTTAAAACGCTGATTAAATTTTTGTTTCAAATTACTAATTGAAAAAATACTAAATTCAATTACTAACTGAAAAAACTAAATTGTGCAAAAATTAATAAATTTTTAAAACACTAATTAAATTTTTGTTTCAAATTACTAATTGAAAAATACTAAATTTACAAACCGGTAATTAATTTTTTTTTCAAACTTAATTACTAATTAAAAAAACTAAATTTTTAGACAAATTACTAAATTTCTAAACCGCTAATTAAATTTTTGATTCAAATTACTAATTAAAAAAATACTAAATTTACAAACCAGTAATTAATGTTTTGTTTCAAATTTAATTACTAATTGAAAAAAGTTAATTTTCCAAAAATTACTAAATTTACAAATCTGTAATTAATTTTTTGTTTCAAATTTAATTACTAACTGAAAAAACTAAATTGTGCAAAAATTACTAAATTCTTAAAACGCTAATTAAATTTTTGTTTCAAATTACTAATTGAAAAAATACTAAATTTAATTATTAATTGAAAAAAACTAAATTTTTTCAAAAATTAATAAATTTTTAAACCACTAATTAAATTTTTGTTTCAAATTACTAATTGAAAAAATACTAAATTTACAAACTGGTAATTAATTTTTTGTTTCAAACTTAATTACTAATTAACAAAACTAAATTTTTAGACAAATTACTAAATTTCTAAACCGCTAATTAAATTTTTCTTTCAAATTACTAATTGAAAAAATACTAAATTTACAAACCAGTAATTAATGTTTTGTTTCAAATATAATTACTAATTGAAAAAAGTTAATTTTCCAAAAATTACTAAATTTCCAAACTTGTAATTAATTTTTTGTTTCAAATTTAATTACTAACTGAAAAAAATAAATTGTGCAAGAATTACAAAATTTTTAAACCCCAAATTAAATTTTTTTTACAAATTTAATTACTAATTGACAAAAATTAAATTTTTAAACCATCAATTACATTTTTGTTTAAAATTACCAACTGAAGAAAATACTGAATTTTCAAACCTCAAATTAGATACTACCAAAAATACAAAAAAAAATTCATTGCGTGTCTGACTAAACATTGTTGTTACCACTTTCGACTCTGTCTGACCAAACATTTCCCCTACTACTGAACATACACTCCATTTTCCTCGATTATGAAAAAAATTATTATCTTTCAATACAGAAAATTAAATCCAAAAGCAAATTAAAATCTAGGTTAAACAAATTCGAAGAAATTCGAATGAGATTGTTAAATTCTTTTCCATTGGCTTTAAAGTTTAGTAAAATATTTTCCCTTTTTCAAAAAACAAGTTAAAAGGAATTTTTATCAAAGACAAAAAGCACAAGGATTAAATTTACATAAATTAATATTTTAATCACTATCAATTAGACCTTACTTTCCAATCCCCTAAAGTAGTCATATTAGTCAATTATCATTTTTCTAGAAACCAATCTTTCTCTTAATCATAATTTTGATAAAAATCGTCTGCGACGTGCTTTGAAAAAATATTAGTTTTTAATTATTAGACAAAAAAATATTTCACTAAACAAAAACATGGGAAAAAAATTTGAATAACAATTAATTTAGGAGAATAAATTTATTCAAATAATAACCTACTTTTCTATAGTTACTATTTTTCTATCATCCCTTCATTATGCCTTTTATGCTAAATACTTTTCTATCTTATAAAAAGTTCCCTATTATTAATTAATTACAGCATAATAATAATAATAATAATAATAATAATAATAATAATAATAATAATTATTATTATTATTATTAATTTTATTACTATTTATTATTATTTATAATAACTATAATTATTTATATTATTATTTATAATTTTTATCTACATTTGAATTAGTAAATTTTATTACAATAAAAAGAATTTTCTACTAATTTAATAATAAATATTACTAATAAATTAAAATTTCTAATAATTTATTAATAAAATTTACTAATTGAAAAATAAAAACTTCGTCATTAATTAATATTAGCGAATATTTTTACTAATTCAAGCCAATAAACTAAATTTTTTATTTTCATGAGATAAATAACAATAATTATAAAAATTAGCTAAATTACTGTAATTTACTTGTATATAATAAAAATAAATATTTACTTGCATCACATAATTTCTATTTAAATCAATTAAATTCTATTTGAATCAATAATTTCGCGCAATAATTGAAGCAATAAATACAAATTGAAACATTTAATTGACTGTAATGAAAAATTATTTGACTCAAGTAAATATTTAATTGACAAGTAAACGGCTACATAAATAAAGTAAATTTTTTCTAAAAACCACTCAGCTGCCATTTGAAAAAAATTTTAAAAAATTGTTTTATTCAATTTTTAATCTTTTTTCATCGGAAAATCATCTGACTTTCAGCAGAAACTAAGGCTTAGACATTCTTAAAGAAAAAAAAATTTAATTAAATTTTTAAAAATTTTTTGACACTATCAGCCACTCAGCTGCCATTTGAAAAAAATTGACAAATTATTTTTTTCCAATTTTTGATATTTTTGTCATCGGCAAATCATCTGACTTTTAGTTAGGACTGAGTATTAGACAGTCTTAAAGAATTGAACATTTTATTTCATTTTTAAAAATTTTTTGACTATATCAGCCACTCAGCTGCCATTTGAAAAAAATTTAAAAAATTTTTTTATTTCAATTTTTAATATTTTTTCTTTCGGAAAATCATCTGACTTTTAGCGGGGACTAAGTTTTAAACAGTCTTAAAGAATAGAACATTTAATTTTATTTTTAAAAATTTTTTGACACTATCGGCCACTCAGCAGCCAATTAAAAAATTTTTTTAAATTTGATCCTTTCAATTTGTAATATTTTTTTCTTTTTTTTTGAAAAAATTTGAAAAATAAATGAGATTTTGATTTTCAGCCGGCAAGCTACGGCAAAAAGAGCAATACGTGGTATGCAACCCCCGGTGGGGGAGCAAGTAGGGGTGGAGGTGCTGGTACTGGATTGGGTGGAGGCGGAGGAGTCGGAGTGTGGCAAAGCAGAAGTACCCCGGCAGTGGCAAGTCTTAGCAGGAAAGCGTCCATCACCGACGAAGCCCCCCCTCCTGGGGGTGGAAAACCCTCTTCCGGTCGCGTCATTCGTATTGTCAACAACCTCGATCACACGGTTCAGGTAAATTTTATTATTTTCATTTATAAATCCATTATTTTAATCAATTTCAATTGATCAAGTGTTTACTAATTTTTATTTTTGTTTTTAATTAGTAAATTTTAATAATTTAAATGTTTGTTTTTTAATTAGTAAAGATTTTACTAATTTAATTTTTTTTAATTAGTAAATTTTACTAATTAAAATTTTTGTTTATTAATTAGTAAATTTTACTAATTAAAATTGTTCTTTATTAATTAGTAAATTTTACTAATTAAAATTGTTCTTTATTAATTACTAAATTTTACTAATAAGTAGCAATTTTTTACAAAAATTGTTAAAATTTTCTAATGAATATCAATTTTTACAAAAATTGATAAAATTTACTAATTCAATAAACAAAAAGTCCGTCACTAATTTTAATTCTTTCCAAATTTTCAATCGTTGGCACAATTTTTACAGTTTAATAATTCAAAATTAATTTAATAAAAATTTTTTTAGTTAGTAAATTTTACTAATTTAAATTTAATTTAATTTCCTTAATTAGTAAAGTTTACGAATAAGTTGTAATTTTTACAAATTTATTAATAGAATTTACAAATTCTGAAACAAAAAGTCTATCAAATTTCCAATTGTTATTGAATTGAATGTTATTACATTTTAACTAAAGTTAATTTATGAATAAATATTAATAATTACAAATTTATGAATCAAATTTAGAAATTAAAAAAAAGAAATTTCTCGAATTTCCAGTTGTTATGACATTTCAACATTTTTACTAATTAAGATTTAATTTAATTTTTTTAATTTTTCTAATTACTTAATTCTAATTAATTTAAAATAACTTTTTTTATTTTTTATAAATAAACATGAATTTTTACAAATTTATTAATAAAATTGACAAATTTAAAAACAAAATGTCTCTCAAACTTCCAATTGTTATTGAACTAATTGCTATCAAATTAATTGATTAATTACTTCAATTCAAGAATTTAGAAAATATATGAATTTCCAATTAGATTGGAAATTATTTCTTTCAATTATAAGAGGCTAAAAATGAATTGACTAAATTGACGAAATTTTTAAACAGTGCCGAGTGCTCTTGAATCTTCGAACGTCCCAACCGTTCGAGGAAGTGCTCGAGGATTTGGGCCAAGTGCTCAAAATGAACGGGGCCAAGAGAATGTTTACTGTCTCAGGACAAGAGGTTCGTTCCAAATCCAATTAATTACACCAACCTATTAAATTCACCAGTGATATTTGAAAGAAGAATCATTTATAAAACGACAAACCATTTGAAAAAAAGTACAATTTCTAACATAAACGAAATTTATTTCTATATTTAATTTAATATTTTTTAATTTAATTTTTTAATTTTATTTTTAATTCTAATTAATTTTTAGTTTTTAACATTGTTAACATTTTTAAGGTTTAACATTTTTATTTTCTAACATTTGTAATTTTATTAACTCCCTAAATCATTTTTACAAATCAAGAGCCTAACATTTTTAATTTTTAACATTTTTATTTTTTAACATTTTTAATTTTATTCACTTCCTAAATAATTTTTACAATTCAAAAGCCTAACATTTTTAATTTTTAACAATTTTTTTTAACATTTATAATTTTATCCACTCCCTAAATAATTTTTACAAATCAGAAGCCTAACATTTTTATTTTTTAACATTAATAATTTTATTCACCCCCTAAATAATTTTTACAAATCAAGAGCCTAAGATTTTTAATTTTTAGCATTTTTATTTTTTAACATTTTTAATTTTATTCACTTCCTAAATCATTTTTACAAATGAAAAGCCTAACATTTTTAATTTTTAACATTTTTATTTTTTAACATTTATAATTTTATTCACTCCCTAAATAATTTTTACAAATCAAGAGCCTAAAATTTTTAATTTTCAACAATTTTATTTTTTGACATTAATAATTTTATTCCAACACTAACTCCACTAAAAATTTTTCTTTAATTAAAGCACCAAACTGCGAATGAATAATAAATTCGAAAATCTTAATTGTTAATTACGAGTTTTTATACCTTCTATCGAAAAACACGAGAGAAAAATACCCTCGTTTATTAATTTTAATTTTCATTTAAAAATGAACATGTAATATTGTAATAAGGGTGAGAAAAATTCCTACGACCCGATTATGTCGTTTTCGAATAAAGTCGACCCCGATCGTCACGCTTACTTTCGTTTCTAAACCAGCATCATTACCCACTTTTTTTTTGCATTTAATTTTCGGTGTGCATATTTAAAAAAGACAGCGTGTTTGATGAAAACATCTTTTTCTCGTTATGATAAAAATAATTTACAATACTAAAAAAAAAAAATCCCCGTGAGAGGTTTAATACGAAATCTCAAACTTCTTAAATATTAATCAATCACTTTCAAATCACTCGCCATGCAAGAACACGCACAACTTTATTATGTAAATATATTTCCACGCCAGCGTCTCTATGATGTGTCTAGATTACAATCGGTTCAATGTTATTAGTTTGTGTTCAAAAAAAAAAAATATATATATAATAGAGTAATCACTTTCACTCCAATAAATTAGTGAAATTTATTATTCCCTTCATTATAGTTTCTACTGTAGATTATATATTTTTGATAATTAGCCAGCAAACATTGAAATTAAGAAAGAAATTTTATTTAAACAATACCTGTTCAAAATTTATTTTGTTTATTCTATTTTTTCTTTTTTATTTCTCTGTATTTTTTCTCTTTTGTACTTATTTTATTTACTACATTTATTTTTTAATATTTTATTTATTCTATAAATCTTTATTTTATTTCTCTTCATTTTATTAACTATTTATTTATTTATTTATTTCAGAAAAATTATTATTTGGAATTTGTAACGTATTCGTGTTGTAAAATAAATTAATTGAAGTTTACAAGAAAAATTCTTTAATATTCTTTGTTTATTAAGTTAAAATAATAATATTGAAAACAAAAAAAGGTTGTTTACTACTTTTTGAATTCTAATAATAATAAATTTTTACCTTTACTTAAGCATAATTTTACGATTTGTAAATTATTTTTGAAGCAATTTTTCGATTGATTTCTAACAAAAATGTTTTTTACAAAAAAACTTTTAACAAAATTTTCATTTATCAGAATATTTTATCAGGGTTGTCACGCTTTTACCCTTTTCAAATTCCCTGACTTTTAAAGGTTTTCCAAGTTAAAAAATGGAATTTTTCCAGGTGTTCAAAACAAAATTCATTATTAATTAGAAAATTATTGTAAAACTATTCAATAACTTCATTTTTCAATAAATTTTTAATCATTCTTATTTTTTCATATATAGAAATTGAGATTTTTAAAATTTAATTATTTTTTAAACATTTATTAATTATTCCTCAAAGAATTCAATTATTTTTAAAAATTCCACTCAAATTCTTATGTGAAAATTCGATTTTTTTAAAAATAACTTTAATAAATTCTTCGTAAAAATTTAGTTAATTTAAAAAATATCTCAAACTTCAATTATTTTTAATGTCTACTATTTCAATAAAATTTTACAAAACAATTCAAATATTTAAAAAGAAATTTTAATGAAAATTAGTTTCGAAAATACAATTGTTTTCAAATGTAACGTAATTCTTTCCAATAATCCAATTATGTTCAAAAATTGCCAAAAATTCCCGTCAAAATTTAAATTATTTTTATTAATAATAAAATTTTTCTCCAAAATTCAATTATTTTCTAAAGTTTTAATAAAATTCTTTTCAAAATTACAATTATTTTTAATATACAAAATTTTCATCAAATTTCTCGAAAAGTGAATTTTCTTAAATTTTATTAAAATTTTTTAAAAGCATTCAATTAATATTTAAAAATTTCTTGATAAAGTTCAATTATTTAATAAAATCTTTATTTTTAGAGTTAAATGAACGAATTCTCATGGGATTTTCTAATAAATAAATATTTTTGAATATGATATTCAATTATAATCCAAAATTTTAAATGAAATTTATTTTTAAATCAATATTTATTAGAAAATTCCACATGAAATCAACTATTTAACTATAAAAATAATCAATTTATTAAATAATAATTAAATGTTTCTTAAAATTAAATTTTCATAAAGAATTTTATCATAATTGAATTATTTTGTTTTTTATTATTAGATATAACAAATATTATTATTTATTGTCAAGAGACAAATTTTTAAAAAATTTAACAATAATTTCATTTTTTGAGAAATTTGATGAAAATTTTGAATTTTAAAAATAATTGAAATTCATGCAAGAATTTTATAAAAATTTTCGATAATAATTAAATTTCGGAGGAAAGTTTTATTATTTATAAAGATAATTTAAATTTTAAAAGAAGATTTTTAATGTCTCTTAAATTTTTCTCGAATTAAATTTCTTATGATCCTAAAATTTTAAACGCCCAAATGAATAGAAATTTGTTCTTCTAATTAAATTTTTATTACTACAATTTGTCTTCTCTGCCAAATGAATTAATTGTATAAAGTTACGAAATCCAAAATTTAATTTCTCGATTTTACATATATTCAATTATTAATTAAATAAATTAAAATTGGAAAAATTAATTAAAATCAGTAATTTATGGAAATATTTTAAATTGATGTTTATGTCTCAATGACAATTGATTTACAATTAAATATTAAATTATAATTAATTTTTTTCTGGACTTTAATATCAAAAAAAATTTTATTATTTCTATTTCGACTAAATTTCAATAAGACGGAATTTTTTCTAAACTAATTTTCTCGTCAACCAATTAAATTCCTCGACGCCTAATCAACAACAAAAAAAATAGAGACTAATTTTGTTTACTTCTAATCGAGTTTGGAAAAAACAAATCAATATTTTCTAAGAAAGAAAAATAATTTCCAGAGTGATTAAAATGAAAGTCCAATATGACAATTAGAGATAGAAAATCAGAGATCCATAATGATTAAAAAATGAATTTTCAACCCTCTTTGAGTCAGTAATTATGATTGAAATCACAAAACATTTTTAAACTGAGGCCACTCACTTCCGACTTTTCTCTGATGAATCTAATTCTCTTTCTCTACTTGATTTCTCCTATTTATTATTCCCTCAAAAAACTAATGTAAACATTTCTTGTGTATATAATTTTCTCTGTATTTCGTGATTTTATTTTTGAAAAAGAAAAGAACATATAAAAGACCCTCCTCCTCTCGTTCAATGGAAATTTTATCCTCGGCCTCGTTTTTAAGGTCCCCTTTTCTTCCTTTCCTTTATTTAGACTATTAGACGCGATTATACACACCTAGAGTTATGCCCAACTAGGCCGATTAGAAAAAAGGTCAGAGATCCGCGTCTTTCAGGTCACGACCGCATATGAATTTCAAATCAAAAAGCAATTTTCCTATCTTACAAAGTATTCTCGCAGGTGAAAATCACAAACGCCTACATTTCACATGTAACACACGTAAATGTCTCTTCTATCAAATTCAGTAGTGAAATAGTTTTCTCTCTCTCTCTCTCTCTTTCGATCGTATTTTAATTTGAATATTTCATCCTTGATGATGCGCAATAATAATAATAATAATAATAATAATAATAATAATAATAATAATAATAATAATAATAATAATAATAATAATATGTTATGGTAATAAAATGAAATAGGTGCGAAGTTTCTCCCAATTGAGAAATGAATTTGCCGATGTGGATACATTTTATTTGGGAATTGGCGCTGGTACCGGAATTGGTACGGCCCTGGGTTCACCAGCGAGAAGATCGCGATCTCGTGGGCCGTCAACTGTTGTCGAGGATATTGGACGACAAAGGAGGGCGCGCAGCAAGAGTAGACCACGAGCTTTGTACGCTCCTGAATCCGAAGTAGTGCGAGTCAATGGTGAGAATTATTTTATTCAAAAAACTAATTTGAAATTAATATTTTATTTTCAACAAAAATAATCCTTCGAAACAATTCAAGTTTGTTTTTTAAATAATAAAATCTTCCCACAAATTCAATTATCATAAAAAAAAATGTCACGAAAGAATTGCATTTTTTTCCTTAATCCGTTATAAACTTTTCCAAACGAATTCAATTTATTTTCTAAAATGGTAATAAAATTCTTTCTAAAAATTCAATTATCTTCAGGACAATCTCAATGAAAAAAAAAAAATAAATAAATAATAATAATAATAATAATAATAATAATAATAATAATATTAATAATAATAATAAATATCCTCCAAAAAAATTTTCATTTTCATTTGAAAGAATTTTATTATTTTTCAAAAAGTTTTAATGGAAATCTTTGCAAGATCAGGGCTCGGATCGTCTTTAAGACACAAAAAAAGTCGCTTTAGTCGCATAAATTCACATTTTTTTTTAAATCTGTTCAAAATTTCAATTATTTTTATAAATAATAAAATTCTTTTCCAAAATACAATTATTTAAAAAAAATTTAATAAAATGCCGGTCATAATTTCAATTATCTTTATAAATAATAAAATTCTTCTCTAAAATTAATTTTAAAAAAAAAACTAAAAATTCAAAATGAAATTCTTTGCAGAAATTCAATTATTATCAAAATTTTTTTTTAATTTCTCGTCAAAATTATCATTATCTTCATAAATAATAAAATTCATCATGGAAATTTAATTATTTGCAAAAGTTCTGATAAAATTCTTTGCAAAATTCAACTATTTTAAAAAAAATAAGAAAATCCATCGCAGAAATTCAATTATTTAAAAATTTTTTTTTTTAATTCTCAAAATTTCAATTACCTTCATAAAAATCAAAATTCTTCTTCAAAATTGAATTTCCTTTAAACATTTAAAAAAAATCTGTTCAAAGATTCGATTATCTTTATAAATAATAAAATTCTTCTCTAAAATTCCTTTATTTTCAAAAATAACGAATTTTTTTTTCAAAAATTCAATTACATTCAAAATTTTTATTTAAATTTCTCGTCAAAAATTTTATAAATAATAAAATTTTTGTCAGAATTTCAATTACTTATTTATATATTTCTGTACATTTGTAATTATTTTGATAAATAATAAAATTCATTCTCGTAATTCATTTATTTTCAAAAATAATAAAATTCTTCGCAGAAATTCAATTCTTTTCAAAAATTTTTTTTAAATTTCTTGTCAAAATTATCATTATCATGATAATTTTTATCATGATTATCATTATCTTCATAAATAATAAAATTCATCGTGGATATTTAATTATTTTCAAAAGTTCTGATAAAATTCTTTGTAAAATTCAATTATCTTAAAAAATAAGAAAATTCATGATTCAATTATTTTAAATTTTTTTTTTTAATTCTCCCCACAAGTTAAACTATTTTTAAAAATATCAAAATTCTTCTTCAAAATTCAGTTACTTTTAAACATTTTTTTTTAAATCTGTTCAAAATTTCAATTATCCTTATAAGTAATAAAATTCTTCTCTGAAATTCAATTATTTGCAAAGAATTTTAATAAAATTATTATTAAATTTTTAATTATCTTTATAAATAAAAAAATTCATCCCAGAAATTCAATTATTTTCAAATTATTTTTTTTATAAAATCTTATAATATAAAATAGTGATTTTATCACTCGGTTATCTTTAATTATTATAAAACATGAAGACATCGATTGCTCATAGTGATCGATTTCTTCATATTTTATAACAATTTTTTATAAGCAGTTTAATTTCAAAAAGGTTTAAATTTGAATCTTTTGAAGAATTTTAATTCTTATGGAAAAATAATAATTTAATATTTATTTAAAAAAGAAGTAATTGATGTTTTTTGAAAAATTTGAAAGAAATCTGAAAATAAACTTAACAGAACATTTTTTTGACTAAAACCATTTCCTTTAACTTTAATTTTCTGAAAATTTTAAAAATTTCAGTCGCATTTTACTAAAAAAAATCTCGAAAAATTCGATTAGTCGCATCTTTTCACAAAAAAGTCGAAAAAAGCCGCATTTCCTTAGAAAAGTCGAAAAAAGTCGAAAAAAGTCGAAAAAAGTCGAAAAAAGTCGAAAAAGTCGCACAATCCGAGCCCTGCCAGATTTAAATTATTTTTATAAATAACATTTTTCCAAGGATTTAATTTATTTCCAAAAATTTTAATAAACTTTTCCTTCAAAATTCAATGATCTTCATAAAAAGAAAATTTTTTTGAAGACTTTAATTATTTTTAAATGTTTGAATGACAATTATTTAAAAAATGCAAACAAAGAAATTCTTCAAAAGAATTTAATTACTTACAAAAACTCTAATAGAATTGTTTAAAAGAGTTTAATTTTCAATCAATAATTTTAATAAAATTTTAATCTAAAAGAATTTAATTATTTTCTATATATTTCAATAAAATTTCTTGAACAAATTGAATTTTTTGAGAAAATTGTATTAAAATTCTGAGAAGAATGAAATTATTTTCTAATAATTTTAAAAAGATTCAATAATTAAATATTAATTTTCAATTTTTAAAAAACAAGATTATTTTAAAAAGTTGAAAGACATTTATTAGAAAATTCAATTGCTTTCAAAATTTTCTATTAAAATTATTAAAAAAAAAAAATTCAATGAAATTCTTCAAAATCATTTAAATAGGATTTTAAAAAATTTTTAATACAATTTCGCACGAGATATTGATTATTTTCATAAGAAATAAAATTCTGCGAAGAAATTCAATTATTCTTTGATTTTATGAGAAAACATTTTGCAAGAATTTAAATTTTTAATAGATTAATTTTAAAATTGAGAATATTTCAAAGGAAAAATGATTAAAAGTTTAGGAAACGAAAAAGCAAACAACTAACTTCAAACTGCGAAAAAATTACTGGCATAAAATGATTATTAATATAAAGTAGCAAGTAAAATTATTTACATAAAGTAAATACTTTATGTAATTAATTTTTATTTAATTCGCATATAAATCATAATAAATAAGTATATTAACAAAAAAAACATTATTTGAATGAAATCAATTTTTTGTTTTTAATTTTTGAAGTTTTTTATGTTTTAATTTTTTTTTTTTATTTTAATGTTTAAAGTATTTGAAATATTAAAAAAAGGACAAAATATTACAATTTTTATCACAGCTCAAAGAATTTTTCACATGAAGAAAATGTTAATTGATTCAAATATTTTATTTCTTTTCTATTATCAAATAAATATTAGCTTGATTCAAAGAATTTTTATCAAATTCGCAAATAAGTTACGGTAAATAAGTAAATAATTAATTATTTGAATTAATAATTTCACAACTTGATGCAAATGCAATTTAATTGACTCAAATAAAAATTATTTGATACAAGTAAATATTTATTTGATACAAGTAAATATTTATTTGATACAAGTAAATATTTATTTGATACAAGTAAATATTTATTTGATAAAAATAAAGTAATAATTTATTTGATAATAATAAAGTAATAATTTATTTGATATAATAAATATTTTAACGTTGCAAATAAATATTTATTTGCTAACAAACCACTAATCGTTTATTTGAATAAAATAAAAGTTTTCTTTTTAATCAAACCAAAAAATAAAATAAAATAAAGACTTTTGTTCAATAAACAAATTGCGTAATTAATTTATTAATTATTTTCTCATTTCAATTGGAATTGCAGATTATAGTGTTGTAGAAGTATTAAGAGAGGAACCAGCGAGAGTTACAATTCGAGGTTTGAGACGATCTTTCTATCCACCCTCTCATTTACCACCGGTTGACAATTCACCGCCAGACAAAAAATTACAATTAGAATGGGTTTACGGATATCGCGGGACCGATACGCGAAGAAATCTTTGGGTACTGCCAAGTGGAGAACTACTTTATTATGTCGCTGCCGTTGCCGTTCTCTTTGATAGAGAGGAAAATGCTCAACGACATTACGTTGGACATACGGAGGATATCACTTGCATGGAGGTATTTTAAATTAATATAGAAATTTAATTAAAATAATAATAATAATAATAATAATAATAATAATAATAATAATAATAATAATAATAATAATAATAATAATAATTAACGAATCATCAATTTTCTTTACTATTGCCTAGCAAATTACTTGAATATTTAACTATTTGATTCAAATAACCCATAAATTGACATATTTGGTCAATTTGACCTATTTGCCTGTTTGTTTCGTCCAGCAATTATTTGACCAAATTTTATTTAGCTCAAGATTTCTTTCATTAAATTCGTATTAGCTCATAATTATTTGGACCACTCTCTAAATTTGAATTAGTAAAAATATTTACTAATTTGATCTAGTGATTGACTTTTTTCTTTTGAATTAGTAAATTTTACTAATAAATTAATAAAAATGACTATTTATTAGTAAATTTTACTAATTCAAAAGCAAAAAGTTAATCACTAGGTCAAATTAGTGAACATTTCTACTAATTCAAATTTAGATGTATTTAGATTTAGTATTTTTATTCAGCTTCACGAGAAAGCTGAATTACAATAAAAAAAATACAAAGTATTTGTCTTTTTCAGAATTCCCATAATTTTTTCGTTAATTTCATTATTAATAATTAAAAATTTTAATTAATTTTCTTTATTTAAGGTGCATCCTAGCAGGGAATTAGTTGCTTCCGGTCAAAGAGCCGGTAGGCACAGAAAAGCACAACCTCATGTTCGAATTTGGTCAACAGAAACTCTCCTCACTCTTTACGTTTTTGGAATGACGGAATTTCAAATGGGCGTTTCCGCTCTTGCCTTTTCACAATTGGTAAGAAAATAAATTTTTATTTCTACTTACTCATTTGCCAAAAAAAAATTAATTATTCGTATTTATTCCAAGCACTTTTTTTCTGATGGGGATTTAAATTTGTTAAAAAGAATTTAATTCGTTAAAAACAATTCAAAAATTTTGTTTAAAAAAAGAGAATTTAAATCGCTTAAAACAATTGAAGAATTCAATTAGTTTAAAAAAAGAGAATTTCAATCGTTAAAAACAATTGAAGAATTCAATTAGTTTAAAAAAAGAGAATTTCAATCGTTAAAAACAATTGAAGAATTCAATTAGTTTAAAAAAAGAGAATTTCAATCGTTAAAAACAATTGAAGAATTTAATTAGTTTAAAAAAAGAGAATTTAAATCGTTAAAAACAATTCAAAAATTTAATTTGTTTAAAAAAAGAGAATTTAATTCGTTAAAAACAATTGAAGAATTTAATTTGTTTAAAAAAATGAGAGATTTTCACTATATTTTACAATTAAATTTGTGAAAAATTGCAGAATGGGGGAAGTTACGTTTTGGTCGTCGACGCTGGTAGAGAAGCAATTCTTTCTGTTTGGCAATGGCAATGGGGACATTTACTCGGCAAAGTGGCGGTGAGTATTAATTATTAATTATAATATTAATTACTTACATACCTTTCAACACTCGTATTAAAGAAACAAATTGCCAACTGCATATCTTTTGTTAATTTTTTGAATATCATTGTAGTTGAAGAACCAATGGAACGACTTTCGGAAAAATCTGAAAAATCTTCTGAAAAATAAAAAAAATTACACAAGAATTTTATTTTTTTTACTTTAAAAGCACTAGCGAATAAATAAATAATAAATAAACTAACAATTATTAACTCGCTCTATTCCATTTAATTAAATTATATAAAATTATTAATAAAACTTCCGACTGTTATTTTAAAACGAAATTTCTTAATTTTGTAAATTAACTAATTTAACAGATTAGGTAATTATTAATATTTACTGTTAATTAATATTAATAAATACAATTAATGTAGTATTAATTATATAATTATATAATAATTAATAATAATTAATAATAATTAATAATTGTAATAAAAAATAATAAAATTAGAAAACATTAATATTATTTATAACATTTTAATATTAATTAATATTATTAATTACCTATAATTTATTTATTAAGTAAATTAACTTTCTCTTGATCTATATTTACGGTGGTGGAGATAAAAAAACTACTTAAATAAAAATGTATTTAGAGAAAGAATTAATAAAATATTTCCACTTACAGACTCTGCAGGAAGATTTGACTGGAGCAGCTTTTCATCCTCTCGATGACAATCTTTTAATCACTCATGGTCGAGGTCATTTAACATTTTGGAATCGAAGAAAGGACGGATTCTTTGAGAGAACCGACATTATTAAACCTGTAAGTAAAAACTTTATGTTGGAAAATAAATCCAGACAGAAATGTAAATAAATAAATGAAAATAAAGTCGACTTCAAAATTCGACTAAATTAAATTGGAAATTTAAAATTAACAAAACCAACGTAATTAAATGTAAATAATTAAAGGTACTAAATTTTAATAACTACGTAATTTATAATAAATTTTAATAAAATGAAATCAATTAAATGGATTAAAAAATAAGTAAACACAAAGTAAAGAAATTAAGCTTAAATTAATATCAGTCAGAAAATCGAATCAGAAAAAAGTTACATATAAAAATAGAAGACAGTAATTATTATAATACCGGTGAAAATTTTTTTCAGCCCTCTAGAACGCACGTGACGAGTATTCAATTTGAACAAGATGGTGACGTTGTCACTGCCGATAGTGATGGATTTATCACAATTTACTCGGTCGATGCTGATGGAGCTTATTTTGTTCGTATGGAATTTGAAGCTCACAACAAGGGCATCAGTTGCTTGGTGATGCTCTCCGAGGGCACATTACTCTCCGGCGGTGAGAAAGATCGAAAAATTGCTGCTTGGGACTCCTTGCAAAACTACAAACGAATAACAGACACCAAGGTGAAATTTTGCAAATACATTTTCATCAATTTTCTATTAAATAAATAAATAAATTAATAAATAACACAAAATCAACCAACAATATAATAAAACCAATAGAAACAAAGTTAAATATAAAAGAAACAAAAGTACAAAAGATTACAATTAAATATTTTCCACTACTCTCTATTTTAATGTTCATCTTTTTTTACGAAATTTATAATCAACCCTTTTCTATAAATATCTATATTTATGTATTTATAATTGCTTTCCACTCGATAATTTGCAATTTATAAATAAAAATTTACACTGATATTTGTTTTCCGTAATTCCCTATTTTAATATTGGTTTTTTTGTCCTGTTCGGTTATTTTATGTTTTATTGCATCTAAGAAAGAAAATATTTCAAAAATTACTTGCAATGCAGTTACCAGAATCTGCTGGCGGAGTGCGAAGTATTTATCCCCAACGGCCGGGAAGGAATGACGGCAACATTTACGTTGGAACAACGCGAAATAATATTTTGGAAGGCTCTCTTCAGAGACGTTTCAACCAAGTTGTGTTCGGTCATGGACGACAGCTTTGGGGCTTGGCTGTTCATCCGGACGATGAAGTTTTTGCAACCGCTGGTCACGATAAGAATATCGCTTTATGGCGACGACACAAGTTACTTTGGACCACTCAGGTAGAAGCAATCTTCTATTGAATCCTCTATCTGCAAAATTGATCAAAAATTAAAATTCGGCAAAGAAAGTGAAATTCAATTAACAGGCTTCGCACTCTATTATGAGTTTAAAAAAAGTAGGAAAAAGTAGCCTCGATGACAAAAAAAGTAGGAAATAGTAGCATCGGTGACAAAAAAAAGAATTAAAAAATTTCATTAAAAACTTTTAAAAAAATCGAATTTTCAAAGTATTTTAATTTAATAATTGATAAATAATTGAATTTTATAAGGAGTCACATTCTAATGTACTCACGTTTCTTAGTACGAAGATTAGTAATTAAAATTTTTATTAGTTAATTTAAAAAAAATACACAATTCAAATTTTTTAATAAAATTGAATTTTCGCAGTTTTTTGGAAAATTTTGAAAAATAAAATTTTTTAATTCTGTTATTTCAAGATCATTGAATTTTCATAAACAAATAATTGAAAATTTTTGATGTAATTGAAATTTCTTTACATTCTATTAAAAATAATTTACTTCTTTTCAAGAATTTTATTTTAAATTTTCCAAATAATCGAGGGAAGTTAGTTAAATTACTTTTAGGAAATTTTTTAAAATTCATTGTAAAAGTTCAATTATTTCTATTAATAACAAAAATTCATTTATATTCACCACAAGAATTCAATTATTTTCAAAAAATTTTCTTAATTCAATAATACGTATATGTCTACTATTTTAATAAAATTTCCAAAAAATATCCATTTAAAAACAATTTTGACAAAATTCTACACGAATATTCAATTATTTTCTAAAAGAATGAAAATTCCATAGGAATTGAATGATTAAAAATAGTTTATCTAAATTTTTTTCTAAATCAATTATTCGAAACTTTTTTTTATAAAATCCTCGCAATAATTCAATTACATTCATAAATAATAAAACTGATTGCAGAAATGGAATTATGTTTAATACAATTTTAATCAAATTCGACAAAAAATGCAATTAGGTTTAAAAATTAGATTAAATTTTGTCTAAAGAATTCAATTATTTCAATTATTTTCATAAATAGCAAAATTTTTCCGATTTACTAAATTCTTTGGAATATTATTTTTTGAAAAATATTCTTCACAAGAATTTAATTATTTTCATAAATTTCCATAAAATTAAAGTAAAACAATTCAATTATTTTCAAAATTAATAAAATTCTTTGCAGAAATTCAATTACGTTTAAAATTTTTTTGAAATTCCCCGAAATTTCAATTATCTTTATAAATAATTAAATTGTTCTCTCCAATTCAATTATTTTCAAAAATTTTAATAAAATTCTACATAAACATTTAATTATTTTCATAAATTTTTTATTTTTATATTTTATATTTTTTATCAATAAAAAAAATATGTAATAACATTCATTGGAAGGATTCAATTACTTTTATAAATAGTAAAATTCTTTGCAGAAATTCAATTAGTATCAATAAATTTTAAACGAAAATGAATCAATTAAATTTTCAATTATAATTATGAACAGACAAGATTTTTTTTTTGAAAAATTTATAATCAGTCACTATTGATAGAGTAAATGTAGGTAAAATTATTTCCTATTATTTTATTGACGGTCGTTTTTTATTAACGATTTCAGTTTTTAACACTGTTTTTAAATGGAAATGTGAAAACTAAAAATCTAAATTTGACTATTTGTTGAGAAAAGTAGTTTTTTGTAGCATTAGACTCAAAAAAGTAGCCAAAAAGTAGCAAATAGTAGCTTTTAGTAGGAGAGTGCGAAGCCTGAATTAAACGAAATTAATATTCGGCAAAGAATTTTAAAAAATTGAGACAAGTTAAAATTTTGCCAACTTTTATTGAAATAAATTTTGAATTTTAATTCAAGTTGTTGTTAGAAATATTTTGGCATTTACTATACGAGTTGTTCAAATAATTAAATTTAACGAAAAACCGTAAGAAAAATTATATTTTTTTAGAAATTAAGAATTTTCATTAAACTTGGAAAAGCAAAGTTTGAAAGTAGAAATGGAAAAGAAAATTTCAGTTCAGTTTTGCTAGTTATAAGTATAAAAGAGAAAAAATTTGTACCATATAAACAAGCAGTAGTTTTGCTAGTTTGAATTAAAAAGAAATTAAATTAGAAAAAATTATCTAAACAATAATTCGAATTATTGATATAATATTTAAATTTTAATTGTAACCTTTAATTTCAATTTTTCCCTGAAAATTTCCAGGTCGGCTTCGAGTGCATTTGCATTGCCTTCCATCCTTTCGGAGTCGCTCTCGCCGCAGGTTCTTCCGAGGGTCATCTCTTAGTTTTGGCAGCTGACACAGGAGCTGCAGTGGCAACGCTGAGAGTTTGCGGTTCTCCCTTGTCCTGTATCGGTTACAATCCAAGTACGTCCTGAAAATTAATATTACAGTTAATAATAAATTTTCTCCAAAATTAATATAGACAAAAATTACTCTTTAATTAACTACAAAAATTTAATTTAATTATTCATTTCCAATATTTCTAAATCAAATAATTATTCCAGCTGGCGAAATGGTAGCAATGGGCTCGCAAAACGGAAGTGTCTATTTATTTAAAGTGTCACGAGATGGATTCTCGTATAAGAAGAGCAATAAAATTAGAGGAACACAACCATTAGTTCAACTCGACTGGAGTTCCGATAGTCGATTCTTACAGACAGTCACCCAAGATTATGATCTCGTGTTTTGTAAGTTTTTCCTACTATTAAGCATTGAACAGTAAATAATAATAAAATTAAATAAAATTAAATAATAAAATGAAAAATATTAAACTAAATGAAAAAAATTTCTTTCAGGGGACGTTAAAGCTCTATCATCAGAAAAGAGTCCTTTAGTTATGAAAGACGTGAAATGGTACACTTACAACTGCACCGTTGGATTTATGGTGTCAGGTAATTAACCTTCATTCATTAATAAAATATTTTCATTAATAATAAAAAAAATTAATTACTTAAATAATCTTTAACGTCCGAGATCCTTTATGATTTAAGCCAAATTAAACGAATGTTTTCGTTTACTTTGCCTTAATTTAATAAAAAAAGTACTTAATTAATTTTCTAGTGAAGCGTAACAAGAAATATTAAATAAAAAACAATTTCAGGAATGTGGAATAATCGTTATTACCCATTGACAACGGTATTGACAACCGCGAGTCGTTCAGCAGCTCACGATATGCTCGTGAGTGGCGATGCCGAGGGTTATTTGCGTCTCTTCAGATATCCATGCACAAGCGCAAAAGCAGAATATGTCGAGGAAAAAGTTTACAGCTCCCTCGTGGCCTGCGCTCGTTTCTTGTACAATGATCAAAATGTCGTAACCGTCGGTGGAACTGACGCTGCCTTAATGCTCTGGGAACTCGTCGACGAGTAGAGTTCAATAAATAAGGATCATCATCGTTGCGACTAATTTCAAAACCTATATATTGATGATAAATCAATATTGTTTTCAATTCCAATGTTGCTCCAGCGACGTGAATATGAATTTGTAATTCCCTGCGAATATGTTTCATAGAAAACCCCCAAAAAAAAATCCATTTTCGATTTTTGAACGACGATAAAATCTGTTCTCTTGTGGTTTCTATTCGAAGCATTGAGTATAATATTGTAAAAATGCAGGATATCGGATTCCCTTCCATTTATGGGAATCGTGAAATTTCATATAGATATATTCTGATTTGCAAAATCAAAAATAAATTATTTTGCAGAAATTCCATCAGTGAACAATATTTTGTATGAATAGGGGTTCGCACCGTGTTCGCTTAACGTGTAAGTTTATTCCTCCTTTTTTTTCTGCAAACAAAAGAAAACACGAAAGAAATTTAATTTCCATCTTTTTATTAAAAAAACGAAGTAATAAAAAAAAAATTGTGAATTTGACAAATTCTAAACAGAAAATTTTAATTATTGCACTACACTATTAAGAAATGAAAATTAAATTATAATCAAAAAATGTTCTTTAAAGTAAAACTGTTTTTCTGAATTTTCCCAAATATTTTTAATTTGAGATAAATCAACGAATTTAAATAAAGTTTCCATTCTCACCAACTTATAATTTAAGTGAAGACGGTGCAATCTAGACTAGAAGACTCATTTGCGGAGTTCACTGCGTAAAACGTCGACGAATTAGACAAAGACTCTCTCCTTCAGACCTATATAAATAGAGTTAGAAACTTCAATTATTCTCATTTAAAAAAATATTTCGATTTTGACATTTTTTCTGATCGTCTCAAGTAAAGTGTCAATAAAAAAAATCGACGAAAACTTTTTAAATCAAGTGGCACATAAATAAAGAGGACTGTTTTGTATTTTTAAAAAATAATATCGTTTCTCAGCTGGTCTGTAATAAAAAAAATTCCATTCAAAAAAACAAGAAAATACTAAAAAAAATCGCAAATTGATATATTTAAAAATTTAACAAAAAAATCTCTTTTCTGCAAAATATTGTAATATTAAACAAAAACAAAAAAAATCTGTATAAAAGATAAGAGAAAAATTTTTAATGTAAATAATTAATAGACATCTTTTTGGCACTTATTTGAAAAATAATTCTTTATCACAATTTGAAATCAAAAGCTAAAACTAATTTGAATTTAAGAGAAAATTCTCCACACGCCTTGAACGATATATTAAATATATATAAATATTATTTATATATAAATAATTAAACCCATGACGGTTATCACATTGTTGCCTATAAGAGATAATAAAATAACACAATATAGATAAATATTTAGATAGAGTAGAAAAAAGTAGTCGAATCATTTTAAAAGAACCAAAGAAAAAAAAACTTTTTTGAAAAGAGGTGCTGGCGCCTCTTGATATATTATAATATAAGTATTTGTTAAATATAGCCTTTATAATTAGTAAATCATAATTTCGATATCAATCTCGTCCTCGCTCCTTCATTGCCATTTGTAACATGCACATACTAACTAAAGAGTATACGTATCATATATTATATATTATATATAAAAATTATATAAACGTATATATAAAAAAAAATGCTGTTGCAGGTCAACGCTTAGTATATAAATAATAAAACGTCTTCGTTCACTTGTTTTATGAATAAATGAAAAGAATAAAAAAAAAGAAAAAAAAAACAGAATGCACATCGTAAATGATAAAAAAAAAGTGTAATACATGTAGGAAGTGATGGACGTTCGAAACTTTCCAACAAAAAAGAGAGTTTCAAACGTCCGGGGAAATGTTCTAGTCTCAATAAAAAAAAGCATGATGAAAAATTTCTCTTTTCTTTTCATCCTTGTCAAAAATTATTAAATTAATTTTGATTATTTATTACTGATCAAAATTAATTTCATCCTCTACAAAAAAAGTATTATTTATTTAATTAAAAAATAATCTTATAAAAGAAAATTAAATAAATTAATTTAATAAATGCAAATTAAATAAATTAATTTCATAAATGAAAATTAAATAAATTAATTTCATAAATGAAAATTAAATTAAAATAAACTTAATTTAATAAATCAAAACTGAATTAAAGGAAATAAAAATAAAAAATCAAATTAAAATAAAAACTTAATTAAAGTAAATAAATTAAAAAATTTTAATTAAAATAAATAAATTTAAAATTGATTTAATTATGAATTAGATTTTTAGTTGAAAAAAGTCATTTTCTTGAAAATTGCAAATATCGTGATAATTCAATTTAAAATAAAAAATAAATATTTCGGTTGAGAAAATTGATTCTCGCACTGAATAAAAAAAACCCATCTTAAAAATTATAAACTAAATTTTTTTCAAATTGGGAGTGTTCATTGAATTTTGCCACATCTTTCTCTCAGTGAAAATTAATGGTTTGTGCATCTAAAAACAAAAAAAGACAAATTAAAATTCGTTTTATTGAAATTAAATCATCACTTTACTTACCGTTCTCAGGAAGAAATTCTAATGATTCGAATTCGCAAACATCCTTTTAAAATTGAGAAAACTGAAAAATTTCTTCGTCATTCATTCCTCATACAAACACATTTTTGCCTGAAATTAATAAAAAAAAAATATTAAAAATCAAATAAAAAATGTACATAATTGAAAAATAACGCAAACTTACCAGGTAAATAAATACAAATTAAATACAAATAAAAAAAAATTTCTAGAAATAAAAAAAGCACTAATAACAGTAACGAGAATATTAATAATAATAATAATAATAATAATAATAATAATAAATTTACGTCTTATTTAATAATTAATTAATCAATAATCAGTTAATAAAAAAATAATTTGCTCCAAAAAAAGAATTAGAAAATTTACTTACTTTCTCAAAAAGCAAAATTAATAAATCACCATTCTGTTTAAATAAAACAGGAAATAACCAAATAAATAAGGAACAATATTTAGTTATGTACTTAGTTTGGTACGATCGACTACTTTATTACATTTTTCATACAATGATTTTTTTTTCTTTTCTGTGAGTAAATTTTTTTTGTCGTTTCAAAATCTTACTATTTTTAATCAATTCCAAAACTTATTTATTATACTATTTTCATTTTTTCATTCTTTTGAGAAAAGCCATTTATAGACAATAATTCACATAAGTCGATACATAATCACTGATTTGCAAAAACTAAGAAATTTCGTTTTCTTTTTGTAAACAGTAAAAAAATGTGAATTCGTTACTTTTTCAAAGATTCAAATACTTAAATAAATTCCATTCACAAAAATAAAACTTGTAGCTTTCGTCGAGTTGAAAAAAAATCTTTCATTTGCAAATTGAATATCAAAATAAAAAAAAAATAAGAAATGATAAATTGTATCGAATTAATGATATTTTAAGGCAGTTTTTACCTGCTACAATCTCTGCCATAAGTTAATGCTGTATGTTAAGCAAAAAAATTTCCTAATTTACCTATTGTCATTTCTCTTCGATAGTTGAAAAATGAAAATATTTCTCTCAACATTTTTATCGAAAACTGTACAATAGTAAAAGTCCAAAATTCATCGCCGAGGGAATTTTTTTTTTTAATATTTATTATCACAATTTCGTGAGTTTTCTTCAATAAACAATTAATTAATTAAAACATTAATTAATCGTTGAATTCTCGTTTAGAAAAATTTATCTTCAATTTCTAAATTTTATTTTCTTAAATTTAATTTTCTTTTTAATTTAATTTCTTAAATTTAATTTTTTTTTACAAAATTTAGAATTTAATCATTTTCATTCGATCGATAAAAAATAATAAGCAGTAACTTTTGGCAAAGTCCTTGAGAATATTTTACGATTCTTTGCTCACAGACCTTAACATTTTTTTTTCGTTCTATAATTGTTTCCAAGTTTTGGCCTAACGTGAAACAATTATTATTCGAAAGACAGGTAGACAGAAAAAGGGGACGATGAGATTCGCGGTATCGTTTCAATTAAATTTACAGTTTTTTTTCGCGTTTGCGTATAAAAAATTTTTTCAATTTCATTCCATGTGTTCGCGTCGTCAATTATTATTTATCATACACACATCGCATTCTTATATTTATAATATTTATATATATGTATACTTATATATAACTAAATATATAGGTATATATTACACGATACTTTCCAATCGTCCCGTTTTTCGACAACATTTGTGCCAATGATGCACTTTTATATATATATTTATATATTTATATTTTATGTATAGAAATAAATAATATCTATGAAACGATTATATCCGAGACTAATATTACAGAAATTTACAAACCTATTTTCTAATTTTTTTTATTTTCTCCCAAGACATTCACTATGCACTTCATCGACATCTGTTTCTTAAGAGTTTTTTCTCTTTCTCTCTCTTCTCCTCTCACTATCTCTGACGAGTAAAATATGTATTTCTTGACACATCAGAGAATTTATTATTAAGAAAAAAAATCCTAATTTATTTCCCCCAGGGAGAAAAGTTTTTAAACTTGTTATTTACAGTTAACTTAGAATTTTTAAACACTAAGCCAATTTTGTTTTATAATACAAAAATGTATTCTATTCATTAATGATAAGAAAAAATTATTTATTTATAATAAACAATTTTTTAACAATTTATCATAAGTTTTTGGTGTAAAAACTCACAAATGGTAAATTTTTAGTTTTCTTTAAATTAATTTTCTTCTTTTCTTCATTTCGAATAAAATGAAATGCATGAAATGCATGAAATACGTGAAATACATTAAATACATTAAATACTTTGGTAGAAATTTTTGAATATTTTTTCAAATAAAAATATTCATTTGAAAATATTCTATTTTAAATAGAAAATATATTGTATTTGATTATATTTTATTTTCTACTGAAAATTTTTGAAATAAGCTCACTCTCTCTGATGTGCCTTGAAAAATCTGTATAAATAAAAAATTCATGATTTTATTTTTAAATATATATTAAAGTATTACTTTTCCATCTGTGAAAGTAAACTTTCTTTTTTTTATTTTTGTTTCCATTAAAGAGACTGAAAAATATTTCTTTTTTAATACAATTTAAAAATTTGTTTTTTAATTTAAAAAATCAGAAAACAATACAAAATATAAATAACAATTTTTATACTTGCTAGGAATGCAAATTTTTAACGACGAAGCTAAAAAGATATTTTCAACTTCTTTATTTACACATAATAATAAAAATATTATGTACAATAAAAAATTCAAAATATTTTTTTTATTTGATAACTTAAAAAAAGAAATTATTTTATCAGCCCCTTTATATGATTTTGCTCAATTCATTTACTGTTTTTTTTATCTGTTTCTTCATTATTTTTTTTTGTTTTGTAATATATAATACAACAATAAAGAAATCAGTCTTCGAATCAATCGGGATTCGCGTAGAATATAAATCGAAGATTCGTTTACAATTTTTTTCTTTCTTTTTTCATTAAAATTTGCATTTTAACACTGACATACATGTACAATATTTGCACTCACTCGGTTAACTCATATACATAACAAGTAACTGAGAGAGTTTTTGCACTGTGAAATGCTGCGCTTGCGTCTTGTAAAATGTAAACTGGACCAAACCGAAGCTTTTTAATCTCAATCACAATAAGCATCGCATCATTGCAATTCCAAAGAGATTTACAAACAAAAACTTCCGACAAATCCATTAAAAGTGAACAAAAAATTCCTCAACGAAATTCTTATCTAATAGATTTTTTTTTCAATCATCAATCAAATTGTCATTTTATACTTTACCACTGTCAGTTTTTTTTTCTTTTCTTTCAAATACAAAATGTTTTATACTATTCGCCTTTTTTAATTTATCAACTTTTTGTCTTTAATTAATTTATTTAAATTTTTAATTAATTCAATTGCTGTTGATTTAAATTTAGAGATCACTAAAAGAATGTTGATTAAAAGAAATAAGAAATACCCAGTTTTTCCAATTTTTCATTCCTTTTTAACCGCTAAGTGCTTGTTTATTAAAAAAAAAACCTCCCACTTTCGAAAAAAAAACGAGTAAAGATAAAAATATTTTCAAAAATTCAAACATTTTAAAATGTTTTGCTAGAAATTTTTGATTCTAGACGAGAGTCTAGAAATATTACAAACTTTCATTTTGTATAGTTATAATATTATTTTATAGTAAAAATCATTATTCCGTAGCAAGAATTTAATTTAATTTTGCAATTAGATTTTGTACGTTTTAAAGCATTTTTTTCTCTTGTGCAGCAAAATTAAACTTTGCTTTTTAACATTGTTTCTAAAAAATTTTATTTCGTAGATTTCATTTTTCTTTTTCGTAGATTTTATATTTTCTTTTTTCTAAATTTCATATTTTCTTTTTCCTAGATTTCGTATTTTCTTTTTCGTAGATTTTTTAGTTTCTTTTTCGTAGATTTTATATTTTCTTTTTCGAATTAAACTCAACATTTATACATTTTTCAATTAAAAATGCAAAGTATAAATGTTGAGTCTCAAAGGGAAGCTCGTACTGTCATTATCATCATAAATTAATTAATGCGTCACTAAATATTATTTTTGACTAGTCCAACGGAATTTAACTCAAAAAAAGAAAAAAGAAGGAAATTTTTTTTATTTAATCTTTTTTCTAAATACAATAGTATTTAGCGTAAATTACCAAATAGGAAAATTACAGATAGAAAACAAAATTGAAAGAAATTTCCTTAAATGAAAAATCTGTATGATTATTGAAAAAGTAATCTCTATTATTTACTATGCGAATTAAAAAAAAAGAGTAACAACCGAAGCAGGTTAGTGTCTAATTACAGACTCGTTTGTTTTTTCTCTTTCTCTCTCTCTCTCTTTTACCTTGAGAAATTCTTTCGATTCACGTCTTATTAATTGTCGATTCGAGATTACTCGTTTCCTCTTCATTTTTTTCCGCGCTTTCATCGTCGATATTTGAATTATTATCTTGTTGTTTATCACTTACCTTATCATTGTCTTCGGGACTCGCTGGTATTGGTGAACGTTCAATTTCAATTTCGGCGTAATAATGTTTATTATTGTCGGAAGTTGATGTACTGTCGTTTAAATGAGCTGGCGTTCCTTGAAGATAAAGTGGCGTTCCAGTGGGACAATAAATATTTTCAAGTTGCTCGTAAGTGCTCATTGAGCCGTTGCTACGTTGACTGCTGCCTGGAATTGGTGTGTCCGCTGGGAAGAGATCGACATCAAATACTTGTTGCTCAAAATTAACCAGTCCATCATTTTGACAGTCGTTTGTCGCACATGCCGTTCTAACTGGTGGACTCTCGAATAAATCTGTTTTCGTGAAAAGATGCAAGGGCCGCTGAAAGCCTTTCGACGAGTGCGATGGCATTGATATGACTTCACATTTACTGAATCCAACCTCCGCCGAGAGTAAATATTGCGTGAATTGATTTGGAAAGAATCTGATGTTTTCATAATTTCTGAATATTCGCTCCTGTTTTTTAAAAAGAAAATTTTAATCAGAATTATTTATATTCTAATATTCTAATATTCTAATAACTATAAAATATTGATTTGTAAGTAATATTTAATAATTAATTGCAATGTACTAATTGAAACTATTAACAAATATTGACAATGAATATTGAATATCGAATATTATATCTATAATTACATACACATTGTAACAATAAGTTAATAAAGAAACAAAAAATAGTAAATCAATAACCTTTGAAAATAGTTAAAAATAAAATTATTGATTTATTATTATTTGAAATGAGAAAAGTCGGAAATTCCAAGTACTTACTGTACGACTTTTCTTCTTTCCATAACTATTCCAATTTTGAGCTTCCAATATTAAAACTCCGCCAGGCCTCAATTGAGCGAACATGCGCTTGAAACTTTGTTTCAGTCCATTATCGCCGAAATTCAAATGTATCCATTTTGTTGTCGAGAGACAGAGAATGGAATCAAACTGCGGTTGCTCTAAGGAAAGTAGCGAGTCATCTTCCAGTACATAATTACCCTGAGAACGAGAAAAAAATTACTTTATAGAATTTATTTTACAAAATTACATAACATAAAACAATAAAATAATTACTAAATTATAAGTTTTTTTTCTCTTTTCGTCTTATCAGGCCTCGGATCGTCCTTAAGGCGAAAATAAAGTCGTTTTTAGTAGATTTGAAGTGCAAAAAAAAGTCGATAGTCATTTATTTCATTCAAAGTTGTCACGAAAATTTGATTTTCAATACCTTGACAGTCGGAATTTTTTTTAACTTTTTCCCTTAAGCGCTATAAGTTCAATTCTATGTTTCAATTTCAATTTCTATGTTCTTTTCAAATCATTTTTTAAATATTTTTTAACACTTTTCTTTAAGAATACACGATTACTGTTCAAAATTAAAAAAACATTTTCTTTCTGAATAAATTAATTGCAATTATAAAATTTACTTCTGAAAATAAAAAATGTAATTCTTCTGAAATAAAATTTTTATCTAGAATTTTTCTTCTATATTTATTCAAGACTTGAACAATTTTTTTCAAAATAAATATTTAAATATCATTAAATTTCCATTGTTACTATCAAATTTTCCAAATTTAATAAAAATTCTTAATTTCTAAAAAAATTTAGTTTCATTTTTTTCAAGGAACAATTTTACGGAATTTCAGAATTTAATTTTTCAAAACTTTAATACTTTTGGTTAAACAAAAATTTAAAAACATATTCATATTTATTTTTCCCAAGGAATAAAAATTTCAAATAATTTCAATGAAAAACCTCGTGAAATATAATTATTTCTAAAATTTACAAGTCTGATTCATCCAAAATTCAATTATTTTTTTAGAATTTTTGAAAAAAATTATTAAAAAAAACTTTAATAATTCTTGAAGAAAAATAATTTTATTAATAATTTTTTTTCAATAAAAATTTAAAGATTTTTAAACTTATTCTTCTTTTAAATTCTCAAGGAATTTAATTTTAAAACCTTTTAAAATTTAATGAATTCCTAAAATTCCTGTTACGACGGTTTTAATATTTAATTATTTTTTAAAAGGTTAACTGAAATTTCAGGTAAATCAATTCTTATCAAAATTCAACTACGAGAATTGAATAATTTAAATAGAATAATTTTTGTAAATTCATAAAATGATATACATTCAAAAATATAATTATATTTATAGACAATTTTTAAAGAAGAAAAGATAAAAATAAAATTCCTGGAAATATAAAATTTTACTAAATTTCCAATTGTTTCAATTTGTTAAAATTATTATTGTGAATTCAAGTACCTTTTTCATTAAAAAATTTTAATTACTATTTTTCAAAAACCTAATTTTTTAAAAATTTCCAAATTAAATTTTTCAAATTTTATTAACTTTTGTAAAATAAATATTTAACAAATTATTGTTCTTTATTTGCTTAAAATTTTAAAATACTTAAAAATTTGTACTGCAGAAACAAAACAACGCTAACTTCAGTTCAATTTTAGTAATTGAATTCCTTTAATTTTTTTGACGAATATATTTAAAAATTGCATTGAAATTATTTTATTTTAAAATAAAAAATAAATTATTTTAAATTTCATATAATTTTTTTTTAATATTTCGAGAATATTTGAATTATTTTTTAGAGAATTTTAAATTTATTCCTTTTTGAATTTAAATTTTTAATAAAATTCTTAAAAATAAGTAGGTTTTTCGAGAAATTCGATTAAAATGGGATTAAATATAATTAAATTCCTAAAAAGAATTTTAGTATCTATAAAAATAATCGAATTGTATCGAACGATTTATTAAAATTTTAGGAAATAATAGAATTCTTTCGTGAAATTCATTTCAAAGTTAAATTTTTCTTAGGAATTTATTTAAAATTGTTTTGAAAATCATTGAATTTCTGCAAAGAGTTTAATTATATTTTTTAAAAAGTAATTGAATTCTTGCGAAGGTTTTATTGAAATTTTAGGAAATAACTGAATTTTTTTTGTGAAATTTTTTAACGAATTAAGAAAAAAAAATAAAATTCTTCTTAACTTAATTTTTTTGTTGAAAATAATTGAATTTTAGTAAAGATTTTAATAGCTCAAAAAAATTGAATATTGCTCAGAAGGATTTATTATAATTTTACAAAATATTTGTATTCAAAATCTATTATTTTTTAATAATTTTTAGATAGTTATTCTATTCAATTTTTTACAAAAATTTCTAATTGCTAACTCTTTATACATTCTCAACAATTCTTTATGAAAAAATCATTATTTTTAGAAAAATGTAACCAAAAATAAATTTACAGTTTTTTTGTATTTTTGATGACACGAAAAACCAGAAACTTTGTAGCATTTCTAAAACTTTGATATTTTCCCATTACTTTTGGATGAAATTTCCAAACGTCTTTGATTTCTTCCAAAAAACGACAACTTTGCTCTAGTTAAAAGTTGACAAAAATTTAAAAACAATAACATTTGAAAAATTTCTGCCTTATTCGTTTTAAATTGGAAAAAAGGAGAGAATTACCTGAACGAAGGACACATTGTAGGGGAAGCCCTTGTGACTTTTGTCCTTGATGAATCCAGGAATATCGATAGGACCATAACTGATTGGCATTGATAATGGAAAGAAATTTGGATCCGTTTCCTTATTATTCGAACCATCCTCTGTACTCGCTGGCGATTGGATAAAATTAACGTAATGTTTGATATTTTTTCTCGCAATTGTTATTAAATCCTTGTCAATATCGATTCCAGTGACACTGCGTGGCGATAAATCACGACCCACTGACAAAGTGATGTGGCCAATATTACAACCAATATCAAGAATATCCTTATCGAAGAACATCTCCTTCCGTTGAATGAAAACTTTCAATCTTGGATCCACTTCCAAGTTTAAATTTCGATATCCATAATACCTGCAAGAATGTTAATTTAATTTTATTTCCTTAATTCCTTAATAAAATAGATAATTTATCTTCTTTCTAAATAAAAGAAATATGATTCTTCAAACCTGTTATAATTTCCATACTGGAACTTAGCGTCCTGGGGTTTGAATTTTGGCATTTGTTGAGGTTTCTTCTTTTTATCTTGACTCGGCCTGTGGGTCAATCTCGGTTTCCAAGCTCCAGGTTGTGGAATAACGGGACTTACAATTTTATCCTTGGCGTCGAGCTTCCTTAATCTCTTATCCTTCGACTCTTCTAATACTTTTAATCGTAATTTCGCCTTATCCTTCACGGGACTCTCGACTTTTGGTTCCTTCGCCATCTCCCTTGTTGGCGAACTATTTTCCACTGGAATTTTATCCTCCACCTCAACAACCTTTTCCGTTGCGACATCTTTATTTTCCACTTGCTCTCCAACTTCAACTGTTGTTTCACTATTGCCCGAAAATGACAGCGCTCTCTTCTTTTTATTTCTATTTCGCTTTTTGGAATTCTTCTTTGTCGGCGAAATTAATTGCTTTTCATATTCTTCATTGTCATTGCAATTACTGAGATTTAATGGATCGCAAATATTCGGCGGAATTATCACTTCGATCGCTTCTTTTCTATGTTTTGGAATGGGTAGTGGTGATGATTTTGGTGTAACTGCATTCATTGCCCGATTTATCTCCTCGTCCTGCATACTATTTAAATTTAGTGGATCACAAATATTGCCGCCTAGAAGAAATTTTGTTGGTGGAATAATTGCGTCCTCCTTCTTACGACGCTTATGTGGAGGGAAAAATTTTCCATTCCCAGGAAATGTTTGCAAACGCTTACGACCAAATTTAAAATGTCGATTGTCCTCGTGCTTATATTTTTTATGCGTTGGATTAAAAGGTTTTCGTGCTTTCTCATTTTCCTTTTTATTCGAGTTGTTCAATTTTGTCGCACGATCCACTTGTGCCGAAGACATTCTGATGAGACTGAAAATTAAACAAATATACAATGAACGAAATTTCATTAAATTTTCTGTAATAATTATTCTTTTGAAAATCTAACAAAGTGGAAAAAAATTTTTCAAATTGTTTTTCGCAAATTAAATAATTTTTTCCCTAAACAAAATAAAATACCTACTTAAAATCAGAATTTATTCGAAATAAAAAAAAAATTTTTTTTTTTTAATATCAATTTTTGATAAACATTGAATATTAAAAAATTCTAACCCCAAAAAAATTGTACACGTCTGACAACGTAAATTAAAAACTGAATTCTTAATTAATGGGATAATAGAAACAAAGGGATTTTAAAATTGCATTCTAAACGAAATGGAATATATTAATAAAAAATGGGTCATTATCATAGATTTGAAGGGAATCGATGAAAAATATTGGCCTCTTTTTAAAGAGCAACTAAAATGATCGAAGATAGCGCGTAAATTTTATCATTCCCGCAAACACGCATGCGCTTCGAGTATAGTTTATGTGCATTTGGAAAACGGATGGTGAACAAAACTAATCTTTTTCATAAAGTTTTTTTCCCCTTGCATATTAACCTATGTGAATAAACTCACCTGAATTTAGATCCACGACGTCTTTCCTTGCCACCTGCTGTACCTTTTGGGTGCGTTAAATACAAAAAGAATCACTAATGACAACACTTTTCACCAGTTCAAGTTAGAACACCCTTTTCTTTAGCATTGACGATGGCGAATTGCTGCTGTGCTTCCTCGATTTCGACTCCATTCTCCATATTTGCTTGCGGAAGCCGAACGCGTGTCGTTAGTTTCCGTCAAACTTCGTAACCGCGCCTTACTTCAAGAGATCTGCGAAAATTTGAAATAGTAATTACAAATTTCCCTCTAAAGAATAAATTTTTCCTGTTTGAAAATATTACACTCTAATTCTATTTTCAGAAAATAATCCTAACTGTACTGTTGTTGATTAAAATTTAAAATTACTATTTATTTAATAATATTCAGAAAACTACTAACCGGAAATACTTGGATAATAAACCCCCAATTTGAAAAGCGGGTTGCATATTTCCGTTTTTTATTGTTTAAAGGGCTATTAATGCCTACGTCGCGGAAAAAAATTTATTTAGTCTTTTCGTGAAAATAAATTGCTTAAAAGTACACCTAATGTTTGGAAAGAAACTTTTGTCACTACGCAAGTACAGGTAAGTACACAACATCCATTTATTTACAATGAGTAAGTTTCAAATGTTTTTCTTCTATTGTTTTTTTTACATATAGACGCCAATAGGACGCACGTTTCGCGACATCGTTTTTTTCTACGATTTTTTTTAATATTTTCGCGTCAGTGTTATTTAGATTCACTTGCCATTATCTTTTTCCAAAGTTTCGCGAGTTTTACTACATCGAGAACTTTTTTTGTACCTCTTGCAATTTGCACAATAATTAGTAAGTAAATATGTATATTCCCCCTCAACTTGTAATTAGAGGTTATGATAACAAAAAAAAAATGTTTTTTAAACTTTCTACTTTTTTTCCAAAAAACTTTTTGTAAAATTCTATTTTTTCCCCCACTAGATTCGAATGAATACTCCGCCAACGATAAATTCAGTTACACAACCAATGGCACCGACAAAATCAAGTAAAAATAAGCAACTCAATAAATTGGATATTAGACCAAAAAAATTGCTGTACAATGATCCGGATAATGAGAATGATTCCGCGGAGGCAATAGTCAAGGACACGATGACAATTGAGGAGAAATTGAAAATTTCGGGAAATAGAGAAGAGATAAATGAATTTACAAAGCATATTGAGCAAAATGAATTGGATAATGAAGCTGAAGGAGGACAAATTGAACATTCGTATAATTTTCGACGAAGAAATAAAAATTCGACGCCACAAACTGCAACGAAGCAGGAATTAAAGAAGAAATCGACTCAAAAGAAAATTGTGGATAAGGAAAATGTTCAATTAGAAAATCCCAGCACGAGTGGTAATGAATTATTTTCTATTACATCCTCAAGATCCAATCCTAATATCCTAAATTCCCTGAGCCGAGAAGATTCTAATTCCAGTTGCCGAGGAAATTTCAATCACCTAAGAATATAAAAAAAAGAACGTTCTCCAATGATAAATCCTGTTTTCCTTTTTTTTCTACTTTATCCTACGTAACATGAAAACCGCAATGTAAACTGAAACCTTTCCTTCAATATATTTGTTACTGACAATAAATAATTTGTGTACATTTCACTCTTAATTTTAAGTTAAATTCATAACATTGAACATTTTTATTCTTATTCTTTCATTTTAATTGGATTTTTTCGTTTTCAAATCAAAAAATTTTCCTGTTTTCAATACTTTTCAATTTGTTTTTTTTACAAGGAATTAATTTTTACCAATAGTTCGCAGTTTAAAACAACTAAAAGTATGTATGAAAATTTGTTTCGTAATAAAAAATACCAAAATTTTCCTGAATTATACTAAAAATTATTGTTTGAATATTTTTCTAGATTTCAATTCAATGGGTCTGCCACTGTCACAGCCGAATGAAGAATTAAATATGAGGGAGAAAATTATTTGGCTTCAAAAACGAAGAGACATTGGTCTTTGGATTGAATGCTGCAATAAAATGTGTAAAAAATGGAGATACGTCGAAGAATATCACGATCCAGTTCAAGTTCCTAAAAAGTGGATTTGCCCTATGAATTCTGGTACAACTATTGAATTTAATTAAATTTTAATTTTAACAATTACATTTCTTAAATTTGGCAGTTAAAAAAATCTATGCAAAGGCATGAATTGAATTTTTAAAAAACAAATTTTCATTTGTAGATAAAAATTTCTCATCGTGTGACATTCCTCAGGATTCGAATTTTAATAAATGCGAAGACGATCTTATACTAAATAAGTATAATGCAGGAAGCATTGTGTGGGGAAAAATTAATGATTATCCCTGGTGGCCAGGAATTATCGACGATTGTCCCGAAACATTAAAATATTATGAACTCAAAGATTCACCTTCAATTCCGGTAAAAAAAATTGTTTTCAATTTTTCCAGAGTTATCAAAAACTTTAAATTTTAAATTCTATAAAATTTTGCAAGAAAAAATTAGATTATTTACAAAAGTTTTAATAAAACTCTTTGCAAGAATATTGCATAATTTTTACAAGTATAATATTATTTTTTAAACGAATTCAAATATTTAAAGAAAAATTAATAAAATTCGTTGTTTAAAAATTCAATTATTTTCATAAATAATGAAAGTTTTCTCAAGATTTCAATTATTTTTAATACAATTTTAAAATAAATTTCTCCAAAGGAATTTAATTTTTGTTTAAAAAAATGTAACAAAATACAGTTCAAATTTTTAAGTATTTTGAAATTTTAAGCAAATAAAGAACAATCATTAGTTAAATATTTATTTCACAAAAGTTAATAAAATTTGAAAAAATTTAACTTGGAAATTTTTTAAAAATTACGTTTTTGAAAAATAGTAATTAAAATTTTTTAAAGAAAAACGTATTTGAATTCACAATAATAATTTTAACAAATTGAAACAATTGGAAATTCTGTAAAATTTTATGTTTTAAAGAATTTTATTTTTTCCTCTTTAAAAATTGTCTATAAAATTATAAATATTATTATATTTTTGAATGTATATCATTTTATGAATTTACAAAAATTATTCTATTCAAATAATTCAATTCTCGCAGTTGAATTCTGATAGGAATTGATTTACCCGAAATTTCAGTTAACATTTTAAAAAATAATTAAATATTGAAACCGTCATAACAAGAATTTTAGGAATTAATTTTATTTCAAAAGGTTTTTAAATGAAATTCCTTGAAAATTTAAGGGGAGGAAAAGGTTAAAAATCTTTAAATTTTAATTTTTAAAAATGATCAATAACATTATTTTTCTTTAAAAATTATTAAAGTTTTTCAATAATTTTATTTAAAAATTCTAAAACAATAATTGAATTTTGTATGAATAATAGTTGTAAATTTTAGAAATAATTATATTTCATAAGGCTCTTCATTGAAATCATTTGAAATTTTAATTCCTCGGGAAAAATAAATATGGATAAGTTTTAAATTTTTTGTTTCATAAAAAATATTAATGTTTTGAAAAATTAAATTCAGAAATTTCGTAAAATTATTCCTTGAAAAAAATGAAACATAAATTTTTTAAAAATACCTCTATTTTCGAAAATAATTTTAAAAAATTGAAACAATTGAAAATATTGCCAACTTTTATGGAAATAAATTTTGAATTTTAATTCAATTTGCTGTTTGAAATATTTTAGAATTTTCTATACGAGTTGTTCAAATAATTACATTTAATGAAAGACCGTAAGAAAAATTCCAATTTTTTAAGAAATTAAGAATTTCCATTAAATTTCGAAAAGCAAAGTTTGAAAGTAACATTGGAAAAGAATGTTTCACGCGCGCTTGAGTGTGTTTAGTTTTGCTAGTATTGTAGAATAATTGACTTTAAACTGAATAGTAACGAAAATATTTGATATTTTTTAGGTAAGGTATCACGTTACATTTTTTGAAAAAGGTGTCTCGCGTTCTTGGCTCACTGAGAAGAGAATAAAACCCTTGAAAGCAGATGATGCAATACAACCGACAAAAAAACAACAGGTATAATATTTTATAAGAAGTTAATTCCAAAAGTTTAATTAATAAAAAGAAAAAAAAGAAATTTTTGTAGCTTTCTTTTTATCATCATTAATAATAATAATTAATATGCTGTTTCTAAACATCAAATTATGCTCCAAAAATAAATTGAAATTCACCATTTCAGCTTGTTTTCAAAGGAAAAAATTATGCCGAAGACGTGAAAAAATATTTGGCACTTGCAAAATCAGCATTACCATTTTCAATAACAGAAAGACTGGAAAAATTTAGTTTCGTCTCACGTTATAGTGGAAAAATAATAAATCCAGTTTCGAGAAGTACACCTCGTAAAAAGACACCATGTCGCATTGGTGTATTCAAATCGTCGAAAAAACGAACATTTTCTACCAAATTAAATACCGAAATCTCGTCGGAAAAGGAGATTGTTAATTCCGAAAAATTCGATTCAATACCACCTTTCGTGAAAATAGTTTCGGAAATAGATTCACCTAAGAATTGCGAAAAGGAGATTATTGATTCCGAAAAATTCGATTCAATACCACCTTTCGTGAAAATAGCATCGGAAATAGATTCGCCTAAGAATTTTGATTCCCCATTGGCTTCTTGTTCGAAGATAAAATTTCAAAACGACACGCAATTACCATCGACATCGACGGAATCACCTTTAGTTCCTTTTGAGTTTGCCAAACCACTTCCGAAATTAAATTTAAATTCATCTTCAGAGTCACCGTTGACGAGAAAAATTGCAAACACATCGTCTGGTCCAATTTTATTCGATTCGTCAAAATTCACAGTCGCCTCTTCAACTTCGACACCAATTAAAAAGAAATTACCCCTAGTGGAAGAAAGTTCTGAATTTTCGTTCGAATCATCATCCGGTGAATCTTGTTTATCGATGGGTCAACCGGCTTCACCACTAACTACCACCGATTCATCAGTTGAACAAGAATTATCGCAAATAAAGAATTTATCATTAAATGCTGACGATGAGAACAGCGATGAAAGTCGAAGTTCATCATCACCATTGTGCTGTGGTGGTGAAGACGCAAAAGAAATAAATCGTCTAGTGGATGAGCTTATAGAAGCTTACAATTCTTTTGATCTTAAAAAATTGGCCGAAATGGATCTTGAGGAATTAAAAAAACGTTGTAATTTTGATGAAGATTCACCGCCCGACTCGGACGATGAGGAAAAGGGCAAGTGGTTTTATACTTTTGAATCAGATAATGAAAGTAATTCCGATTCAAGTGACAGCGCTGTGCCATTGTCGAAAACTGGCATTAAATCGCCGAAAATCGTCAAAAAGAGAATTGAGAATTTTGACGAACTTTTGGGAAAAGCGATGGAAGAATTGAAAAAAAATCGCGTTAAACCCCCATCGCCACCGCCGGAAGTTAAGGAAAAATTGAGAAAATTCTTATTTCGCCGTTAATTGCAAAAGAAAATTGATACATTTCCTTTTTTTAATTTTATTTTAATTAATTAATTACTTAATTTTTTTCATGAATTTAAAAAATTTCGTTAAAATTTCTATCACTATCGATGAATGTTAAGGAAAAATTGACAAACTTATTATTACGGTGTCAATTACAAAAAAAATTGTAATATTTGTCAACTATCGATGAAAGTTAAGGAAAAATTGACAAACTTATTATTACGCTGTCAATTACAAAAAAAATTGTAATATTTGTCACCAAATTTTTCTTATATTTAAAATTTTAAATAGTTTTTTTTTATAAATTTTGTTCATGAATTTAAAAAAACTCGGTAAAATTTCCATGACTATCGATGAAAGTTAAGGAAAAATTGACAAACTTTTTATTACGCCGTCAATCACAAAAAATTGTAATATTTGTCACCAAATTTTTCTTATTTTTAAAATTTTAAATAGTTCTTTTTATAAATTTTTGCTGTGATTTAAAAAAAAACTTGTTAAAACTCAATCACCACCAATGGTGGATCAGGAGTTAAAGAAAAATTGCAAAAGTTAACTTTTAATTATTAATTAATTAATTAATTTTTAATCCGTCGTTCACTACAAAAAAATGTTAATATTTGTCACCAAATTGTTCTTGTTTTTAAAATTTTAAATAGTTTTTTTTATGAATTTCTGCTGTGATAATAGTGCAAGTACAGACAATTTTTTTGTCTCTAATATTCTTTTTTTATATATTAATTAATGTTAAAGAATTTAGAAAAGATTATTTTTCTACTTTAAATTGTAAAAAATGTTATTATTAAATTGGTTCTGAAATAGGAATGTTTATGTATTCAGAAGCAATTTTCAATTAAAAAATTTTATGAAGATTGTAATGTTGCTAAAATAAAGCATGTTTTTTTCAAAATAATTGATTTTTACTGATAAACAGCATTGTTCGATATCTTTATTATTTTAGATAAATTTAGATTATTATTAACTATTAATAATTAATAATTTCAAATAATGTTTATCATTTAATCCTTTAATGTAATATTTATCATTCAATCCTTTAAACTAATATTTAGCATTTAATCCTTTAAAACAATATTTTATCAGTAAATTACTTACGATAAATTCAAAATCAGGGAAAAAATAAAATTTAAATATTTAAAAATTCCCCGCTTATTTCAACGGCATTTGCTTCCTATCGGTCGGTAAAGTCACTAACTTCTTGTTCTACTTCAAAAAAGCGGTTAGCAGGAAGCCTCGTGCTTGGTGATTAATTTATAAATTATTTCCTGTTGCCGAGTGTATTTCCAGTTGCAATTCAGGTAAAAGAGTTTCTTTTAAATATTTAAAGCGCCTCAATAAATAAATATTTCAATTAAAAAGTCATGTGAACTTTAAACGAACGAAATTCACACGTTGCTCAATTTGAGGTTAGTTTTGTGCAAAGCCTCCACAGTTTGCAAAGTGTTTAAAAATTAATGTTTTTTACTATTTATTATTAAATTTAAAAGCACAAATTTTTCCATTCGAAGCGAAAAATACAATTTTTATCAATTTCACCATTTTTACGGCAGTTAACAGTCAATTTTCAGTAGTTTTCTTTGTTGGAGACAATTTTTCAAAACTTTTGTTCCAAAACAATTTTCTCGATTTCTTCTATGAAAATGTTAATAAAAAAGTATTTTAAATAATTTTTTTCAATTTACACAAGCTAATAAGTGTAAATAACAAACTGAATTGAAAATAATTTGTAATATTCTCCAGAATAACGAATTTCAATCGTAGACATTTTTTCACATCCCATTATAGTGGAAATTAATTTCAGAAATTGGGAGAAAATATGACTCAGCGGAAAAAACGATCCCTTTCAAACGACAAAAAAGGACTCTGGATTCAATGTTGTAATGAAAATTGTAAAAAATGGAGGTTTGTGAAGGAATACAAGGATCCGCTTTCGGTACCAGAGAAATGGTTCTGTTCAGAAAATTATGGTAACTAATAAATTTCTCTCTAATACTAATAAGAAAAATTTTACGAATTGAAAATAGATTAATTAATACCTCATTAAAATTGCCTAAATTTTCTAAAATACATTTCTATTACTATTTTAAACGTGTTTCTTTTTTATAGACAAGAAATTTGCGTCCTGCGATATTCCAGAAGAAAAAGCCGACGACGATCTCGTGGAAAGCGACTATGTTCCCGGAAATATTGTCTGGGCTAAAATCACCGGCTATCCATGGTGGCCAGCAATAATTGACAATTGTCCAGTGAAAAAAACTTTCTACGAACTCGGCTCTTCGGAAATTCCGGTAAAAATAACAAATATCTTGCATAAAAAACTATTTTTAAGCCATTTTTCTCCCACCTGCTTGAAGAAGAAACTTCTTTTTATTTTCTACTCAATGTTTACTGAATCGCCCATTTTTTTCAGCTTAGGTATCACGTGACTTTTTTGGAAGAAAAGGAAATTCATTGTCAGTGGCTAAAGTCCGATAAAATAAAACCATTCAAGGAAGACGATGGTAATCAACCAAAGAAAGCGAAGGTAAGTTTTTTACATTCTTCTATAAACTAACAATTTTTACCCTGCCTTGAAAATTACTTTTCTCCTTAATTGAAAATTTACAATTTATCTAATTTTTCCAAATTCAATAGTTATTACAGAGTAATCATTCGGTATCATTATGTCAATCTTTGGAAATAGCGAAATTGGCACTAACCCTAGACAATGAAAAAAGATTAAAGAAATACAGTATTTCGTCTCGAATCAATGATTCATTGAAATCAAATAATATACCCAAGAGAAGAAAAGAAAGCGTAAAATACGTTTCCTCGAATATAAAAGAAAATAATGTGAAAAAAAATCTCGAAAATTCGTCGAGTAGATATGAGAATTCTCCTCAAAAAGAAAATAACGTGAAAAAACCTCCTCTCGAGAATAGCAATAGACGAGAAAAATCTTCTCAAAAGCAAAACGTGAAAAAAACGCAAAAAAATTCGACCTGTAAATTAGAAAATTCTCCTCAAAAAAGAAAAATCATAGAGAGTAATTCGAATTTACAAACAAATTCTTTTATAATTTCGATGATTAATATTCCACGACAATTTTGTACAATTCAATAGTTTTAACATCTTTTTTCCCCTCTTTTCCAGAGGAAAGAAAATGCTTAACTTAATTGCGTTTTAACTAATTTTAAAATGAGCGAAAATCAAATTTTTCTAATAGAATTTAAATTTAATTTAGAATTGAATTTTTAAGTAAAAAAAAATTAATTGCGTTTTAACGAATTTTAAAGCGAGTGAAAATCAAATTTTTCTAATAGATAATAAATAATTATAATAATTATTATAAATTAATATTAATTAATTAATTTATTTATTTATTATTATTAATTATTATTAATATTATAATTTTTCTAATTTAGAATATTGAACTATTAAATAAAAAAAAATGGGGCTAAAGTTTCGAACGTTCAAATAAAGGGATATTTTTTTTTCACCTTCAGTATTTTTGAAAATTACCATCGAAAAGAGAAAAATAATTGAAATTAAACAATATTGACTTTAAAATTAATTTGTTTTAGTTTAAAAAATAATTTTTTCGGAAATAAAATACAAATTTGAAGAAGTAAAAAAAATATTGTCATTCAATTTGAACGTTCGAAAGTTTAAGAACGTATAAAAAATTAATTGCATTTTAACTAATTTTAAAGCGAGCAAAAATCGAATTTTTCTAATTACTAGAGTTTAAAGTTAATTTAAAATTGAATTATTAAATAAAAAATTAATTGCGTTTTAACTAATTTTAAAATGAGTGAAAATCAAAATTTTCTAATAGAATTTAAAGTTAATTTAGAATTGAATTATTAAGTAAAAAAATTAATTCCGTTTTCACTAATTTTAAAGTTAGCGAAAATCAAATTTTACTAATTATTAGAATTTTAATTTAATTTCGAACTAAATTATTAAATAGACATTAGTTTATCGGTAAAGAAGTTTTGTACCTAATTGCCGATTTCTCTGAAGAGTGTCAGCACTGTTCAGTTCTTTTTAAGTTTCCTGTTTATATTTAAAATTAATTATTCAATAATAAACAAAGACTTTATCGTTTTTCCATTTAGCAATATTTATATTTCCCATTATTCTAAGTTGTATTTAATTTAAACGATTTTTATAAAAAATATTCTGTGAAAATTTTTATAAAAGACTTTTTTTATTTAAAAAAATATGTGAATAATTTAATAGATTAGTAGAAAATGTATTTTAATTAATTTAGAAAAATGTGTTGTAATTGTTAATTTTATTTATTGTAAATAGCGTTAATAAATTTTTAATTTTCTCCAAGGAAGAAAAATAGTAAAATTTGTACAATTAGTAAAGTATTGGGAATTGTTGCCAATATTGTCATTAATAAACGTATTATTAATTTATTAATATTAATAGTTAATAATTAATTTTTTAAATAATTAGTAATTAGTAATTAGTAATTAATAATTAGTAATTAATAATTAGTAATTAAAAATAATTATCCAACTTTTAATTTTATTCTTCTACCTCTGGTTTTTCGGGTTTTTTTTTCGATTACTTTAAATCTGAATTAAAATAATGATTGTAACAGTAGAGTTTCTAAACGATTGTTTTCAATTTGAAATAATGGGGAGAAAATGGTTATAAAAGTGGAATATTTGCACATTTGTAAATCGTTATGATAATTAAGTTAGCCAAAGAGTTCGATAGGGTCACCGGGGTGTCATTAGAATTGTGACGAAAGCGGATGCGCTGACCTTACGATGTCAATGGTGAAGGTTCGTTTTGTCATTTATGCCAAGAAAAGGGAAATTTTTTTTTTCAACACAAAACTTTCAACTATTGGGAATCGAATTTTTTTTTCGTCTCAAAAGAATTTTGAATTTTTCCAAAAATATTTTCTCTTCGACACTTTTTTAAAATTTAATTCTACTGCCCTATTAATTACTTTAATGATGCTAATTAATTAATTAGTAATTAATAAACAATAAAATTCGTACAAAAAAAAGTATCAACAATGAACGGAAAATATTTTTGGGATAAATTCAAAATTCTTTTGAGACGAATAAAAAAATTCGATTCCCAATAGATGAAAGTTTTCTGTTGGGAAAAAAATAATTAATTCAATTTATTTACTCTTTGTAGTTAATTATTTTCGTTCAAAATTTTTTTCCAAATAAACTGCCACAAAATTCACAATAATTTTACAGAAAAATTTACCTTTAGAAATCGTAAAGAGAATTCTTTTTCTAAAAATACTTTTTTTTTGCAAAACAAATTTTTTTTTAACTGTCAATTTATATTCTTGCAATGAATTACTATTTTATGTTTCTCTTTTTTTTTAAATATTATGCAGTCATCTGTCATCATTCATCCAGGAAGATGACTAGTAAGTTTGACCATGATTAGAACTTTTTTTTTTCTCTCTCTCTCTCTCTCTTCTGATTGAAATTGAAAGTAAACAAAAGTTGCAGATGTATTTTTTTTCATTAGAATATCCTAGAGAATATACCTACGCGGATATAATTTCTATCGATAGATAAAAAGGAGAAAAAAATTTTTTTTGTTCCAATTCTTTTCATTATTTGTAAATTGTAAATAATGAAGAAGAAAAAAAAATTGGGAATAATTTTCGAAATCGTTTTATAAAAATTATACTTATTATCATTGAATATGAATAAATTAGCATAAATTCCTTTTCGATTTAAACATAAAATTTTATCTTTTTAAAACTTTCATATTCAAATGATAATTTATGAAAAGTTTATTGTATCGAATTAAAAAAAATTAACAACTAATATTGAAGAACCAGATGTCAAAATAATGAGAGAAAAAAATGAAATGTCTTTATTAGTCAATTAGCTTTCGAGCTTTTAAATGTGTATTTATATTTCAATATTGATATTTTCGTTCGTATTTCGTAAAGAACCAATTTTCTAAACTTATTATTATTATTATTATTATTATTATTATTATTATTATTATTATTATTATTATTATTATTACATAATAATTATCAAAAATATAAAAATAATTAATCAACTTTATTAATTTTATTATTTTCCTTATTTCTATTCATTGAATATTTCCATTATTTTTATAATTACATAATAATTATATTTTTTATTGATATTAATTACAATATTTCTATTTTTAGAAATATTTTTTTCTGATTTAATTAAAAATATTTTGTTCTGATTTATTTGAAAAATAGAAAACATTTTTACCAAAAATCCAATTTTTTCTTATAAAAAAAAATCAATTTTTTTCTCCTTAAAAATTTAAATTTAATGGAAAAAAAAATTAAATTTAAAAAATTTCCTTTCATTCGAAATTTCACAAGTGATAATGAGAGAATTATCGCTATGGGTTCGTCCCTGTAATCATTTCGATATAACGGTCCGACGGTTGCCACTCGAGTTCTGATCGGGTTATCTGACCCTTAAGTTATTTATTTTTTTCTTATATTTTCATTATCATTTTCCAATTTTACGGTTCTTTTTAAAATTTTTTTCAAAATTGACGACCAATTTTTTCCCTCAATTTATAAAATCTATTTGAAAAAAAAAAAATAATCAAGCACTTTCACAAATTTTTTTTTTGTACTTATTTGAAAAAAAGAACAGTAAAAATTCGATAATAAAAATTCAATTTTTGGATTATAAAGAAATCTCTATAAAGAAAGTGAATAATTTAACGATTCTAAGAAGAAGAAAAGAAATGAAAGAAATTCCAAATATATTTATCGAAACGAATTTTTTTTTAATTTGAGAAATTGTAAGAAAAAAAAATTATAATTTACATTTTACATTATAAAAAATATTATTAAATCCAGTGAATATTTTTTTACAATTATTAATTCATAATAATGATGATAATAATAATAAAATAATAATAATTCATAATTCATAAATAAAAGTTTAATAATTAATTGCAATTAATTTAAATAATTGATAATTATTAGTAAACAAATTTTTTGTGAATTAGAATTAAATTGATAAAAAAAATTCCGTAAATTAGTCAGTCGAAATTTTTAAGTATCATAAAATTATTATTAGAAATTCGATATTTTGTGTTATGTACTCTCCTCTTAAATTCGTAAATTATTCCATTTTTGAATTTATTTTCATCGGATTAAAATATTTTGCTTAGGAGAGTTATTTTTCTTTTTCTTTTTTTTTTTATAAATTCAAGACATTAGATTATCTTTTTCTTCGTGAGATTCCAGAAAAAAGTGTTCATATATTTTTCGTTTATTATTATATATACTCTCTTTGATATGAATCATATACATATATGTATGAATCTTATCATTTTTTTCGACTTATAATCTCATCAAGTTATTTTTGATAACGTAATAATAAAAAAAAGGAAAAAAAACTTACAAGTATTGAAAAATACCTTCTGGTATGTGAACTTATCCGCAATCGACTTTCATTATAATTTCCTTATTGCCTGTTGATGAATTTCGAATGACAAGAAAGGAAATAAGTTTGGAAACTCGCTTATGGTGAAAGTAAAGCAGTCTTCTTTTTTTTCTCGAAAGTGAAAAATAATTATTTTAAAGAGTGTTGATAATTTTTGTGGATTTTTTTTCTCATTAGGAAAAAAAGTATTTTTATATTCTAATTTTCTATATATATATATATAGAATAGGTGCAAAAGTACTGTTCGTTATTGATCTTTGAAGTTTTCTTTTATTTTTCTTCTAAGATCGCGAGTATTTATATAAGAGTTTGAAAAAAAATTTTTCTTTTCCTCCTTCACAATATACTTATTATTATATTATACCTGACATAACGATTATTCTCTTTTAGACTTGGGAGAAACCGGTTTCAGGGTCAGGCTTTCTTTTTTTTCGATATCTTGAGACGAAATGAAGTTTCAGGGGATTCAATTAAATTAGAGTTAAAAAGTGCATCGGCAATAAAACCACGAGTTACTCTTCTTTTAATTGATCTACTGTAAAATCATTGTTTGTTCGTGTATTTTACGATCGATTTAAAAATAGAAAAAGAGAGAGAGAGAGAAAAGTTAATCAATTTTTAATTTAAAAGTGTCTTTGGTCGTTAATTTTTACCGATGAATTAATTTTATTTTTTCATTTCTTATATTTGAATAAATAAATAATTCCGTTTTTCGAATTTTTACATTTTTAAAGTTTCGAATTTAGAAAAAGATTCTTTTTTTATTAAAATAAATTAGTACCTTTTATTAATAATATTTTTTTCCTTAAAATAAAAATTGTTCTCAATAAAAAATATTTTTTTTCTACAAAAAATAATACTTTTTATTAACAATAAAAAGTATTTTTTCTACAAAAGAAATAATTCTTTTTATTAACAATAAAAAGTATTTTTTCTACAAAAGAAATAATACTTTTTATTTATAATAAAAAAATATTTTTTGTACAAAAAAACATACTTTTTGTCTATAATAGAAATTATTTCTTCTTCCAAATAAGAAAAATCTTTTTATTTCATTAAACTCTCTGAAAATTAATATTTTTGTTATTAATAAAAAATAAAATGATTGCCAAATTAATTAATATAATAAATAACAAAAATTAAAAATTGTGAAAAATAAAAAATATTAGTGAATATTGCGACAATTTATTAACTCATTTAGTATTTTATTTAGTAATGAAAATCAAATATTTATTAATATTGATATTTAATTTTGTAATTAATTTATTTTGTAGACATATTTTTTTCTGTTTTGTAAAGGAGAAATAAGCGTAGAAAAATAAATAGCGAGCAAAATCAACGACCAAATGCAAATATTTTCACCGGAGGTACTCCATCCGATTACTCACATTGCTCCACCTTGCTCAACGTTCACGATTCATCAATAAACGTTGATAACAAAGTGGCATGGCCGCGACAACCCATAAAAAAATTTTTCCCATTATGTTCTTCTCATTTCAAGAAAAAAAAATTAAAAATTAATGAAAGAAACTCGATTATTTACGAAATTAGCCACAAAAACACGAAAATTAATATTTTATTTATTAATTTTATATTATCGCAATTAATTATTAATAAAAATTCAAAAGGAAAATTTGTAAAAGTTAAAAGTATATTTAAATATGGAAATTTAATTTCCAACGAAAAGTTTTTGGTAAAAATTAATTTTAATTGAAAAAAGGACAAGTATTTCAATATACTATTTCACTTAGATTGATAAATAAAAATAAAAATTTAATTGACCATCGTTAACCTATAAATTAATTTTTTTTTTGTTTTTTCAAATTTAAGAGAAACATTAACAAAAGACACTCGAATGTATTCGAATTTATTCACTAAAAAAACTGTTTTATTAATTATTTTATATATTATTATTTATATTATCAGAATTAAAAAATAATTAATTAATTTTATCATTTAATTTATTTTTAATAATAATAATCAAAAAGAGAAATTTAAACCCGTTGAAAGTAATTAAATATACAAATTTAATTTCCGACACAAAGTTTTTGGTGAAAAGATAATTTAATTTAAAAAAAATTTAAGAGTTTCAATATTACAATTTCACTTAGATTGACAAATAAAAATTTAATTAATAAATAAAATCAATGAACTATTGTCAATATATAAATAATTTTTTTGCAATTAAAACCTAAATTTCACTTAGATTGACAAATAAAAATTTAATTAATAAATAAAATCAATAAACTATTGTCAATGTATAAATAATTTTTTTTTTGCAATTAAAAAAAAGTTAACTAAAAAACCTAAATTTTGAAATAATAATTATTTTATCACTTACAATGAATAAATTCTTACAATTGATTGTTATGACTAATAATTAAATTTACCACAATTATTAATTAATAATAAAATTATCACAGTGAATTATTAATTATTTATAAAAATAATTTAAAACTGAAATTTGTAGCAATTAAAAGTATTTAAATATGTGAATTTAATTTCTGATTTCTGAAAAATCAGGTTAAAAGTAACTCAACTGAAAAAAATGCAACAAGAATTTTATTTTAATTAATATTATTTTTTTATTTTTAATTTAAATTAATTAGCATTTTAATTTACATTAAAAAATAAAAATTTAAATAATAAATAAAATTCGTCAACTTTTTTTAACTCAAAAATATAATTTTCTACGTTCTTCTTAAAAATATTGATAAAAGTAAACTGAATATTTTCGAAATTATCCACTAAGAGTCGAAATAATTATTTTAATAATTATTATTTTAATTTATCGCAATTTTAAAAACATTTGTAAAAATTCTGTACTAGTTAAAAGTTTAATTTTCCTATCTGACGGAAAAGTAAAAATAAAATATCCAAAAAGGAATTTAAATATAAAAAAAAACTTTCAATATAATTTCATTTGCAATGGCAAGAAAAAAATTTGAGTAACAAATAAAAATTAATTACTCTCTGACGGAAAATATAATTAAAAATAAAAAAAAATTTCTCCTTTCAACGAAAAATTTAATTCTCTAAAAATTTTTTTACTTTTACAACAACGCAAAAGATTTACAGCGCAAAAATTTGATATACTCGAGCAAGAAACTATTTTTGAACGCACTACAATTGCGTCAAACAATTGTTTACCTGTCTCAAAAATTCAAGTTTATAAATCACTGTGTAAATAAAATTTACCAAAATTTTCACGTTGTCCCAAAATTATATTATTATTATATACATTTTGCCTGTCTATAAATTTTGGCGCGTTTTCTTTGAAAATTCTTGTATACATTTTTCTATACAGTCATATATAGAAGAATTTTTCAATAATATTCTCCAAAACTTATGGGTTAGAAGGACTGCGAGGCACATGTATATTGACCTAACTTTTAAAAGATCGTCATCTCAATGTCAAGAGGAAAATTTCTTTTATTAAGTGAATGCAGGAATCTAGAAAGGTTTCATTTTGACCAGTTTAGAGACCTTAGAGGAGAAGAAGAAGAAGAAGGACTTTGTAGAAAAAAGGCAAAAGGAGATTCTAACATTTTGTATGTGCTCTCGGCACAGGTATTCGAAAATCTTTGTCGGACCATATTTTGCTTAGATTTTACCTGGACTGGTAATTATTTGGATTTTATTTTTATTTGAATTCTATTTTTTATTTGAATTCTGATTTTTTGGATTATTTTTTTTTGGATTCTTATTTTTTGGATTATTTTTTTTTTTGGATTGTAATTTTTCTTATTTGGGAAAAATTTATATTGTACATATGTGAATTTATTTGTGAAATTAAAGAATTGATTATGTTTTTAGGGATTTCGTAAGGAGATGAAGTGGTGATGTATATGAAGAGAGAGAGAGAGAGGGAGAGAGAAAGAAAGAGTGCGAATGACCGAACAACGGTCAATGCCGTCTGGTATAAAGTCGATGCCGTATATAATATCTTTGCCATTACTATTAAGTCGCCCTGGCTGGTATTCATGGCCTACTAATATACTCCGCAAATTCTCCCCCAATGGCCGAGTCTGACGTGACTACGGAGGTATGTCGTCCTCGAACCTCAACCATATTGGCTTCTAAAACCAATTTCTCTTTCTAAATAATATCTACACGAATCTTCTGATATAAAAAACTTTTGTGACTATTTTATTGATGAAGCTATACAGTAGCTCTTCAAACGTCTCGGATTACTTTCAAATACTTGACACGTTGGTTTTAGGTTTCCTGAGGTACTTTTTAGTGATTTCGACTGTTTAAAGGAATTTTTGACGATTTTTTGGCATTTAGAAGAAACGAAAGTACTTTTATGTACTTTCAAGTAATTAAAATAAATTTTTTGTATTTAAATTGGTGTTAAAATAGTTAAAATAGTTAAAATAGTTAAAATAGTTTAAATAGTTTAAATAGTTTAAAAAGTTAAAATAGTTAAAATAGTTAAAATAGTTAAAATAGTTAAAATAGTTAAAATAGTTAAAATAGTTAAAATAGTTTAAATAGTTAAAATAGTTTAAATAATTAAATAAAAGTATTTTTAGGTGCTATTAACTATTTAAAGTAATTTTGGATAGTTGAATTTGTATTTAAAGCAAATTAAAATACTTTTATGTGCTTTCAACTATTTAAAACAAAATAATAAATTTTTTTATCAACACTAAGTTAGAAAATACTATTAATTATTTAGAGGGAATTTAAAATATTCTAAGTTCTCTTTTAAGAGTTTAAATACTTCCAAACAACTTTGCAAGTGCTTTACACTGTTCAAAAAGACTTTTTCCTAATTTAAAATATTTTCAACTACTAAAAAATGCTATTAAATATTTTAACATACTTTCAGCTATTTAAAAATTCTAATAAATATTTAAAAATACTTTTAACTATTTAAAAATACTAACTAATATTTTAAAATACTTTTAGCTATTTACAAATGCTAATAAATATTTTAAAATAATAAAAATTGGACCAAAAACAAATTTTTTTAATTTTTTGATTGGCCGCTTAGTGGCGGATGGGGACAAAATCTTCTAAAAAATAAAATAATATGAAAAATTTTGGTATCACAATACTTCCTCTATATGAGGAAGCAAATACTTTGAACTATTGAAAAAAGCTAATAACTATTTTAAAAAACTTTCTATTATTTGACAATATTTTGATCAATTTAAAAATACTTAAGCTTTTAGCTACTTTTAATTACTTTTAACTATGTTTTAAAATGTTTGAAATTTAGAATTTAAAAAAAACATTTAAAAATACTAATTAACGATTTAAAAATACTTTCAATTCTTTAAACATAAAGAAAGTTAAATTTTCCTTCAATTATTTTTAAATGTTTTCTCAAACCATTAAGAACATTTTAAAATACTTTTAGCTATTAATTAAAAAATGCTAATCACTATTTAAATGTACTGTCAACTATTTTACAATTCAGTAAAAATTATTAAATTATTTTAAAGAATTTTAACATAATTTTTGAAAATAATTGAAGGTTTTGAAAGATTTTTTTTCTTAATTTTCAAAATAATTGTATTCAATTGAAAACTTTTATTAAATATTTTTGTAACAATAAATGTATTCTGTTGAGAAATTTTATTAAAATACTATTAAAAATAATTAAATTTCTACAATGAATTTTACTATTTACAAAAAATAATTTAGTTTTTCCGAAGAATTTTATATCAGAAATTTTTAAAATAATTGAATTTAAATAATTTTTTTCAAAATAATTGTATTCTTTCGAGAAATCTTTCTATAATTAAATTAAAAGTAACTGTTTTTCTTCAAATAATTTTATTATTATCGAAAATATATTTGGATTCTTGAGAATAACTTTATTAAAATTTTCAAAATCCTGATTAAATTCTTTTGAAGAATTTCTTTGAATTTTTTTTAAATAATCTATTTTCTTTAACAATTTTAATTGAAAATTTGAAATGTAATTGAATTTTATGAAGAATTTCTTTCAAGTTTTAAAATAATCGCTTCTGTTAAAATTATAATTATATACCTTATTGTTGAAGTTTATTAAAATTGTTTTCAATATCATTGAATTCCTGTGAAACATTTTGTTATTTATAAAAAATTAATTCTTGTGAAGAATTTTACAATTTTTAAAAATAATTGAATTGTTTCCAAGATTTTTTTAGAAGTTTGGAAAATAAATGAATTTTTTTGAATAATTTTATTAAAAATTTGCAGAAAAATTCTACTAAATCTTTAAGAGAAATTTTACTAAACAATTGACATAATAAAAGTTTTATAAACAAATTCTGTCATTTTTAAATTTTTAAAGAAAATAATTTAATATTTTACAAGAATTTTCTGAAAAAACTTGGAAAATAACTGAATTTCTAAAATAAATCTTAGAAATAATTGAATTTTTTAAATAATTCTTACAAGAAATAATATAGAATTAGAAATAATTAAATAGAAATAATTTAATTTTTTTTAGATTAAATCACTTTTAAAATTATTTTTAAGAGAATTGAATGTTTGCAAAGACTTTACTTTAATAATTGCATTGTGTCAGTGGATTTATGCAAATTTAATATATTTCAGAAAATAATTTAAATTTCTTAAAAATACGTTCAATCCTTTAAAAATTCTTTGGAATATTTATTGCTGAAAAATTTTGAGTATTAAATAGTACTTCGGAATAAAATAAAATAACTAAATTAAGTAAATAAATATTTTAGAAGAAGAAATAATATTTCAGAAGTTTTTTTTTAAAGTATTTAAAGAATTTAAAGTTTTTCATGAAAATTTAAAGGAACCAAGATAGAAAAAAGTTTCTTTGAATAAAAACCATTTAAAAATTAACACCCCAGAAAATTAAAAAAAAAGATCTTCACATATATTTTTAATTATTCGCCAATATTTCTTCTAATCAAAATTATTACAAATACACTTTAAATTACGTCACCCACCCAACAATTTCTGATTATAATTAAAATTTATCTTAATCACAAATATAGTTTATATAAATTGTGTCAATTTTAATGATTCTGAATTAAGAATTTCATATTCTTGAAATATGAAATTAATTACTACCGTATATAGAAGCATACTATATATTATTATTATTATTTTTATTATTATTATTATTATTATTATTATTATTCTTATTATTATTATTATTATTATTTTTATTATTATTATTATTATTATTATTATTATTATTATTATTATTATTATTATTATTATTATTATCATAAGCATAAAACGCAGATAAAGATTTTGAAGCACAAATAATAGTCTTATTATTTTAATAAATACGTATATATATACATACATACATAAAAGATGATAGATTATTGCATAAAATTTTGCAGGATATTTGTTTTATTTATATCGTTTACGTAATCAGTTCATTTTGTGACCAATATGATTTATCTTATCTGGAGCAAGACCTCTTTGACCCCATGTTTTCTCATGTCCTAATTTAAAAAAAGAGAGAAAAAAAAGAACTATATCAAGACGTTTGATTCCTTGCATATATTACAAAAACATGACTTAATGTATTTATAATGTTCCCTCTTCTTTCCCCTCAGTATAAAATCATTTTTAAGTCATTAAAAAAAAAAGAAAAGAAAAAAATTTTTTGTTGATAAAACTAATGAAACAGTGCGGAGCTGAGAAAAAAGAGGCAGAAAAGACTAAAAGTTTATTGTCTGTTATCAAAAATGTATCAGTATTTCATTTATTTATCACAGAAGTGATTATATTCCATTTATATGAATTTAATGAATGACATTAATTATAGTTTATTAATAATTTAGACTCTTTAAACTATTGTGAGATTATTACACTATTGTGAGTATTCTAATAAGACATCGTGCTATATTATAATGTGGAAAGAAACTAAATATTCAAATTCATAAAAGTATTTTAAAATTTTTATTTATTTTTCTTTTTTTTTTATTTATTTCTCCCAAATTTCACCCACGAAAAATAATAAGAAAATGTGAAATAAAAATTTACACAGTAATGATGGATTGGAATTTTTTTGCAAACTGTTAGCAAACGATATAAATGTATACAAAAGCGAATGTGAAAAAAAGGCAAAGAAGAATGATATGTTTAGAATGTTTCTAATTGATTCGATGGTCAGTTTTAATTTTGAATTTTAACGAATTGTCCCCTCTTAGTTGACTCAATTGTTCCAAACTGGTCCAAAAGGGTCAATGTACATCGAAAGAGCAATTCAATGACCTTTGGTATTTGTAATCTACATCATTGTGTCGTCGTCGACTTTATACTGTTTCGACCATCCTGCGCTATAGCCGATATATGCAAAAAGCATTGCGACTCGAGATTAATTAAAAAAAAAGGATATTTAAACTATTGCTTCGAAAAATAATCAATCTTGACGAATTTTCTGTTTTCTAAAACAAATGCTTCATTGCATTTGGAAAACATTCAAAAAATGTTAATGTTTGTTGGAAACGTTAAAATGTGAAAAAAGAACATCGTCGAAAAAAATAAAAAAAATAAAATGAAAATGCGAAATTGTAGGAGGGAGGTATAATGATAGTTGATAGTTTCATATTCCAAGGGTAGGATACACATGTACGATATCTAACTGTTAATGTGGATGAACAAAGCAAGCTTAAAATAACTGTTTCGAAGCTTTTAGTGTGACGTTTTCGAACGCTCTGGACTCGTAATTCCTGACTCATCCTTTTAAAACAGGGACACTCGTTTTTTTCTCTCTCTCTCTCTCTTTTTTTTTTTTTAATATAAATTAACTCCTGTAACTATACTTGTAGAAAAAAGTGGCTTCAAGTCGAAAAAAGTCGAGGCTTCGAAGAAAAAATATTCTTTCAAACTATCTTTTTCAAAAATGTAATTTAAATTTTAATTTACATTGAAAAAGTCTTTGCGATATTCGATTTATATTCTATTTTTTCTTTTTTTTAAGCAATACTGTATTTATGAATACTTTCGAGGATATCGAAGTATTTTAGGGGACTTTGAAATACTTTACACAACTTCCAAATACTTTACGGGGCTTTAAAATACTTTACAGGATTTTAAAAAACTTTATAGGACTTTAAAGTACTTTATGGGACTTTAAAATACTCCAGAGGATTTTAGAATACTTTAAATGTGTTCTTAGTAATCCAAAAGGACTTTAAAATACTTTACGGGACTTCAAAATACTTCAGAGGACTTTAGAATACTTTAAATGAAATTCTTAATAATCCAAAAGGACTTTAAAATACTTTACGGGACTTCAAAATACTTCAGAGGACTTTAGAATACTTTAAATGACTTCTTAATAATCCAAAAGGACTTTAAAATACTTTACGGGACTTCAAAATACTTCAGAGAACTTTAGAATACTTTAAATGAAATTCTTAATAATCCAAAAGGACTTTAAAATACTTTACGGGACTTCAAAATATCCAGAGGACTTTAGAATACTTGAAATGATTTCTTAGTAATCCAAAAGGCCTTTAAATTCTCCAAGAGGCTTCAAAATACTGCAGAGGACTTTAGAATAATTTAAATGATTTCAAAATAATCCAAAAGGACTTTAAAATACTTTCTAGGTCATTAAAACACTTAAGAGGACTGTAAAATACTCCAGATGACTTCAGAATACTCTAGAAAAATTTTAAATACTCTAGAGAACATCAAAATACTTTAGAAGACTTTATAATACTCTAGAGGACTTCAGAATACTCTAGAGGACTTCAGAATACTCCAGAGGACTTCAGAATACTCTCGAGGACTTAAAAATACTCTAGAAGACTTAAAAAATATTTTAGAAGACTTCAGAATACTCAGAAAAACATGGAATTATTTCAGAGGACTTCAGAAAATCTGGAAGACTTTGGAAATACTCCAAAGAACTTCAATTTACTTTAAAGTACTTTGAATTACTCTGGAATATTTTAGAGGCTTTCGAAATACTTCAGAGGACGTCAGAATAATTTAAATGTCTTGAAAATTATCTAGAGAAATTTAACAAACTCTAGAGAACTTCAAAATACTTTAGAATACTTTATAATACTCTAGAGGACTTTAACATACTTTACGGGACTTTTAGAATACTCTAGAGGACTTACAAATACTTCTGAGGACTTACAAATACTTCTGAGGACTTCAGAATAATGTGAAGGAGTTAAAAATACTCCAGAGGAGTTTAGAATGCTCTCGAGCACTTAAAAATACTTCAGAGAACTTCAATACACTTTAAATTAGTTTAAAGTACTCTAGAATATTTTAGAGGCTTTCAAAATACTCCAGTGGACTTTAGAATAATTTAAATGATTTTAAAATAATCTAAAATTAATTGAAAATACTTTTGAGGTCTTTAAAACACTCTAGAGGACATTAAAATACTTCAGACGACTTTAAAATACTCTAGCGAATTTTGAATAAATCTAGAGAGCTTCAAAATACTTTAGAAAACTTTAAAATACTTAATTTTAAAATACTTTAATTTCAAAAAATTCTGGAAGACTTGATAATACTTTAGAGAACTTCAAAATACTTTCGGGTACTTCTGAAAATTTATAGGTCTTTAAAATATTTTTAAGGATTTGAAAATACACCAAAGGACTTAAAAATACTTAAAAGTACTTTAAAATACTTCAGAGTACTTCAGAAAACTTCAAGATACTCTAAAGAACTTAAAAATATTCTTGAGGCCTTTAAAATACTTTAAAGTAAATCAAATAATTCGCAGATATTTTAAATATTTAAAAATAGTTTTAAAAAAGGTCAAAAAGTACTTTAACTATAGTAAAGTACACTTGAATATTTAGATAAACTTTAAAATACTTTCAGTTACAATGCTGAAGTATCAATGAAATGAAGTTTCTCCAAACTTTTGGAAATACTTTTAAATCTTTTGAAGTTCTTACAACCATTTTAACGCACTTTTTAATTTTTTGAAGTACTTAAAAATACTTTAAACTATTTTGAACGATTTTAAATTTATTTGAACTACTTTTAAGTACTTTTTTTGTTTCATAAATTATTTCAACGTTTTTAAAAAATGTACTTTTTACTTTTTGGAAATAATTTCAGGTTCTTTGAGGTATTTTCAATTACTTTGTAGTATGGGAGCCATTTTAGGTTTCTTTTAACTTGTCTTAAATACTTCAAAGTATTTTAACTTTTCTAGAACTTCAAACTGCTTCAAAGTAGTTTTTACCACTTCGAAGTAATTCAAAGAATTTTTAACTACTTTCATAGCTATTTTGAAAAACTTAAAAGAAAATAATCGTAAAGTTCTTTTTCTTCTTCCTTTAAATATTTCTAAAATACCACGAGGTTTTTATAAGTATTTTTTAAATCCAGTTGGAAGTATTTTTAACAAGTTTCGTGAAGTTTTAAGTACGTTAAAATTCATTCGAATATAAATCCTTCGTAGCATTTTTAAGTAAAATTTACAAAATACTTTTGTTCGTAAAAACAATTTGAGATTTTCGAAAATACTTTTAAGTTTGTCAGTACTTTGAAGTCATACTTCAAGTATTGAAGAAACTTTGATGTTTAAAATTTTAAACCACTTTAATGTTAGGTACTTAAGTATAAAATTAACCTAATGTTTCAAGTTACAAAAAGAACATACCTAAAAACGAATCCTGATTCGATCGGTACTCGAAGTATTCGAAATGGCACTTCAACCTCCTGACCTCGAACTGAAGTACACTTGTTGCTGAAGTAAAGAGCCGAAAACACCTGTAACAAAAAGAAAATATCGTTCACATAATCTCCCTTAAATTTTTTACCAACTTCAAACTAAGAAAGATTTAATTTTTACTCTAAAAAGCAATTTTTCAAAAATAAAAATAGAAAAAATTAGCACAAAATACCGGTGCTAATTTTTATTTTTTTTAACTTGAGAAGTATTTTTTTTCTTCAAAAGAGGGGATATGAAGGAAAGAAATTCCAAAAAGAAAAAACACCCCTCTTAAAATTTAGCTTAGAAATAGAAAAAGAAGGAAGATGCGAACATAGGAGGAGAGAATATGCATCGTCATATGTGACTTCTTCCCCCCTTGGGAAAAAAAAAAATCCCCCCTCTTTTCCCCCACCATCGTCAAGCATCATCCCCGAAACTTCAACCACCCCTCTCGACGCCATGGGGTTTCCCCCACCATTTTCCTTAGTAGCGTCGACCGGTTCCTTCGGCGCGTTCACGGAGCGCATTGGTTCTTAGTACATGTCAGCCTCCGCGCAGTTTAGTTTGGTCTCCTCGCTTCTTTCGACAAGTCTTTTTTTTTTCTTTTTGAAACACACAGTTCTACTTGTAAATCTGTTCGCGTCACATCAAATTTTAATTCAAAGCTATTTTTTCCCTTTTTTCCCCTTTGCGGTTTAATTTAAATAATTTTATTTTTACAAAAATCGCGTTTAAATAAAAAAAAATCGTTATAAGGAAAAAAAAGTGTTTCGGTTAAATTTTTTTTCAACTAAAAAAAAAAAAATTTAAGGGCGTGCAACCCGCCGGATGTTATATATTACGTTGGCGGAAGTTGGTTTCTTTTTGAAAATGTATTTTACAATTATTTTTTGCTCTCGAAATTAAGATTAATAATAATAATATTTCCAATATTTAATAATTTTTCATTTTCGAATTAGTTGCTAAACTGAAAAGTACTCCCCTTAACGAAACGTACTATTAAGACGGTACGAACAAAAAAAAATGTGCTCGAGTGATTTTACCGACCAAGCGCGGTGAAGTGGCGTGAGAAATGGGCAATTTCTTTAACATTCCAAACTTGAAGATTGAAGCCTCCATTTTTCGGAAGCTTGCGGTTTTTTCTCCTCTCTTCACAACATGATTAAAAGAGGTAATTTTCTGTCTGCTTTTTTTCACCTATTTTCAAGAAATTAATTTTCTTTTGCTTCAATTGGTATTTTTTGAAGAGGTTATGTTCTATTTCCAATGGTCGTTTTGCTAGAATTTTTTTTTCAAGAATAAAGACCGAAGGGAAAAATATTTTTCTATTTTACTTTTCCTCTTTATATAGTCAAGGAAATATTTAAAGAGAAGGAAAAATTTGTTTAAACAATAAATAAAATTTACTTCGGAGCAAATATAGTTTAACATTTTTCAGTTCTTTTTTTTAATTCAATAAAAATAAATTCAAAAAATTTTAATTCAATAAAAATAAATTTAAAAAATTGTAATTCAATAAAAATAAATTTAAAAAATTTTAATTCAATAAAAATAAATTTAAAAGTTCTTAATTCAGTAGTAATAAATTTAAAAATTTTTAATTCAGTAAAAATAAGTTAAAAAAATTTTAATTCAATAAAAATAAATTTAAAAGTTTTTAATTCAGTAAAGATAAATTAAAAAATTTTTAATTCAATAAAAATAAATTTTTAATTTCTTAATTCAATAAAAAAATTTTGTAACAAAAAACTCACTTCATTGGAGTAAAATTCAACGTTAAATAAAATTGTTAGCTAAAAATCTGTCCGTTTGGAGTAAAAACGTATTTTCGGCAAAAGTAGAATTTTTGGCGCGAAAAAAATTTTTCTTTTAACGTTAAACTTTTTTGAATTTCACTAAATAAATTAATAGACTACAAAATAAATTATTTTCTAAACTTTCTGCTTCTTTTTTCGACTTTTTATTAACAACTTTTTCTCTACTTTCCACTAGAGAAGAAATGTATCGTCTAAAACGAATTATTTACGAAACGAAAAAATTTGTATTGGTTCGAATTTTTTTTTTTTTTTATAGTGCCAATGCTTTATGTCGATAAGGTTATAAATGTTGAACAATTCGAGACGATCTTTAAAGGAAAAGGTCTCTCGGCATTGTCGAGGTAAGCGAGAAGGAAAAAGAGGCTAAAAATGTGCCATCATGATTATAAAAGCGACCTTTTGTATTTGCACCTGCCTATCAGGCATACCGCTAATCGCAAAAGAACGACGCTGCAATGTGAAACTTTTTTTTTTTTTGTTCCTTTTTTTCTAGAAGCACATACACACAAACTCACATATAGACATGAAATAAAATAAAATAGTATTTTGCTAATAAACTATTTAGTCCAGTCATGATATGACTTCAGTGCAAAGAGATAATTGTGAGATCGAAGTTCAAATGATTACAAGTCTTTTGTTCATTCAGAAACTTATCAGCTACTAAATTACGCCGACATGCAAAATTCCTTGAAATTTGATTAAAACGGGGTTTTTTTTTTTAATATTCTACGGAATTTTTTTCGTTGTACTATATTGTACCATGTTGTACCATATTGTACCAAATTGTACCATAGTACCATAATGTACCATATTTTACTATATTATCCCATATTGTACCATACTGTACCATATTAAACCATAGACCCTATTTCGATCGTTTTCCATATTTTTCCATAAAGTTTAGAAATAGAAAATTTATTAAATAGAAATAAAATAAATTCAAATAGCTTCCTGACTGAATTATTCCCCGGAATAAATAATTCCCGATTAGAAAAAGTAGAGAGAGAGGGAGAAAAAAAACCGGCTCTCCCAAACAGGCAGACATTTTCACTTAGGACTCATTTAAATAAATCTTCTCTTCGCTATGGTAGGGACCAACCGAAATTGATATTCAAATACAAAACCCTCATACTTCAGAATTTTTATTTCTCCAAGAGGCCCCATGGAAAGAGAATACCCCTTTTTTGGCATCTGGTCTTTTTAAGGCCTTTTACTTGTGAGAAAGAGAAAAAGAGAGAGAGAAAGAGAAAGAGAAAGAACGAGAGAGAAAGAAAGAGAAAGAACGAGAGAGAAAGAAAGAGAAAAAGAGAGTGAAAGAGTCTTTTAACTATGGCGAAAAAAAATTCCTGTGTCATGAGGCCAGAGGAGACGCAGTTAAGTGCCTGCGATATTGGGAGTCGTCTCATCGTCCGTCCGATAAAGTTTGGTCTTCTTGATCGTTGATGGTCGCATTGCCAGGCCCAATTAAATGAAAGCTTCACGCCATGGTTTCGTAAGGTCGTCCTCATCGAGCCTTATTTGGTCGGCGACAAACATCAGCTACCCACCCTCTTTCCGCCTTCTTCGTCTCTCATGGGATATTCTATATCCCCGTCTGGCGCATCCAGACTTCCTCTTTTTAATTGAAGAGGGGAAAAAAAATTTTTTTTTTCAACCCTTGCCCTTTTTCTACCGCAACTATCCAGATTCAATCTTGCAGCACTTTTGAAGCCACCCACAAAATTTGAACCGAATCCATAAAACCGTTTTCGAGTTATACGAAATCCAAAATAAAAAAATCGAACTCAAAATTATTTTGAGTTTACGTTTTCGTGCATAGCTCCCGTTCCAAAAGTCCTAGGGACATGGGATTTTTTTCTACACCAATAGAATTTTGAATAGAATCGTTCACTGTTAACTTAAAAGTATCAAATTGCAACGAATTGACACCAAAAATGTGGATCAAATAAAAAATTGATCCACATTTTTGGCATCAATTTGATCCACTTTAGTATCAATTCGATACTTTCGGGAAAACTGTGTTTGCAAAAAAAGAGAAGCGTCGACTGTGACTTTTTTTTAAATACATTTTTGATTGCAAAAAATCAAGTTTTGAAAAACGAAACCAGGAAATACGTTCCCTCGGTAAATATTGTACCAACTATTAGGCGATTAAATGAAATTTCATCAGAAACAGGGCTATCGGTTTGATCCCATCTCTCTTTATGTTGAGGGTCAAAGTTTACGCTGCAATTTTCTTTAATCGATTTCAACCCACTTTTGATAATAATTCATTCTTATTCCTCAGATCAAATAGTAAAATGTGTTTAGAGAGTGTAGAAAATTTTTGTTTGTCTACATAGTCCAAGAAAAGTTTAATTGCAACGAAAGGGAAAAATATTGTTGGCTGAATATTTCGAAGAGAAAAAAATGTGGATTTAATTTTAATTTTCAAGCAAACTGACAATTAGTTAAACGTTTCTAGACAAATGATGGCCTTTAATCAAGGTTTCATTGTTTCTTCAAGTGAGACTCGACTATTTGGCTTTGGCTGTCTTTGTCACTAAGTTGGCAGCCTGTTGAGATACTGGTACCTACATGTTCCGGACATTATTTTTATTCATGTGTAGGTGCGTAATGGATAGCAGAAGCCCCTTTCTCACTTGTACCGTTTCGTTGCCAAGTGTAATAATAATAAACAGGCTTTTACATTTCTCTTCACTTCTCAGGAGCGCAAGTGACATTTTTTTTCCTTTTTTCTCCTTTTCATTCATTGAATTAATTTCTGTTTTCTCTGATTGATTGAATTATTTAGTTTGATTCAAGTTTTAAAAAATAGTTTAATGATTATTTTTGCAATTGAATGCCACTGAATTTACTTTGATTCAATTTTAAAAAAAATAGTTTAATGACAATTATTTTTACTCAATGGATAAATTTAACCAATTTTTCTCTAATGAACAAAAATTAATTAACAGTGGAATGTTTAGAAATTCGTTTTTTTTTCAGAAATGATGCGATAAATATTTCTATCTGCGTCGCAAGGACTTTTTTTTGCGTTTGTCATTCTTTTTTTTTCAACTGCACCTAAAATATTCATTTTCTAATTACCATGAGCAATGTAAATAGAAATTAAAAATTCATTGGAAAATAATTTTTATTTAACGGAGGGAAAAAAAATTGCATATCCATTGCATATAGTCTTGATGGTGCTTCAATGCATAAATCAATTTTAACGAGAAAACGGGCGTTAAGCACCTATTTACCTTTTAAACCATTGCAGACAGCTATGTTTACTATAGGACTTCACTTATATTTTTCTTTGAGAATATTTTACTTTCATTAGGTAATAAGTAACTTAAACAGTTACTTTGCGAATTTGGAAAAAAAGGAATTAAACATAATTATAAACAGAATCATTGTAGAAGTGACTTAAAAATGAATTTTGGTTTCAATTTTCATTTTCAAAAATTTGTTTTACAAATAAATTTTTTTAATATACTTGTAAGTATATTTTGCAAATATATTTTTGTAATACTTTGTGTAAATGTATTTTTGTAATTGATTTTGTAAATATATTTTTGTAATACTTTGTGTAAACGTATTTTTGTAATTGATTTTGTAAATATATTTTTCAAATACAGTTTTTAAATATATTTTTCAAAATTATTTTATGAGTGTATTTTTTAAATTCATTTTGTAAATATATTTTAGAAACACATTTTGCAAATATGCTTTTAAAATATATTTTATAAATATATTTTTCAAATACATTTTATTTTATTTTGTAAATATATTTTAGAAACACATTTTGCAAATATGCTTTTAAAATATATTTTATAAATATATTTTTCAAATACATTTTATAAATATGTTTTTCAAATAGATTTTGTAAATATATTTTTCAAATAAATTTTGTAAATATATTTTTCAAATAAATTTTGAAAATACATTTTGAAAATACATTTTGCAAATATGTTTTTCAAATAAATTTTCAAATACAGTTTGTAAATATATTTTTCAAATTCATTTCATGAATATATGTTTCAAATGAATTTTGTAAATATATTTTACTAACACATTTGGCAAATTTGCTTTTCAAATTCATTTTTAAATGAATAAAGAGATCAATAAATAAACAAAATATCTAGCTCTGAATATTGGTACCTAAGAAGCAAAGAATTTTAAGGTTATGTTCGTGCCATTTTCAGCCTATAATTAAAACATTCCTTCTTTAATTCAAAACAAAAAAAGTTTTTATTAATTACTTTTTAGTGTAATAAAGACCTGACCACCGAAAAAATGATTAAAAATCGATCCTGTCTCTGTATTTTCATTCCAAAAATTACAAACATAACCTCAAAATTTTTTTTTCCGCCTTAGTCGTAAAAAAAACATTTGTCCCAAATACTCGTTAAATAAATAAATAAATTTTCCAAATACAGAACAAACTGCCACAAAGTACCATAAATATTAACAAAAAAAAGTACTTAAAAATAAATACAAAAAAAAATGATTGACACTTTTATGAAAAATTGACAGTAAAAATATTGCGAATTACCTAAGAGAAGAAGAAGAAGAAGAATGAAAAAAAATCACGTCACTTTGAAATTCTCATGGAGAGAGAAATGAAACGATATTATTTATTCATTTTATTCTAAAACTTTTTTCCTTACTTTAGGATCATGGTTTCGGCCCTGAACCCTCTCTCCCACAAGCGAGGCAAAAGACTCGGCTCGTCTGCAGACTGGTAGACACACACGTGCGTTGCCAGTTTTCGCTGCTACTCGCTTATGTATAACGATCTTTTTTATTTTTTTTCTTTTTTTTTTACCGGCAACTCGTTAAAAAAACGTTAGCATTATATATATATAAATGCCAGAGAGCAGCAGAAACCCGCGCGTCTGTTAGCATTTTGCAGTCAGCCGGAGAAAAATATTTCCCTCCCGATCATCATTTCGCTATTCTGCTCACGCGATGGATGCTAATTTTATTTTTGCAAATGGAATTCGAAAACCTGAGACAGATTTTAAAATCTCCGGCGAGCATATTTTTACATCTCCTTCTCACTCTTTTACTCACGAGTTTTTAAATATATAATCCCGATTCTCTTGATATTTATAGATCGAATTTTTGAAAATTGCCCAAAGTTATTAAATTCAAGAAAATTACCAGAAACTAATTTTGACGATTTTCGAATTTTTTATTGCAAATTATCAGAAACTAATCTTGCAATAGACGCGATGACACCAAGAAAATTTTGCGCGAATCGATCAATTTTCTGCCGAGTTATAGAGAATCAAAAATAAAAAAATGAAACTCAAAAAATTTTTGAGTTTACACTTTTTAGCAGAACTTTTGCTCTAGTGATCGTGGGAACTCGCGGTTTTTTTCAAACACCATTATTTTCTTATACTATTTTGTAAACTCGTTGAGAGAACTTGCTCGGAACTATCACAAATGCCAAACGGAAGAAAATAATTTTCGATTATTCGATTTCTTAGATTTTTTTTGGGGAAATTTGAATTCTTTTTAGAACAGGAAAAACTTTTGGTATTTTAATAACTACTTGTTTTCTTTAATTTCCTTCCAGCATGAGCTCTTAATTAAGAGATATGCTTATAGTGGAGATATTTTTGCAATTCACCATTTTTGTGGAAAGCGATAATAATTTATCTCGGTGAATCTAAATGGATTAGTTAATGTAGTTCGAAACAAGTTGTAGAAAAAGGAAAAAAAAATGCACAAGTCAGTGGTGGTTGTCCTCGACCAACGGGATCAGGCAGCGGCCATCTTTAGACAACAGATTAAATGTTCATTATGGATATTAGGCCTGAGAAATTTGCATAAAGGCGGAGTTCCCGCGATAAGGACGCACGGAAGACTCGTTCAACTGGCGAATCATTTCTTATTCCCGCCTTATTTCTCACTTCCATCTTTCATTCATTACTTTAAACTCACACAATTTTTGTAATATTTCCAATTGTACCGTTAATTTCAAAAGGTGGAACTTGTTATTTTTTTTTGATGGTCTGTGGACTTAATGGAACTGTATATGCTAGTTGATATTTGTACTTTTTGTTGTCAATTATTAATTTTGGGTAATAGGGTAGCCTAAAAGTTGAATTGTTGCCTAAAACGTTGCGATTAGGATTTGGTTCCAAAGAAGTATTTCTTGGGTCCTTAATTATTCCCATTGTCTTAATTCTTTCGGTTTTTTCTTCAGTTTGGTTCATTAGTTATCATTCTTGATTCATTAGTTTTGGCATTTTCGTTCTTTCATCATTTTAGTTCTTTCTTCATTCATAACTTCTTCTTTGTCACTGAAAATTTTGGCATAAAATACCCAAAACTTACTTTTTGAAAACCCATTCTTGAAGCTAAGCTGAAGAGAAAGTCAGTAGGTTCTGTAGCAAAGATTTCGTTCAAATTCGAAAAAAACGTTTCCGATGTCAAGTGGACTAAAAAAATCTGATTCGTATTGGGAATCAATTTGTAACCCAATCAAAAATCCAGTTTAAAAATTCCCAAATCGCGTCTTCAGATTGTAAGATATTTTCGAAACGAAATTAAAGAGTTGATTATTTTTTTTTTAGGTGGATTTTGAAGAGGGCAAATTGGAAGTTAAAATACAGGAACGGTATAGAGTGAGAGAGAGAGATGCTAACGTATCGAATCTTTTCTCTTCTCTTATATTACCTTCCTTTAGCTCTCTGCGAGTTTATTTATTGCCGGTATTAATACCAAGCCCCCGAGAAGAGGAGTCGGTGTCTTGGGGTGATTACATAAAACTTGCTTACCTCCTCATTTCCTCGGCACTACAAGTTGTTTTGCCCTCTCCCTCGCTTTTAATTCCCCCCTCATCTGATTCCAGTTAAAAACCCCTCTCCACGCCTCTCAGACGGGATCTTATCTCCAACCGCAATGGACCCTGTTAACTGTCACATCTATTCATCTAAAATACTTCTACAGACTGTATAAATATAGCGAACAATTTTTTTTTTTTGATTCGTTTTACTAAAGGAAAAAAAATGTGATTATTAATCAGTTTTTCAGGGGGGAAAACAGGAATGACGAAGAAGAAGACGAAGCAGATGAAGAGGAAAAAGACGAAAACGAAAAAAGGTGGTAAAAGATGTAGAAAACGAAGAAAGGAGGTAAAAGAAGAAGAAAACGAAAAAAGGAGGTAAAACAAGAAGAAAACGAAAAAAGGAGGTAAAAGAAGAAGAAAACGAAAAAAGGAGGTAAAAGAAGAGAAACAAGAGGAAATTTCACAACCGGGATGATAACGTCATCGAGCGGATTATCTGTTCACATCTTACCGGGCAGCATTAGATTGAATTTGAACCCTCTAATACTGTCAGGTAAAGATGTCGTCAGGATTCCGAATTCATCACTACAGAGGCGTTTCAGGGGGAAATTTTTTTTTTCCAGTACAATAAACGTTGAGCAATCGCAGATGTAACAGTTGATATACCATCTTATCTGATGATTAATTATCTTATCAAAACTCTATTTTATCAACAAGAAGTTGAACATTGCCATCTTGTTTTTTGTGGATTAAACAAGTTTGCGAACTTCTGTTACAACTTGACACAATTATTATTTGACAAGTAGTTAAATTAACTGGAAGTCTAGTTAATGTAACAGATCTCTAGTTAATTTAACAGAACTCTGGTTTAATCAATAAAAGTCTGGTTAAATTAACAGAACACTAGTTAAAATAACGGAACTCTGGTTAAATTAACAGAAGTCTGGTTAATTTAACAGAACTCTGGTTAAATTGACAGAACTCTGGTTACATTAACAGAACATTGGTTAATTGAACAGAACTCTGGTTAATTTAACAGAACATTGGTTAATTGAACAGAACTCTGGTTAATTTAACAGAACTCTGGTTAGTTTAACAGACCTCTGGTTGAATTAACAGAACAAACGGAACAAGAATTTAAATTCATTACTTCAATTTCTGTGTTCAAAAATTATCGGCGATTCTGGTTCAAAATTTCCGCACAGCAACAACGAAAAATCTTTTACTATGTTCCAAACTCGAAAGGTCAACAACTTCTGCTCACTTCTGGCAATTTTTACGATTTTCGAAGTAAAAGTTGCGAATAAATTCCACTATGGTAGAAATACATTTTTGTACTACATTTCTGTAAAACAAAACTAGTCCAACATGGGAAAAATTGCAAAAATAGTTGTTAGAAATGTTCACAAATTTTCATCAATTCATTCAGTCGAAATTTTCAACTTAGAATTCAGTTGTGAAAACCTCTTCCAACTGAAGAAGAGAAGTACTTCCTTCTTTGGTACCTCTTTTTCGTCGATGACGAAACGAACGATTTTAAAACTTCAAACAGGAAGCGGATTAAAAACTCTGTCGAATTTTGATCAGAGAAATGACTGGTGAATTTTTTTTTTCGATGCCTTGAGTCGAGGCCGAATTGAATTTTTTTTTTTTTTTGTAACATGTTGCCTAAATGGTCCGAACTGTGTTGACATGAATGCAAATGTCAAGTGTATTGTGTGTAGTAATATGTATGACAGCGCCTAGCGCAATGGAAGGAAGGCATCTGGATAAGAAAATTAAAATTGTATGTCTCTGGGAGTGAGTAGGCGCGTCAGGAATGCCATGCGGATCGTAAAAGCATACATACACTGCGTGGGTCTTTCTCTCACTCTCTTTCTCCCTTCTCTTTTGCTCTTGTGTGTAACTCTTAAAAGTCCCTCGGGACAAGAGGTCCTGCTTTTTTCAACTAGAGAATCTTTCGTCGTTGCCCAAAAAGCAAAACATTTATCTTATTTAGCTTTTGCCCCTGCTTGGGGCTTCACTTTACAACCGTTTTTGGAAGTCGGTATGTTTATGTTCTTCTTCTTCTTCTTTTACTTCGTCTTCTTTTCTTTTTCTCAAAAGCAGAACCTGACTTTTCTTAAAAATTTAATGGTCCTTAAGAGAGAATTCTCTTTTTAAAAACAATTTTATTGCTTTCCGCAGACTGTTTTAGGGAAATAAAAGTATTTTACGGGCATTTGGAAGGAGAAATTATGTAAGATCACAAGCACTCGATATGTGAAAACATTTTGAAAAAAATCCCCTATAAAATTAGATACGGTATGGGGCTTTTAACGGAGAAATTAATGCTTTTTTGAGTAACAATTAATCACAAGTGGTTGAGAAACAGTTGGGTCTGAGCATTGTTAGAGAAATCGGGGGTTCTTTTTTTGAAGTTTGCCTAGAAACTATTTAGCATCATCTGCCTTTTTTCCACACTTTTTTCTGTATAGAAGAAGTAAAAAAAAGAAGATAAGAACTATAAAGTTCCTTAGTATTATCTTAAGAGCACAACAAAGCTAAAATGAAAGTACGACCAAATTTGTTCGTTTTGTATCAACAAAATTTTCGAGCAGCTTTTTTGTTTAGAGAACTAGGAGTAAAAATAATACATCTTGATCACTAGACACATGATTTGGATTTCTAGTTCCAATTTCTAAAAAAATGAAAATTATGTCAACAAAATAAAGAATAGAACAAGTATTGCAAGTTGTTACAGGTTTCGTTAAGTTACTTGAATTATTAAAAAATTGAACTAACCGATAAAGACTTGTTTCCAAACTTGATGCATCTTATTTGATCGACTTTGAACCACTTTTTCATAAACGTTTGTTTTTTAATTTTTCTTTGGTTTTTAATGCTTTGGTTTTTTTTATTCTAATTAACAGAAGGTCCATTTAACTTTATCCTTAATTAATACTTTAATAATTACTATGTAGTTTCCTTGCATCCAAATTAAGATGTTTTTGTCATTAATTCAAAATTTTGAGATTATAAAACCAAAATTCCAGATAGAATTAAAAGATTATAACCAGACGTCCAAATGGAATTTCGAGATTAAAAGCAAAATTTGTAAATAAAAATTTAGACATTAGAAGTAAAATTCAAAATAAAATTGATTAGAAGTAATAAAAATTAGAGATTAGAATTCAAATTCAAAATAAATTTTGTAGATTAGAAGTAAGGTTCCCAATAAAAATTAGAGATTAGAACAAAAATTTCATGTAAAATTTAGAGATTAGAACTAAAATTCGAAATAAATTTTAAAGACTGGAAGTAAAGTTCCCAATAAAAATGAGAGATTAGAAGTAAAATTTTGAGATTAGAACTAAAATTCGAAATAAATTTTAAAGACAGGAAGTAAAGTTCCCAATAAAAATGAGAGATTAGAAGTAAAATTTTGAGATTAGAACTAAAGTTCAAAATAAATTTTATAGATTAGAAGTAAACTTCCCAATAAAAATTAGAGATATTACAAGCAAAATTCCAAGTAAAACTTTGAGATTAGAGCTAAAATTCGAAATAAATTTGAAAGTTTAAAAGTAAAGTTCCCAATAAAAACTAAAGATTAGAACAAAAATCTAGAGATTGGAACTAAAATTCGAAATAAATTTGAAAGATTAAAAGTAAAGTTCCCAATAAAAATTAAAGATTAGAACAAAAATCTAGAGATTGGAACTAAAATTCGAAATAAATTTTAAAGATTAAAAGTAAAGTTCCCAAAAAAAAAAATTAAAAGAACAAAAATTTTAGAGATTAGAGCTAAAATTCGAAATAAATTTTGAAGATAAAAACTAAAATTCCAAATACGGAGATTAGACCAAAAATTCGAAATAAAGAGATTAGAAGACAGAACTCGAAAGCATGTTTTTAGCGATTAAGATATTTGTTCGGAAGAAGAGGATAAAGAGAAAAACAATTGAGAATGATTGAAGCGAAAGATAGATCAGATAAAATTGTATTGAGACGATTTGGCAACACTGTTATTCAGATCAGAATTCAGAGAGCAAAAGAGGGAGAGAAAGAGAGAGAGAGAGACTTGAGACAGTGGAAGAAAGCACTTGCGAGCCTCACTCTTTGGGGGTAGGGACGAGAACTCGACCTTATCTTTTGCTACAGCATGTCGCTGATTTATGAACGCGTTAACTGCATGCCTTCTAAATATAAAATCCATCGGATGGCGTCATTGTACGGCTACCGAAACGAATGGGAAACGCTCCTTTGAGAAAGTCCACTTGTGAGAGAGAAACGAGGGAGTGAAAAAGAAGAAAAGAGAGAAAGAGAAGGAAGAAAGGAGAGTGAAGGAAGAAAGGAGAGAGAAGGAAGAAAAGAGAGAGAAGGAAGAAAAGAGAGAGAAAGAAGAAAAGAGAAAGAGAGAAAGACAGAAATAAAAAGAATTAGTAATAGAGAGCGAGTGAGTAATAGAGAGGAAGAGAGAGGACTCGACAAAGTTCGTATTGGTTCGTTGTGGATAGGTGGCCTCCAGGGCCAATTACAATCTCATGAAAAAGGAACGAGATACATCACACAGGATAGATGTAACATTTATTGCGTCCCGAGACCAAGTCCCGTAAGGGCAATTTATGTTAAAAACATGTTATGCTGATTATATACGAGAGTATTATTTATAGGAAGGGCGCTCTCTCAATTCCACACAATCGATTGTAATTGGACATTAAAGAGGTATACCCATATGATGGCGTTAATGGCAAAACAATTCAGATCAGCATTTTTTCTTCTTCTTCTTCTTTTTCTTGTTTTAATTTTACGCTGATTGTACCAAAAAAAACCATTCACCAAAAGTATTTATAACCTCGTTCTTCTTCTCTTCTTCGTTTGGTTCCTATGATGCCACAATCTTCATACAACACTGCAGACTGATTTTTATTTGGACCAAAGCTTTCATTTTGCCCAAATAATTCCTGGTTTATTCAGTTTTTCGGTATTCTAATCGTTCGCTCTTGGTTCCTCCTAAGTTGGATGATTTTTAAACCATTTTACGCTGATTGTACCAAAAAAGAATCATTTGCCAAAAGTATTTAACCTTGTACTTCTTTTATTCTTCTTTTGGTTCTTATGATGATCCTTGTTCTGATGATCTTTATGCAACATTGCAGACTGATTTTCATTTAGACCAAAGCTTTCATTTTGCCCAATTACTCCTGGTTTATTCAGTTTTTTGGTATTCTAATCCTTCGCTCTTGATTCCTCCTGAGTTGGATGATTTTTACACTGTCATCTTGTTACAACTTCTTAATTTTAAAAATTTGTTGTTCTACTTTACAGATCAGTGAATTCATTGCAGAAAGAGAAACTTTTCCAAAATGTATCTTGTTCTGCTAGTGGAGAAAAAGATGTAAACATCTTTCCTGTAGCAGAAGATGCAAAAATATCCCTTGCAGCATAAGATGCAAAAATCCTTGCAGCAGAAGACGCAAAAATCCTTCTTGCAGCAAAAGATGCAAAGATTCTTTCTGCTACAAAAGAAAACTATTGCCTAGTAAAATTAATTAACTAGTAAAAAGAAAACTTTCTTTCTAAATTTTCCAAAAATTAGGATCATCTGCAAGCAAACAACATCATCCAACAAAATTCAAGATGATTCGCAAATCGGAAACTTCGTGCAACTAAAAAACAGTTCACCAATCATCGGACTTTTCAAGTAAAGAAGCGAACAAAAAATTTCCCAAGTCGAATCCACTGGAATATTTTCCTACAACCTTCATTTTTTTTCTAAATCGCAATTTTTTTTTAAACAGCAACTATTTCTCTCAACTTATTGCAATAAATATGCAAAATAATTTGCATTATCGTAGATAGTGAACCATTTTTCCACGCTGTTCTTGAACTCATTTCCAAAGAATGAACTTCGACTCTACACTGAATTCTAAAACATGCTTTGAATGCCTCTCTGTTCGATTTCAAAAAAAAAAATAAAACTCCTCCATTAATCAAGATATAGTTATAAAGAAAACCTTATAGAATGATATCGAACCTGATTAAATAAAAACCGAACAACTAATCAATATTTTAATAAAGAATTTATCACCCTATAATGATAATGTAATAAAGAAAACGACGTTTTTAACGATTTCTTCCACTTCTAATCTGTTCCTAACTGCAATATAGTTAAAAAAAAGTGGAGAATAAAGATAAAAGGAGAAGTAGTGTAAAAAAAAATTTTATGAACGTTTTTATACACAGAAAAGTCAATACATTGAGACATTATTGGTGGAGGAAATAGTGGCTTATTAGCTCGGTATAGAGTTAGTGAACTATCGGTAGATCGTAAATTGTTAAACGGTCGGGTAGAGTTCTTCTTCACTCAGCGGGTAACTCGGCGGCATCAAGTTTTATGGTCGACTTCGTCTCTCTCTCTCTCTCTCTCTCTCTCTCTCTCTCTCTCTCTTTCTTTCTTTGGTCTTTTTCTCAGCTTATGGGATCCGAACCCTGTATCATCACACTTTATCTTTCCTCAATTTCCCCCTTCTTAGCAAACAAGATTATATTTTTATTCTTTTGATTTTATTTTTGATCAAAATTATAATTCACCGGTTTTTAGAAGATCAAATATTTAAATATGGTCATTTCTCTTTGGTTCAAATTAATATTTGACCTAACTTTCCAATGGTTCATTTTTTATTTGACCTAATCGATAATTTGCCTGGTATCATACTTTGCCTATTTTTTATTTTTCATCTTTCATTAATGTAATTTATTTTAAGTGGCATTGTCATCAGGCACCTATTTTTCTTAATTCTTCGTTAGCTTTTAGTTATTACAAACTTATTACAAATTTATTTTTATTCGACCAAATCTTTATCGAAGCGAATTTTTTATTTATAAGGTCAAATAAAAATTTATTTTTTAGGACAAATAATTATCAGGACAAATAAAATTAGGAAATACAAAATTAGAACAAATAAATATCAGTCCAATTTAAAATTTGGATAAATAATTATCAGGCCAAATAAAATTAGGAAAAGTAAAATTAGAACAAATAAATATCAGGTCAAATTAAAATTTGGATAAATAATTATCAGGCCAAATAAAATCAGGAAAAGTAAAATTAGAACAAATAAATATCAGGTCTAATTAAAATTTGGATAAATAATTATCAGGCCAAATAAAATCAGGAAAAGTAAAATTATAACAAACAAATATCAGGTCAAATGAGAATAAATAAATATTTTAGACCAAAAGTAAAATTCAGGTCCAAAGAAAATTTTCTTTAAAAAATCGAACCAACTGATTAGATTTAAATTTTAGAATGAACGAAAATTAAGTTCTTGAAGTTCAAGAGCAGTGAAACGTTTGAACTTTAACGAATAATTGCTCGCTAATTGCAGTAAGTGCATTGCACCTGGAATTACTTAAAATTACAAATCTACTTACAATTATTATTGAATCTAGTTTTTGCTAATTGAAACCACCTGCATGTGCTACTACTATTAATTGTATTGTTTCCTAGAACCACTGAAGGGAACACTGTAATTAATTTCACTCTTTCAGAAATAGAAGTAACGCAAGATTTTATAAAGAAAGTTTTATATACAGGGGAAAAAACAGTTAAACGATAACTGTTTTCTTTTCCGAACACTAGATAAATGAAAAAAGGAAGAACAATAATTATAAATTACAAAGTAGAATACACAGAAAAAAAATTTTTTCTTTAAGTCAAAAATAAGTAGTCAACCAAAAAAATTTGTTTGAATAAAACATAATTATTTTATAATTGAATTAAAAATAATTTCTATTGAATCAAATTTATTGTGTTTAATTCAAAGATAATTTTTGTTTGACTTTATAACGAAGATAATTGTTTGATTCAAATATATTGTTTTCTCAGTGTAAAAAAGAAGAATAATAAAACAAATTGAGAAGGAAAAAGAAAAAAATATTGAAAGAAGAAGAAGAAGAAGAATAAAAGAAGAAGAATAAAAGAAGAAGAATAAAAGTAGAAGAATAAAAAAAGAACAAAAAAAGAGTAAAAAAAGAATAAAAAAAGTAAAAAAAGAATAAAAAAAGAGTAAAAAAAAGAATAAAAAAAAGAGTAAAAAAAGAATAAAAAAAGAGTAAAAAAAAGAATAAAAAAAAGAGTAAAAAAAGAGTAAAAAAAGAATAAAAAAAGAAGAAGAAGCAAAAAAAAGAAAAAGAAAAAGAAATAACAATAATAAAATAAGAAGAAGAAATAATAACAATAACAGAAATAATAAAATAGGAACGCATTTGACAACCACTTGGAACGTAAAATTTTTTCGATAATTAAAAACTGCTAATAATATATATAGAATTTTCTATTTAAAGTTGATCGATTGGACTTAACAGCTTAGTGCCAGACATTTTTTTTTTTAAAGCAAATCCAACGCACACCTATTAAGATAACAACATGCTAGTAAAGCCTATATTACAGATCTCATTTGAATTCCTTGTTGATTTAATGACACGAGATCTGCTGTGACGCTACATGTATATAGAAAATAAGTCCATTTACACATGTAATCCCTCTGCAAAAATGATCAAGGTTTGTCGCTTGAAAAAAAATTGAGTGTTAAATTGCTACGTGTGCCTATTACAGATTTAGTATGAAGAAAAAAAATTTTTTTTTCATAGCGTTACGGATTATTATTGAAAAAAAAGAAAATCGCGTTCACTTAGCTGTGGAGAAAAAAGAAATATATATATATATATATATATATATATATATATATATATATATATATATATATATATGCATATGTATCATTTATTAATCGACTCGTGTAAACAATTTCATTTCAATATTCTTTGAGTGTATTTTAATGGACGCGACGAGGGATGTTATTAATAGTCACGCGGACTTTACTTTCAGTTAATCATTATATTGTCTTTATTGTTTTATTTCATTTTCCCCGCTTCTCTTATTCGCTTAACAATTGGGAATTTTTTTTTTAATGTAGAAAATATTTCACACGTCTTGTTTCTTTTTAATAGAAAATATTAAGTTATTTTTTTTTAATTGAAAATAATTCATTATTATTTGTTTTAATACAGAAAATATTTGATTTTTCCTATTTTTTTAAATAGAAAATATTTAATTCTTCTTTTATTTAATAGAAAATAATTATTTTTCTTATTTTTCTAAACAGAAAATATCTAATTCTATTTTTTAAAATAGAAAATATTTATTTCTTTATATTTTTTGTAATAGAAAATATTTTATTCTTCTCATTTTTTAAACGGTACATATTTAATTCTTCTTATTTTTTAAACAGAAAATATTTAATTTTTTTATTTTTTAATAGGCAATGATTCATTTTTCTTATTTTTCTAAACAGAAAATATTTAACTCTACTATTTTTTAAAATAGAAAATATTTACTTCTTCATATTTTTTGTAATAGAAAATATTTTATTCTGCTTATTTTTTTAAATCGAAAATATTTATTTCTTCATATTTTTTGTAATAGAAAATATTTTATTCTTTTTATTTTTTAAACGGAAAATATTTAATTCTGCTTATTTTTTTAAATCGAAAATATTTATTTCTTCATATTTTTTGTAATAGAAAATATTTTATTCTTTTTATTTTTTAAACGGAAAATATTTAATTCTTCTTATTTTTTAAACAGAAAATATTTATTTCTTCATATTTTTTGTAATAGAAAATATTTTATTCTTTTTATTTTTTAAACGGAAAATATTTAATTCTTCTTATTTTTTAAACAGAAAATATTTAATTCTTTTTTTATTTTTTAATAGACAATAATTAATTTTTTTTATTTTTCTAAACAGAAAATGTTTTATTCTTCTAATTTTTTTGAAAAGAAAATATTTTATTCTTCTAATTTTTTTGAAAAGAAAATATTTATTTCATCATATTTTTTCAATGGAAATATATTATTTCTCTTATTCTTATTTATGAGAAGAAAAATTATTTTATCAGAAAATTATTTTATTCAATTCTTAATTTTTTAAATAGAAAATATTTAATACTTCTTTTATTTTTAATAGAAAACAATTATTTTTTTTTTCGTTTTTTAATTTTTAAAAATTTTTAATTTTTCTAAACAGAAAATATTTAATTCTTCTTATTTTTTTAAATAGAATATATTTATATCTTCATATTTTTTGTAATAGGAAATATTGCATTCTTATTTTTTTTTAAGAAAATATTTAATTTTTCTTATTTTTCTAAGTAGAAAATATTAAATTCCCTTTATTCTTATTTACGAGAAGAAAAATTATTTTATCCGAAAATAATTGTTCTGTACTTAAATTTTATTTATTTTTAATTTGTTTACGATTTAAACTGAAAAAATTATATTTTATGTTCATTAAAATACAATTTATTTTTTCTATTAAATTAATTATTTAATTTCATTATTTTTTACTATAGTTTTATTCACTTTAAGTAAACTAATTTTTCCCAAATTTTATCTATTTGAATTTTCAATTGAAATAAATTGGTTTTTTCATTTCACTTATTTTAAGTAAAATAATTTTTGTTTAATTTTATTTACTTTGTTTAAATTGATTTTTGTTTTATTTATTAAAATTAAAAAATTTTTTGTTTTATTTATTAAAATTAAAAAATTTTATTGTTTTATTTATTATAATTAAAAATTTTTTTGTTTTATTTATTATAATTAAAAAACTTTAATGTTTATTTAAATTAAAATTGATTTTTAAACTTAAATTTGACACGCTTCGAAGAGCAGCAGCAAAAACATTTGCAGGTTATGTTTGCATTGTTTTTTCATAATTAAAAATTTCTGCTTAATTTATTGAGAACGAAAATCAGTTTTTATTGATTGTTTTGGATGTAATAAAAAATTTAACGACAGAAAGTTATATTTAGAGTTAATTTTGTCTGCGTAGTTTCATTGTAAAAATTACAAACATAACCTATAATTTTTAGATTATTTGCTACCTTTCTTCATAGCAGGTCACAAATTCTTTTTCTATCATTTTCCTTTCTTTTCCTTTCTTTTTCTTTCTTTTTCTTTCTTTTTCTTTCTTTTTCTTTCTTTTTCTTTCTTTTTCCTTTCTTTTTCATTCTTTTTCCTTTCTTCTTCTCTCTGTCTCCTTTCTTCTTCTTTCTTTTCCCCTTCTTTTGCATTTTATTTCTTCGCGTTAAATTTTTTCTCTTATAATTTTCTCCCCATTCTTTCTTCGTCATCTGCTCTAAAGCCATTCGCCATGTTCCATTCCAATCCCTCGCGCCAAGATTTCATCTTTTTCTCCTCTTTCTCGTTCTTCCATCCCACTCGGGTGGGATGACTATCTATAATTAACTCTAGTTCTACGGTTGAGTAAAAAAGCACGATACGCGCTAAAGAGGCCGGATCGCCCAGGAAGATTTTCTTCGCCATTTTTTTTTCTCTATTTCAATAGAAAATTAAAATGATTTATCTACTTCCTAATTATCATCCTATTCAACACACTAGAAAGCACTAATTTTGCGTTATAATTTATTTGAAACAATCATTTTTCACTGAAATTTCATTTTTTCCTAAAAAAAATTTAAAAAAAAATGATATCACTAATAAATTTAAAGAAAACGTAATTAATTCCTATTAATTACTAAAATATCATTACTAAAATCACCAAAAATAGTCAATTGCAGAAAGTACTTCAAAATTTCTCCGCGGATTTTTCTTTCAATTCTCTGGGCAATTTCTATTTTAAACTCCTCTTTCTCTAAATCTTATTTTGTGCTAAAAAAAATCCCAACGAAATTTTACATCTGTTACGTTTCTTAGTCGCGGAATAATAAGCGAAAACTTCTATTTTTATATTCGTGCAAAAAAAGAAACTTTGCTTAAAAAATTTTTAAAAAAATTACCAAATAGTTTTTTTTTATACAGGGAACATATTTTTTTCTGGTTCAGAAACTGAGGATTAAAAATCAAATATTTTTGACAGAGGTATTACTGTATTATTTTTATTATTTTAATATTAAAAGAAAAAAAAATTGCGTAGGATTGCTGTATATGTTGGTAAATGTCTGCTTACTCGTGCGAGATAAAAATTGTATCTTATCGCACCGGAATGGACTTATGACATTACTGACACAAGTCCATTCCTGTTTTGGCGAATAATTGATAACTTGTGCCTTTTATAAGTATTGTTATCTTTCTAACTTCTGCTAACGATTTTAATTTTTGACTCTTCATCCTATTTTTAATGAAAAAATTCGCCTCCCTCTTCTTTAATTTGAGAAATTATTTTTGTCTTTTGGAAAAAAATAGGGACTGATACTTTATGTGCGATATAGGAATGTGTGTAGGAATTAAGAAAAATTTTAATTTAACTAAAATTTAGGAAACTGTTTGTAAAATTAGGAAATTGTAAAAATTTAGGACATTGTTGGAGAATTAATTTTTTAAAGTATTTTTTACAAGACAAATTTTCATGCTCAACTGTTTGCTCATAAATAAATCAAATAACCTTTATGGCTCTTGCTTCCAAGTTTATGGCTCCTTTTCCTTTTGAATATCTACGTGCGATTATCGCAGTTCAACACTTGGCGTTGGTATATTATTTAAATTTGGTTTCATAGGAGAAAATTTAGAGAGTGAGTAAATTTTAAATACGTGGGTTTTCTTTGATTGCATCGCATCGCTTTTTAAAAAAAATACTGAGAAAACCGAAAATCAACTACAGCTTTTATTTTTTTTTGTATTTTTACTGCATTTCCTATTTTTTTTTATTACTTTATTGCAGACGATTCAGCAGCACTTCGGAGGTAAGAAGAGTGGATAAGAATTTTAATAGAAAAATTAAGGAATTAGTTCTTTAATTTTTCTATTAAAATTCCAAGGGAACCTGCTTCATTACTATAAAGAGTAGAAATTATTTTTAGCTTTTAATTAATGCTTAACATTTATAAAAATTTCAAAATCATTTGCAATGTTTTCAAAGTCATGTGCTTTTCAAAAATTTAATTTTTTAAAAAAGCATCTGTAACATTTACAAAATCATTTGCAACATTTTCAAAATTATTTGTAATACTTTCGAAATTATTCTCAATATTCACAAGAGGATCTGCAACATTCACAAAAGAATCTGTAACATTAACAAAATCATTTGCAACATTGACAGGAACATCTTGAAATCTTATAAAAAGATTTAAATGGTTTAAAAAAATTTAAATAATCATTTGAATTCAGAACAGCAGCGACTGATTTTTCTTAACATCTGTGAAAATCAGAGAAACATCCGTAAAGTTTAAAGATTTAAACATTTTAAAGATGTAAATTATTATTTGCAGCATTTACAAAATCATTTGAAACCTTTACAAAATCACTTTAAAACATTTATAAAATCATTTGAAACATTTACAAAATTATTTAAAACATTTAAAAAATAATTTAAAACATTTACAAAATCATTTGAAACATTAACAAAATCATTTGCAACACTTAGAAAAATATTTGTACCATTCACAGGAACATCTGCAAAAAAAATTTGCAATTTTTTCTCGAATATTCACAGAAACATCCAAACATTTGCTAAATTTAAATCTGAATCTTTGAAATTGAAGCAAACATTTGTAAAATTTACAAAAACATCTAAAACACTTCTACAAGGAACTGTTAAATATTTGTAAAATTTACAAAATCATCTAGAGATGTCAAAGAGAAATATTTCTAAAATTTACAAAGTTTTTTTGCAGAATTTACAAAATCGCGAGCTGATTTTACAAATTCTTTTGCAGGATTTACAAAATTTGTAAAAATCACCCAATCGTTGGTATCAAAATTTACAAAATCATTTGCAACATTTACAGAATCATTTGCAACATTTACAAAATCATTTGCAACATTTACAAAAGCATCTGGAAAATTAACAAAATCATTCTAAACATTAAAAAAATCATTTGGAAAATTTATAATATGATTTGCAAAATTTACAACATCATTTGGAAAATTTACAACATCATATGAAAAATTTGCAACATATCATCTGGAAAATTTAGAAAAGGACATTAAAATTTTGAACAAACATCAGAAGATTTTACAGAAGCTTATTTTTGTTAAATTTGCAACAATTTCTAAAATATTTGTAAATTTATCTTCAATATTCACAGAAACCTCTGAATCTTTTATTTTATTCTGAACATTGTTTTAAAAAATATCTGAATCCGTAAAATTGAAACAGACATGTGTAAAATTTACAAAATCATCCAAAACATTCGTAGAAGTATCAGCGAAATATCTACAAAAATCAAAATCATCTAAAACATTCGTAGAAGCATCAGCGAAATAGCTACAAAAATCAAAATCACCTAAAATATTTATAGAAGAATCAGCAAAATGTCTACAAAAATCAAAATCATCTAAAATATTCGTAGAAGCATCAGCAAAATGTCTACAAAAATCAAAATCATCTAAAATATTCGTAGAAGCATCAGCGAAGTATCTACAAAAATCAAAATCATCTAAAACATTCGTAGAAGCATCAGCGAAAAATCTACAAAAATCAAAAGCATCTAAAACATTTGTAGAAGCATCAGCGAAATATTTACAAAAATCAAAATCACCAAAAATATTTATAGAAGAATCAGCAAAATATCTACAAAAATCAAAATCATCTAAAATATTCGTAGAAGCATCAGCGAAGTATCTAGAAAAATCAAAATCATCTAAAACATTCGTAGAAGCATCAGCGAAAAATCTACAAAAATCAAAAGCATCTAAAATATTCATAGAAGCATCAGCGAAGTATCTACAAAAATAAAAATCATCTAAAATATTCGTATTGATGAATCTTTTAGATAAGTTTCTAAATTTTACAGATGTCTGTTTATGATTCTCCATAAAAATCAAAACATCAAAGAAACTGAAGGTTCCATCTCATGTTTAATTACGAAAGTTTTTCCACTATTTTAGAATTGAAAATTTACCAACAAACTTTACAAGTACCATCACTACTACTTCATCGCCCCGTCCAACAACAGCAAAAAAAAAAATTTCCCCTCTCTTTCCAATAAACCAAAACTAAATTTTCGCTATCAAATCATTTCACAAGCAGCTTCATCTTCCCGTTATATAATTTTGATAATCGTTTTCTCGAGCAGCACATCAGGATCAAAGGTTACTTTTGTGGCCCGTAATATTTTTTTGCTGTCTCAAGAGATAGATAAGAGGGGAAAAAAAGGCAAAAGAACATTTTTAGAAGATTTAGATGGATACCGAACATTTATCTCTGTTTGTGAAACCATGTCGTTTCTGAAGAGTTGTGTTTAGTGAAGTGCTTTGGTGGTTTTTTCTTATCTTTTTAATGATAGCGACCAAAAAATTGTTGGGTCTTATAGATATTGTGTGTATATATATAAATATATACATAAATATGTGTATATATATAAATACATATAGACAAAAATATACAAAATATATGTATACATGTATATGGTAGACAAGAATTTTCTCCTAGGCTAGAAGAGAAGTCTTTTATACATATATATATATACCACTATAATAATAATAACGGTTTTCTGTAAATACCTTTGCATATATAGCGGTGTGCGATTTCAGAGACGAATCCGGTCCTTCTGCAAATAAGGCGGCAATAAAGATTCCGTAGCCGAGAACATCAGTGGTGTCATGCTGTAGACATAAAGTCCTGAAAATAACGAGGCAGCTGCAACGCATCCTGTCAGATCTCGTCCTGGATTGTTTCTCTCCTCGTCTATTTCATTTACTTCACACTGCTCTCTATCCTCGTCATCATCCTTTCTTCTTCCCTTCTTTATTTCAATTTACTTCTCTCTTTCTTTTCACATACGCAACACATAGACATTTTTCGTCTGCGTCTATTTCTCCTTTCTTCCTTATTGATTTTTCTTCACCTTTTTTTTTTTGTGTCACTTTTACTTCAGTAGGCATCTCTATTCACAAAACTTCGAAGTTATAACGAACCATATTCATTCTGAAACAAAAAATTAAAAACCAGAATAAATTAGTCCTGAACTTTAGCTCCAGAAATTTTGAAAGAAAAAATGTTTTCTTTTACTTCTTTAAAATTGAAAATTCAACTTCCTTAAAATTAAAATACTTGCTTAAAATTAAAATACTTTTTTAAAATTAAAATTTTCTTTTTTTTCAGAGAGAATGTTTTCTTTTTCAAGTTTTCTATTTTTGTGTTAGCAAATTTGACGTTTTCTTTTCCCTTTGTTATCAATTCGTGCTCTCTATTGTAGTTTTTGAGACTTGTCATAATTTTTACATTTGTATTTATACATCTCTTCTTTCCCTTTTAGTCCATTGTATAGTTGAGTTGCTCTTCAAACATTTTCAAGCACAGAGCTAATTACATGACATTAAAAGCCATTCAGACCTTATTCATATTCTTCCCTCTCACTATTTAATATCAATAGACGTATTCTCTGTCAATTAACCATTGGGGGCTGCGTATGAATATCATTTTATGTTTTTCAACTAAGAGATAATATTATAATATGTATAATACAAATAATTCTCCCTGAATTGGATGCAAATTTCACTTTTGAAAATTTCTTTTTTCTCCATTTTTGAATAAATTAAAAATTTTTCAATGCATTTTTCTTTTTTTTTCGACATTTTTACTTCTATTTTTAGAGAATTTCGAAAAACTATTTCTTAGGAAATAAATATTTTTTCCGTAACAATTTTTCTGCAGATGACAAATTGAAGGAAAAAATTAATCCAATCGTTGCTTCGTGACACTTTTAATTCGTTTTTTGTCTTTTTTCTTATTTACTTTAAGTTTAATATACTTTAAATTTAATTTAAATTTAATATAATTTAAATTTAATATAATTTAAATTTAATATAATTTAAATTTAATATAATTTAAATTTAATATAATTTAAATTTAATATAATTTTAATTTAATTTAATTCTAATTTAATTTTAATTTAATTTAATTTAATTCTAATTTAATTTAATTTTAATTTAAGAAAAAACTGTAAAAAAAACTGTTATATTAAATTTAAATTTAATATAATTTAAATCTAATATAATTTAAATTTAATATAATTAAAATCTAATATAATTTAAGTTTAATATAATTTTAATTTAATTCTAATTTAATTTAATTTTAATTTAAGGAAAAACTGTGTTTACATTCAATAAAAAATAAAATATTTAAAAAAATTTTGTTCATTAATTTCGTAATTTTCAAATTTTGGGTTAAATTTTTACATTCTCATCACATGAAAAAAAAGTTTCAAGTGCAAATTATCAAAATTAAGGGAAAAGTTCGACTACACTTTCAACTATATATGAAGAAAATATTTTAAATAATATTCAATAAAATTATTTTTATATAGTAATTTTTCGAGAGAAATTTAAAGGTCATAAAAGAAAAGTGATAAAATATTTTCACCATTTTTGAATTTTTATTTTTTTTAAAACTTAACAGATTTTCAAATCCATGTATACGTAATTTTGTAGAAAATATGTTTTTGTATCTATTAAAAAATTACTGAACGAAAAAATTAATATTTTCAAAAGTTTTAGCATTTTTTCCAAAAAAAAATGTTTTTAGATTAAAAATTTACAAAAACTAAATTATTATTAAATTCCATTATTATTAAGTTCTATTTTTATTAAATTCTATTATTTTTAAATTCTATTATACGAAAACTAATTTTTTCTAACTAATTTCGGAAGATAAACTTTTCCAAAAAAATTTTTTTAGTGGTAAAAACAAAATTCGATAAAACATTTTTTGTTGAAAAAGCTTTTTTAACAAAAAAATGGTTTAGTGGTAAAAAGAAAAATTCAATAAAACATTTTTATTTTTGAAGAAGTTTACGTTCTGAAATTAGTTTAAAAAAAATGAGTTTCCGTATAAAGAAATTTAATAATAATCATATTTTTTTCATTCTTAACCTAAAAACTATTTCTTTTGTATGAAAAAATGCTAAAAATTTTGTAAATATTAATTTTTTCACTCGGTAATTTTTTATGGATACAAAAACATATTTTCTACAAAATTACGTGTGGTTTTCAAAATCAATCAATTTGTAGAAAAATTAAATATTCAGTGGTAATTTTTTTGAACACTTTTCTCAAATTAAATATTTAATAAATTGAGCTGAAATTTTTGCAAAAAGTCTTAAATACAATAAAGAAGGACAGCAATGGGCAAAAGTTTGAATAATTCAAGAAGAAATAAGTAATAAAAAACTTTTAAATCGCTAAAGACGAGAAATTGATTAGGAATAACCGTGACAACTGATAATTTTAAAGAAATAATTATTTTTAAAAATTTTTAAACCTTTTTTTTTAATTTTAAATTTTTAGCCCCTTTTTTATTGTATTTTGAACTTTCGGACAAAATTTCAGCTCAATTTGCTAAATATTTAATTTGAGAAAAGTGGTCGAAAAAAATACCATCAAGAACCATAATCACATTCTATTAAACATTCCAAACTTGTCAACTATAATAGTAAATAATTACTACTATAAACTAATAAAAAAAAATTTATATTGAGAATACTTGAAAAAGCCCCTAGGAATAAAAATTGCTTCTTTGAAAATTTATTATTAACTTAAAGACGTTATCTCAATTGACCTCAAAACTTACGGGTTTCGATTCGCCAAACAGAGATTTCCCTATCTGTGTATAATTTTTTTTTTAAAAATATATATGTTTTTTCCTTCATTTACATTTTTAATTAGGAACTTTATTAAAGCGTTTGTGATAGCATAACGTGAAAGATGATGATGGAAATTTTTTTTCTCCCTCACCGAGATAAATTTTTGCACACAGTATATTTTTATATAATAAAGTGTCATTAATCAAATTTTTGGTCTATAAGAAATTAGAGTAGTCGTTTTCTTTCAACTATACATAATACGATGATAAGAAATAAATCAATAGACAAGTCTTAGATAAAATATCATTATATGTATCAAATATAGAGAAAGAAAATGTCAAAATTTTGTTTCACAAATATTCACTGCGATAATTATTATTATTATTATTATTATTATTATTATTATTGACAACGGAATTTTTAATTTAATAATTTTAAATTACATTAATTAATGTTAATTAAAATGAACTAAAATTGAGCGATATTAATAATAAAAAATAATTAAAAATTGAGCAATATTAATTAATGTTAATTGTAATTGAGAAATATTAATTAAAATTAATTAAAATTTAGCAATATTAATTAACATTAATTTTAATTGAACAATATTAGTTGATATTAATTAAGATTCAGTAATATTAGGTGATATTAAATTAAATTTAGTAATATTGGTTGATATTAATTAAAATTGAGTAATATTGGTTGATATTAATTAAAATTGAGTAATATTAGTTGATATTAATTAAAATTTAGTAATATTGGTTGATATTAATTAACATTAGTTGATATTAATTAAAATTGAGTAATATTGGTTGATATTAATTAATATTAGTTGAAATTAATTAAAATTGAGTAATATTGGTTGATATTAATTAAAATTGAGTAATATTAGTTGAAATTAATTAAAATTGAGTAATATTGGTTGATATTAATTAAAATTGAGTAATATTGGTTGATATTAATTAATATTAGTTGAAATTAATTAAAATTGAGTAATATTGGTTGATATTAATTAAAATTGAGTAATATTAGTTGATATTAATTAAAATTAAGCAACATTGGTTGATATTAATTAATATTAGTTGAAATTAATTAAAATTAAGTAATATTAGTTGAAATTAATTAAAATTGAGTAACATTGGTTGATATTAATTAATATTAATTGAAATTAATTAAAATTGAGTAATATTGGTTGATATTAATTAATATTAATTTTTCTAGGCGTGTATTTATAACCTCAGGTTCTAAGGAGATTAGAAACAGTCCTGGGTATTTGTTTTCACGCACCCAAGCATTTCTACCCACGCGCATACCGAACAAAGTTTATTTATAGCATTATATATGAAATCATTGCCGATTTAACAATACCGGAAAAATACAACTCAATTCCTATTTATTTATGCGCGGATATTTTGCAAAAATTATGCGCTTCGAGAAATTCTGAGTTGTACCTTCAAATTGCTGACATTAGTTATAATAGAATATATCATTGTTCATATATGTGTATTGTGAAGCGAGAGAATCGAGACAGTCATTTGTTATGCCTAAAAAATCATAAATATTATTTTTACAATTATTATCATCATCATTATTTACTAGCTGTACAAGAATAGTGACAAGAACTCAAGAAGTGGCAAAACTGTGTGTCAAAAAATTTTTTTTTCCTTTGCCCTATTTATTTATACCGAATTCGGAATTTAACTCTTTAAATCTGAATTAGTAAAATTCTACTAATAGTGAAATTTTACTAATTTTTCTTTTTTTAGTATTTTTCTTTTTCTTTAGTACTTTTAGTATTTTTAGTATTTTTAATATTTTTAATATTTTTAGTATTTTTAGTAATTTTAGTATTTTTAATATTTTTAATATTTTTAGTATTTTTAGTAATTTTAGTATTTTTAATATTTTTAATATTTTTAATATTTTTAGTATTTTTAGTATTTTTTCATTATTTTCTAATGTCAATTGGTGCAATTTTCACTAATTCAGATTTAGGCAGATGGATCAAAATCAAATGTGTAATGAAATAAATTAACTCGACGACTAAAAATAAGCCTCAGAATTCGACAAATTAAAAGGAATCAAAGATTGAAATTCTTTTGTATCAATTTTCAAACTCTCTAGATTTTGTATGTCCAATACTATTTTCGTATCAGAAAAATAACAAAAAAAATATCAAAAATCATTTTTCTAAAGTTTTAAACGTTTAAATAAACGAAAAAAAAATTGTATTGAGATATTTGACAAAATTATTATCATACACAAATAAAAACAGTAATTCAAATTAAATATTGGTTTGGTAACGAATCAATTCTTTATTAAAAAAATAATTTTTTATAAAAAAATATAAATAAAAAACAATTTTCTAAATTTCAATTAGTAAAAATGTTTACTAATTTGAACTAGTCACTGACTTTTTGCTTTTTAATTAGTAAATTTTACTAATTAATTTGTAAATTATTTTTATAAATATTATAACTGACTTTTTGCCTTTGAATTAGTAAATTTTACTAAAGAAATTAGTAGAAATAACTATTTATTAGTAAACATTACTAATTCAGAAGCAAAATGTCAGTCACTGATTCAAATTAGTAAATATTTTTATTAATTCTAATAAATTAGTAGAAATTACTATTTGGTAATAAAATTTACTAATTCAAAAATCAAAATCAAAAAATCAGTCGCACTAATTCAAATTACTAAATATTTTTACGAATCCAAATTTAGAGAAAAAAAATTATATTCGTCCTGTGTTCATAATTTCAGTTTGAATTTTATTTTATTTTTGTTCAGAATTAATTATATAAAATTATACATCTAAGGTAAAAAATATTTAAAGACCATGTTTTAATTTCTGTCCCATATAATTATTATTTATTACCTATATATTATTTATTTACTATAAAATAAAAATAATATAATGAAATAAATTTAATTCAAACTATTGCTTTATATTATAATATAGTAGTAATTGAAAAAAAGATGGTAAATATAAAAATGGTAATAATTATAATTTTAATCGATATATTCGATTGATATAGTTTGAAAGTTCTCGGATTAAAAAAACACGCAAATGTTTCTACGCTAGTGTTGCTCGGTATGAATTACGCGACTAGAAAAAAGTAGCAAGCACTCACACGGTATCTTTTCTTTTAATCTTGAAAAAAGGGGAGCAAAATATCTACCGTGAAATTCGATTCTCGGGACATTTTTTTTTTTTTTTTTTACTAAAATGGATGTTTTTTTTAATAGAAGTGTATGGAACAACTCTGCATGTGAACACACGTGACAAGTATTCTATTTTTATCAAAGTTTTTTTATTTTTAATAATAATAATAATAATAATAATAATAATAATATAATAATAATAATAATAATAATAATAATAATAATAATAATAATAATAATAATAATAATAATAAACTGAAAAAAACAATAAATTTGAATAAAAAAAATTCATTCAATTCAAATTTGAATCAAACATAATTATCTTTGTTATACAGTCAACCAAAAATTATGTTTAATTTTAACATAATAATTTTGATTCAATACAAATATATAGTAATAATAAAATAAATAAATAATAAATAATAATAAATATATAATAAATAATAAATATATAGTAATATATAGTAATTATAGTAAATTTGGTTCAATAAAACTTAAGTTTAATTCAATAATAAAATAAGTTTAAACTAAACATATTTTTTTGTTGACTGATTATGTTTGATTTAAAAAAATTTTTTCTCAGTGTAAAAATAATAATAATAATAATAATATTAAAAATAATAATGATAATGTTAAAAATAATAATAATAATAATTTATTATTTATATTTAAATACTATATATATATGTATATAAATATATAAATATAAATATACGGGGAAAAAATGTGACGGGTCTTATCAGAAGATCACGCGAGTTTGATAAATTATTACTAATTAAAGAAAAAGCTTAATGATCTCGCCTCGATTCTACACACGAAGAGAGTTTTTATATATATATAGTTTATATATATTTATACAATATGTGCATAACTTATTTTGTGCACATATAAACTAAATATAAACAATTTTCTGTATATTAGTGTATTATGTTTTTTTTTCTTATTATTTTCTGTATTGAAAAAAAATATATATATAAATATATAAAGTCGAGTAACCGTGTTACCGCAAGTATAGTTTAATTAGCACCTGCTTTATAGTATTTTTCTGCTGACCAACATCTCATCAAATGAAAATAAATATATATTTTGCTCCGCATTTTTCCTGTTATAATTATTTCCATACATTTTTTCACCTCTATTTTTTTATCAACGCAAAAAAACGCCTCGAATTCATTATTATGGTCAGTCAATCATTGTAATATTTTTATAAGTCGATTTTCCTCTGAACTAGATATATGCAGAAAAAATAAAGAAAAAAAAATTAATATATAATTTGCATATATCAATTTTGTAATAATGAAAACTGCGGGAGGTAATTAGATTGACATAATATTGTTACAAATAGAGGTGGAAAAAAGCTAATTAACTGAATGGGATATAAATAACTGTAAAATAATATGCAATAAATATTGATGAATATAAAAATTGATGAATAAAAATATTTTGATAAATCTAAATATTGATGAATATAAAATTAAAAATATTATAAATATTATAAATATTATAAATATTAAAAATATTATAAATATTATAAATAATATAGATATTAAAAATATTATAAATATTAAAAAAATTATAAATATTATAAATATTAAAAATATTATAAATATTATAAATAATATAGATATTAAAAATATTATAAATATTAAAAATATTATAAATATTATAAATATAATTAAATAAATATTTTAATTTTTAAGCACTTAATTTTGTAAATTTTAATAAACTTAGTATTAAAAAAAATTAACAAAGTTAAGAAAAGCCGCAAACGTAAACAATTACCTAATAATTAAATACTTATACACTCAGAAAAAATTTTCTTTAAAACGAACACAAAAAAAACCTTTAACTGGAACAGCGATAACTTTCGTTAAAATAGCGAAAGTATTCGTTGAAATAGCGAAATTATTCGCTGCAATAACAAAAAATTTCGCTAATATAGTGAAATTTGTAGTTGTTCCAGGTGCAGATTTATTTTCATGAAATTTATTTTAGTTGAAGGAAATAAAAAGTCTAGTTGGCTCTGAATCTGAATTAGTAAAAATAAAAATCTTTTACTAATTTGAATTAGTCATTGACTTTTTGCTTCTGAATTAGTAATGTTTACTAAGTATTTACATAGTAATTACTAATTAAAATACTTAGTAATTTCTACTAATTTCTTTTATTGAAATTTACTAATTAAAAAACAAAAAAAGTCAGTGACTAATTAAAATTTGTAAACATTTTTACTAAATCAAATTTAGAGAGAAAATAAACATAATTTCCGAGTATAAAAATAATAATAGTAACAATAATTATTATTTATTAGTTTTCCAGAAAATTTTCCCCAGGTAAGTTTAGACACTAAATTACATAATTAATTAATTTTTCCACAATTTATTATTTTTACTGAAATATAATTAATTTTCCCCATTGCATTAAATTGCAACAGCAATTAATTTCATCCTTTCTTTTCTTTGCTTTTTTTTTCTTTTTTGAACGAAAAGTAAAGAGAAGCGCAATGTGAATATTTTATACTTCAAATGCAAATCACTCTAACTAATATAACATTGACAGTAGCATTTCCTGCAATTTTAGTATCTTAATATATTATCATTCTTTGATTAAACACTCACTTATATAGATAAATTGAACCAACTTCTCTCGTCGAGTGTAATGTCAGCGTGTAAAATATAAAAATCCTGAACGTGTTCAAACCAGTAGTATTCAATAAAAAAAAATAGAAAAAAAAGTGGAAAAAATTATATGTGTTCATTTTAACAACAAATTGACTGAGAAATCAGTTTGACTTTATAATTAATCCTACACCATCCGTTTGGGAAACATTTTTGTACTTTGAAAAAAAAAATTCTGTATGCAGAAAAAGGAAGCATTAAAAAAAATTGCTTAAGTAAATAAATTGAATAAATTAAAAAAAAATATTACTCTCTAAATTTGAATTAGTAAAAATATTTACTAATTTTAATTAGTGCCTGACTTTTTGCTTTTAATTTAGTAAATTTCATTAAAAGTTAGTTAAATTTACAATTTATTTAGTAAAAATTACTAATTCAGAAGCCAAAATTTCTACTAATTGATTAGTAGAAATTACTATTTATTTAGTAAACTTTACTAATTCAAAACCTAAAAGTCAGTCATTAATTTAAATTAACATTTAACATTTTTACTAATTAAAACTTAGAGAGTAATAAATTAGTAAAAAATCACTAATAAATTAGTAGAAAGTACTATTTATTTAGTAAACTTTACTAATTCAAAACCTAAAAGTCAGATTCAAATCAATAAACGTTTTTATTAATTTAAATTCAGAGAGTAATAAATTAGTAAAAAATTTCTAATAAATTAGTAGAAATTACTATTTATTTATTTAAACTTTACTAATTCAAAAGCAAAAAGTCTGATCAATTCGAATCACTAAACATTTTTACTAAATAAAATTTAGAGAGTGTTTAGTAAAAAAATTTTTACTAAATAAAATTTAGAGAGTGTTTAGTAAAAAAATTTCAACATAATAAAGGTCTATGAAAAAAGAAGAACATATAAGCTAAACAAATTACTAATTAAATGAAAAAAAATTATTAAATAAAGTACTCAATAAATAAAATAAAATAAATAAAAATTAATGATTAATCTGTCACCTGACAATAAAATGGGTCACGTTCGTAATGATATACAGCTAAAAAGTGTAATCTCCTTTTCAGCAGATTCTTACTTTGATGCAACTTGTTCTATATACGGTACCAAGAAGACTTCTCGAATTGCAAAAAAAATCTGCTTCAGTGTTAGTCATGTTTTCTATGTATAAAGTATTTTTTAAAACAATTTTTTAATGTCTTTTTAAATTTTTAATGCAATGAACGAATTGATAAAAAAAAATTCTGTTACAAAACTTTTTGTGCGTTAAAATATTTTGTTACAAAAAAAAAATTGGGATGACCCAAAAATTGAGTTCTGCAAACATTTCTATCAATAAAACTAAAGCAACAAATACCAACAATAATTATAAAAGGAGTAAAATAATAATCATGATAATAATAATAACAATAATAAGAAAAATAAAAATAATATAATAATAATAATAATAATGAAAATAATAATAATAATAATAATAATAATAATAATAATAATAATAATAATATAAGAATAATAAGAAAATTATGATGACATTAATAATACCTAATAATATTGTAAAATTTTTTAATTTGACTTCAAATAAATTTTTCTAATAATTCTTTTTTTGTTTAAATTTAAATAAGTAAAAAATAATGAATGTAAAAGTAAAAAATCAGTCACTAAATTAAAAAAATATTTTTTAAATTAAATAGTTAATTACTCTCTAAATGTTTTTTAATTTCTATTAATTTGGTAGTAAAATTTACTAAAAATCGTAATTTCTACCAATTTGTTCGTAAAAATTAACTAAAAAATAGTAATTTCTACTAATTTATTAGTAAATTTTTTTAATAAATAGTAATTTATACTAATTTATTAGTAAATTCTTTTAATAAATAGTAATTTCTACTAATTTATTAGTAAATTTTTTTAATAAATAGTAATTTCTACTAATTTATTAGTAATTTTTACTAAATCAAAGGCAAAAAGTCAGTAACTAATTCCAATTAGTATAATTTTGAATTAATTTAAATTTCGAGAGTTTGACTAATTATTAAATAAAATTTATTTTTAGCTTGTGTCAAGAAAACTAGAATTTTTTGAGTCATTTTCTCTAAAATTGAATTTTTAAAAATGTTTGCTAATTTGAATTAGTAACTGGCTTTTTTGCATTTAAATTATTAAATGATAAATTGTAATTTCCACTAATTTTACTAAAAAATAAGTAAAAATTACTATTTATTAGTGAATTTTCCGAATTTAAAGACAAACAATTAATCACAAATTCTACTAAATTAGTAGAAAATACTATTTATTAGTAAATCTTCATAATTCAAAAGAAGAATAACAGCCACTAATTCTAATAAATTAGTATAGAAATTTTTTTTAATAACTTAAATTTAAAAAGTATCGAAAATTTAGATCAAATTTATATTTGATCATCACTTTTAGTATCAAATCATTGCAATTATCTTTTTTTCCAGTAAATAGTTAAGCAAAAATTAATTTACTAATTTAAATTACAGTAAACATTTTCATTTTCTAATAATTAGTTTATTTTCCAATTTTTAGTTATTATTATTTAAAATTATTATTCAGAATAGTAAAAAAAAATTTTTGTTTAATAATTCAAATTTAGAGTTTATTTTCCAATTTTTAGTTATTATTATTAAAAATTATTATTCAAATTAGTAAAAAAATTTTTGTTTAATAATCAAAATTTAGAGATCATTTTTCAGTTTTTAGTTACTATTATTAAAAATTATTATTCAAATTAGTAAAAAATTTTTGTTTAATAATAAAAACTTGGAGTTTATTTTCCAATTTTTAGTTATTATTTAATAAAAATTATTATTCAAATTAGTAAACATTTTTATTTTTTAATAAATCAAATTTAGAGATTATTTTTCAATTTTTAGTTATTATTATTAAAAATTATTATTCAAATTAGTAAAAAAATTTTTGTTTAATAATCAAAACTTAGAGTTTATTTTCCAATTTTTAGTTATTACACTGAAAAAGAAATTAATATGATTCCAATAACCGATTATTTGACAATTACCAAATAAATATTTACTTGAATCAAATAATTTTTATTCGAATCAATTAAATAATATTTGCTTCAAATACTGAAATATTTTATTCAGATGCAGTTTATTTGATTCAAATAAAAATTACTTGATTTAAGTAAATATTTATTCGATAATAGTCAAATAATCGGTTATTTGAATCAAATAATTTTTTTTCAGTGTATTATTAAAAATTATTATTCAAATTAGTAAACATTTTTATTTTTTAATAAATCAAATTTAGAGTTTATTTTTTAAATTTTTTAGCTATTTTTTCCTAATTACAATAAAGCGAAAAGTCAGCTAAGGTTTTTGATAAAACAATTTTCAATTAAAATTTAAATTCAACTGGATTAAATCTTTCAAACAAGAAGCTTCTAAAGTTTTTTTTTTCTTTTTCGAAAAATTCTCTATTCTTTTTCCCCTAAAATGCTACCTTCTTCCCCTTGACCTCAAAAAAATTATTCGAGACATTGTAAATTTTACACATTTTCAATTTTTCCATAAAGAACAATAAAAACAAAAGCAAGGGGCCGAAGGGAAGGGGAGGGGGAAGAAAAAACACTTGTGAAAGTGTGAAGAATTCCTAAAATATGTTTCATGCTTAAATGCGAACAACATGATGTAGGTAAAACCGAAAAATTTGTGATAAATATGCGTACACATAATAATAATTTAAATATATGCCCCCCCTTCTGTATATATATATATAGGTGAAAAATACGAAAAATGTGCAAACGTAAATAATGTGAAAATGTGGGACCAAAAAATGTGTTTTAAAAACTCCTGGAAACAGGGTCCAAAATGAGAGAGAAAGAGAGAGAAGGAGAAAAAGAGAGGGATTGTACAGTAATTATATAGAACGTTATTTGAGGATTCAAAGCACATGGTGTTATTGAGAGAAGCAAGGAGAAGAACATGGTTATAGGGACAAGAGAGATGTGAAGAAAGATAGCATGAGAAACGAGTGGAGGCATTCAAGTTTTTGTGGAGGTCGAATCCCATGGAGACTATATGGACAAGACCCAGGACACGTGCAAACCACATGTATATACATATATCTATATATCCCTCTCTCGGTTTTCACTTTTCTGACAAGGATTCCAAGATCCTTCTTCTTCCCTGGAATTTTAAATGACTTAATCGGTCTATTAAACCGTTTCCTCCGATACGTGAAAAAAAAATTTATCATATATTGTTTATCATCAGAAATAAAAAAAAAATACACTTTTATAGAAAAATTACACTTTTTTGGCCACAATTCTTTATATAGACATATATATATGTGTATAAAAATGAAAAAAAAGAAGAATCGACGAATAACGAACCCGGATAGCTTCGCGTGCTCAACTTTTTATCGACCAATAAAAATATACACAAGCTTTTCAAATATTTATGATCAAAAGAGGCTCTCAATCATATTTTTCACATGTTTATATATAAGACAATGTTATACATATTATATTTTGTGTATTATAAATATTTTCTAATTTCTAGCAAATTTACAGTTCTTTTGGAATTTTATTTCCTACACGAGGAATAAAAAATTACACTGGAGAGCTAAAAAGTAAAATATTGAAATTAAATTAATTGTAACTATTAAACGCGAGGCTAAAAGTATTAAACTACATATTGATGAATTACTTTTCAATCAAGAATCAAAAATTTAATATTTTAAATCGATTTTTTATAAACAATATCTGAGTTTTTCTAAGGAAAACCCGAGAATAAAACTTTTTAACCAAGAATAAAAATTTAATTTTTTAAAGTATTTTCTAATCAAATAAATATTATTAAAGTTTATCTATGGAAAAACCAAGAATAAAACTTTTCAACTAAAAATTAGAGTTTAAATTTTTTAATTTTTTTACTATCAAATAAATATTATTAGACTTTTTCTATGGCAAAACCAAGAATAAAACTTTTCAACTAAAATTTAAAGTTTAAATTTTAAAATTTTTCTATTATCAAATAAATATTATTAGAGTTTTACTATAAGAAAAAACCAAGAATGCAACTTTTCAATCAAGAATCAAAAAATAATTTTTTAAATCGAATTTTTATAAACAATATCTGAGTTTTTCTAAGGAAAACCCAAGAATAAAATTTTTCAAACCAAAAATGAAAATTTAATTTTTTAAATTATTGTTTTATCAAATAAATATTATTAGAGTTTTTTTTAATGAAAATACAAGAATAAAACTTCTCAACTAAAAATAAAAGTTAAAATTTTTTAAATTATTTTATTATCAAATAAATATTATTAGAGTTTTTAGAGATTTGAGTTATTAGCGAGATTTTAGGAAAAATCAAGAATAAAACTTTTCTACCAAGAATATAAATTTAATTTTCCACTTGCTCTCTAAATTTAAATTCGTAAAAATCTTTACTGATTTTAATTAGTGACTGAAATTTTGTTTTTGAATTTTTACATTTTACTAATAAATAGTTATTTCTACTAATTTCTATAGTAAAATTTAAAAACAAAGGCCAAAAGTCAGTGACTTATTCAAATTAGTAAAGATTTTTACTATTTCAAACTTTGACAGTAGCTTTAAATTTATTTTTCAATTAATTTTTTAAATTATTTTTTATTAAATCAATAATATGATGTTCTTAGAAAAACTCTGATACAAGTAAATTTTGTAATAAATAATTCATTTTCTTCTTGGTTTGAAAATTATTTTTTTCTAACTAATCACGATTTTTAATAATTCTTTAGAAAAATTTTGATTTTATTTTTCTTCTCTGTAAGATAGGGAAAAAAATTTTCTTTTAAAAGATATTGGTTAAAATTCAATTTGACTTCAAAAAAAAAAAAAAAAAATTCCTCTGTTCAAGTCAATATTCACTTCATTTAATAATTTCGGAAAAAAAATTTATTCACACTAAATAGAATTAATTTCAGTTAAATAAAGAATAATTGTCTTAAAGTTAAGTAGCTTATTTATTTATTTTAAATAAAAAAAATCTTTTTAGACATAAAAAATTTATATTAATAAATAAAATAAAAATAAACAAAATTTATAATTTTATAATAAAATAATTTTATAATTATTAATAATTTATTAATAAAATAAAATTTATTTAAAACAAATAAAGAGTCAAGTTAACTTTAAGAAAAATTTACTGTTTTTTTTTGGGTGTAAACAAGTTATTGGTTAGTTGAATCAAATAAATTTTTTCCCAGTGTATAATTTACTTAAATAATAATTGAAGTAATCTTTTCCTTGAATTATAATAATCTCTCTAAATTTCAATTAGTAAAAATATTTTAGTGACTCACTTTTTGCTTTTGAATTAGTTATTTTTACAAATAATTAGTAAAAATCACTATTTATTGATGAAATTTATTATCTGATAATCAAAAAGTCAGTTATAATATTTATAAAAATAATAATAATAATAATAATAATAATAATAATAATATGCAATTATAATAAAATAATAATAATAATAATAATAATAATATGTAATGATAGTAAAAATAATAATAATAATAATAATAGTGATAATAATAATAAAATGATAAAAAAAAGTGATAATAATAATAATTACTATTATTGTCCCCACGAGTATCAGTAAATGTGGTTGACATTGTGGTGAAAAAGGATAATATAATACTCGTATCTCCTAATAACTTTTTATTCACTATATTAAAAAATTTCTCTACCCACTTGTTTTTTTCCTATAAAATAGTAAAATAAAATTTAAAATAATAAAAAGAATACAAAAAAAATGAAATATGAATTATATATTTTATAACATTTAAATAAATGTTGTAAAACATCAAAAATTCAAAAATGAAAAAAAGCTTTTTTAAAATTATACAAAAAAAATAAATATATTAAAGTATTTTCGAATTCGAAAGATTTCAACAAAGAAGAAAGAATATTCCACACAATCTAATATGTAATTCGTTTCTAGAAACTTCACTTCTTTTCCTGTATAATCTTATCGAACTTGACCCATGCTACCGAGTGATCGGCGCCACAGATTTCTGTAAAAACAGGTTCGTTTATAATTATAACATAATGTATGCAATAAGTGATATAAATTTTTACAATTTTTATTATAATTATTGTGAAAATTTAATTTTTCTTTTTATAACGGAAAATTGTTATTTAACAAGATTTTTTTACAGACAAAATGAATAATTCATCTCTTGAATATGAAAAAATTGAAAAAGAAGTATTATTACTATTTATTATTGTTGCTATACTATTATAATTATAATAATTATTATTATATTATTATTATTATTATTATTATTCTAATTATAATTATTATAATAGTAATTATTATTATCATTATTCTAATTATTATTCTAATTATTATTATTATTATTATTATTATTATTATTATTATTATTATTATTATTATTATTATAATTATTATTTTTATTTTCATTATTATTATTCTTATTATTATTTTCCTTTAATTCTCACTTTTATGTTCATTTTTATTTTTTATATTTTTATTTTCTTTTTTTATTTTTTCTCAGTGTTACTTTTATTTTTATTATTAAAAAAAGAAATAAAAAAATTTTCTAAATTTCCAACAGCTAAAAATTATATTTTCTCCAATAAAATTCTTTCTCTTAAATTATCTATAATTCCAAAAGAAAAAAAAATGATGAACTAAATTATTTTTCGATTGACGCTTTTGTTATTTAAATTGTAAAAAAAAAATTTTCTCCACGTATGTGTGTCTGTAATATTTCTAAGCTGATATTTCCGTTAATCAAATACAAGTGTTTTTTTCAACATATCTTATTGGGTTCAATGCATTCTATTAATATATAACACAAAAAAAAATTATCTCTATACTCGATTCATTTCAAAAAGCACAAATTTAATGTCCTACTTAAAAAAAAAAATTATTATACATTTAAATAATATTTTTTCTCCTACAAAAAAAAATTACAATATTCAAAAGCAAAAACCAAGTCACAAAAATTTTAATTCTTATCAACTGATTGAAATTCGAAAAAGGAAAAAATTTCCTTCACAACATTTAGAGGGTAAAAAATTTTGTAAATTGTAAAATAGTTCTGAAATAAAATTTATGTGCGGTAAAAGTTACTAACGAGTAAAGACTTTAAAGTATTTATTATATACATGCGCTTAAAGCTAATTATTGCCCTTCCCTCTCCCCCCCCCCCCCTTCGTTCTTTCTTCCTATTGTCATTAAAGCACTGTACACGCCTCAAGTCGGTCATTAAATACATTCTGTAATAATAGCAAACAATGAATTGGAAATTATTTTTTTTACCGCCGTTTACTCATGTTGTACGCGCTCTTTTATATATATATACATTATATCGATATATCAAGATTTAAATTAACAGTCTCGCAACGTGTTCATTAAATCTATAATAAGTAACTGATATGAATGGTAATTTAGATGAAAGTGTGTTGAAATTAGTGGTTTATACACTGGTTATGTACTTCCAAGTGTTATACAGATGCAAAAAAAAAAGGGGGAAAAAAAATTCTAGAGCATTTATAAAATAATTGCGCGGATCCATTTAATGTTTGTTGGACGATTAATCTCTACACATTACACTATACACTATATATAATTTTATTACAAATATATTACTAATTTTTGTATGATTTTAATCATATTCGAATTCTATAATTTAAAAGGAATTTTAAATAATTTATTTTCTGTCCTCCATAGGTTTTTTACCAAAATGTAAACATTATAATAAATAATTATAATAAGTATAATTATCATTCAAAAATTAGGTAATAAGGAAACGAAAAATCAAAAATCACTCTTTAGAAAAGTATTATTTTCCATTGAAAGAAAATGTGTATTAAATTTTCTAAAAGTATTTTACAATTTGGGCAAAAATTGCAACAAATCGAAAAATATAGAAAATAAAAATATAAAAAATAATAAACTATTAACAAAACTTATGTGGAATTTAATGTTATATAAAAAATTAAAATTGAATTAAAATTCAACACTGAAAAAAATGTATATTAAATTTTGTAAAAGTATTTTGCAATTTAGGGAAAAAGTGCAACAAAACGAAATTTTGATACAAAAATTAAAAAATACTAAACGTTAAAAAAAAATTTCTGGAATTTAGTATAATTATATCAAATATCAAGAATTTTTATTCAATTTTAATATATACAGGGTTCAGATCGTCTTTAAGATTCAAAAAAAGTCACTTTAATCGCATAAAAAACGCCGAAAAGGAAACAAGAAATTGTCAAAATTGTTAAAAAAAATCACATTTCTCGCCAACAAATACTTTAACATCAAACAATCTGGAATAATATTTAATAAAATTCAATAAAATGCATGGCAAAATTTTAATTAGGTATTTTTAAAATTTGCATAAAAAGTCTGTTTAAAATTTTTAATTATTTTTATAAATAATAAAATTCTTTTCCAAAATTCGATTATTTAAAAAAATTGTAATAAAATGCCTCTTATAATTTCAATTATCTTTAAAAATAATTAAATTCTTCTCCAAAATTCATTTATTTTAAAAAATAATGAAATTCTTCGCAAAAATTCAATTACATTTAAAATCTTTTTTCAAATTTCTCGTCAAAATTTTATAAATAATGAAATTTATCACGTAAATTCAATTATTTTCAAAAGTAATAAAATTCTCCGCAGAATTTCAATTATTTTCAAAAATTCTTTTAAATTTCTCATCAAAATTATCATTATCTTCATAAATAATAAAATTGATCATGAAAATTTAATTATTTTCAAAAGTTCTGATAAAATTCTTTGCAAAATTCAATTATCTTAAAAAATAAGAAAATACATCGCAGAAATTCAATGTTTTTCAAAATTTTTTTTTTAATTCTCAAAATTTCAATTATTTTTATAAATATTAAAATTCGTCTTTAAAATTCAATTACTTTTAAACATTTTTAAAAAAATCTATTCAAAAATTCAATAATATTTATAAATAATAAAATTTTTTTCTGTAATTCAATGATTTTCAAAGAATTTTAATAAAATTCCTTGTCAGAATTTTAATTATGTATTTATTTCTGTACATTTGTAATTATCTTTATAAATAATAAAATTTATCTTAGAAATTCATTTATTTTCAAAAGTAATAAATTTCTTCGCAGAAATTCAATAGTTTGAAAATTTTTTTTAAATTTCTAGTCGAAATTATCATTATCTTCATTAATAATAAAATAGATCATGAAAATTTAATTATTTTCAAAAGTTCTGATAAAATTCTTTGCAAAATTCAATTATCTTAAAAAATAAGAAAATACATCGCAGAAATTCAATTATTTTCAAAAATTTTTTTTAATTCTCAAAATTTCAATTATTTTTATAAATATCAAAATTTGTCTTTAAAATTCAATTACTTTTAAACATTTTTAAAAAAATCTATTCAAAAATTCAATAATTTTTATAAATAATAAAATTCTTCTCTATAATTCAATGATTTTCAAAGAATTTTAATAAAATTCCTTGTCAGAATTTTAATTATGTATTTATTTCTGTACATTTGTAATTATCTTTATAAATAATAAAATTTATCTTAGAAATTCATTTATTTTCAAAAGTAATAAATTTCTTCGCAGAAATTCAATAATTTTGAAAATTTTTTTTAAATTTCTCGTCAAAATTATCATTATCTTCATAAATAATAAAATTCATCACAGAAATTCAAATTATTTTCAAATTTTTTTAAATTCTCCCCACAATTTCAACTATTTTTAAAAATATTAAAATTCTTCTTCAAAATTCAATTACTTTTAAACATTTAAAAAAAAATCTGTTCAAAATTTCAATTATCCTTATAAATAAAAAAAATTCTTCTCTGAAAATCAATTATTTGCAAAGAATTTTAATAAAATTATTGTCAAAATTTTAATTATCTTTATAAATAAAAAAATCATCCTAGAAATTAAATTATTTTTTGAATTTGAATCTTTTGAAGAATTTTAATTCTTATGGAAAAATAATAATTAAATATTTATTTAAAAAAGAAATTATTGATGTTTTTTTAAAAAATTTGAAAAAAATCTGTAAATAAACTTAACAGAACATTTTTTGACTAAATCTTTTTCTTTTAACTTTAATTTTTTTGAAAATTTTAAAGTGAAAAGTCGAAAAAAGTCCAAAAAAAATTTTAAAAAAACTATAAAAAATATAAATATAAAAAATACCAAACTCTTAAAAAAACTTATGTGGAATTTAATAATGTTACATTAAAAATTAAAATTAAATTAAAATTCAACACTGAAAAAAATGTATATTAAATTTTGTAAAAGTATTTTGCAATTTAGGGAAAAAGCGCAATAAACCGAAATTTTGATATAAAAAATACTAAACTTTAAAACAAAATTTCTGGAATTTAGTATAATTATATCAAATATCAAGAATTTTTATTCAATTTTAATATATAACTACCAAATTCCACAATTTTTTTTTTTTAATGTTTAGTATTTTTTACATTAAAATTTCGGTTTGTCGCACTTTTTCCCCAAATTGCAAAATACTTTTACAAAAGTTATTATACATTTTCTTTCCGTATATTAGAAATAATTTTAATATTTAATTTAAATTCCACATAATTTTATTTTAAATTTAGGTATTTTTTTACATCAAAATTTTGCTTTGTTGCATACTTTTTCCCCAAATTATGCGCGTAAAATACTTTATAACAAAATTTAGTACACATTTTCCTTCAGTGATGTAAAGTGTGAAGATTTTATTTGTGAAAAATTCAAGGAATTTCAGTTCCACAGTGAGAAAAAATATTTATTAGACGAGATTCCAATAGTAAAATTCCTGTTTATATCGAAGGGAGAGGGAGAGTAAAAAAATACTCGATAAGTCGTTATATAATGAAAGCACTAGAGATGAATTAATCAAGTAGGGAAAAAATTCTGTTATTGCTATATATAAACTATATATTTATGGTCATATTATTTCAAAAAAAAAAAAAAAAAAAAAAAAAATATCTATCATGAAAAATCGATCACCACTGATTCAAATATGGAGAAAAAATTCCTTATGCAATCATCTTTTTCTGTATAAATTTTACTTTATAAAAGTATGAACTCTATTTTATCTTCGGAAGATTATTATGTAAGTTTATAAAGTGGCTGTGACAGGATTTTTTTTCGGGAGCAAATCTAGACCAAACTGTATTTTTTTGGAAGATTTATTAAACTAAACACCCAAATAGAGGAATAATTACAGAAATTTAGAAGCATTATTTAAATTAAAAACATGTTTCTTGAAAAATAACGAAATATTGGTTATTAATTTTCGACTGTTTGTCAATTTTACGAAAAGATCTTTTTTTTGGGTAATTTTTTATGAAGTATCGTTTTTGGAAAACATCGCAGAAAATTGTGGTGAATCATTTTTGGACATCAAAACATCGGTATTATTTTTTGACTCTGTCAAAGTTACCAAAAGATCGTCTGGTAAACATTCTTTTTGGTACAATTTTTTTTTGCCTCAGTATCGATTTTGGAAAACATCACAAGAAAATTGTGGTGAATCGTTTCGATATAAAAATGTAGTAAAATACCTTGAAATGCTTCACATTATTACAAAAATGATTTCGACACTATTTAAAAAGAATGAATTTAAAAATGGTTCAACTAAATTTTTTTTTTGGGTGTAAATTTAAGTTCCTGTGCTTTTTAACACATAATAGTAGACCCTTGTTCACGTGGAAGAAGAATAATAATCTACTATTAAATATTAAATACTTTTCAAGAAAAATCATTGACATAAGAGGGAAAAATTGCTTCAAAAATAAAAAAAAATTCAAAATTGCTTCAATTGCTACTTGAACCAATTTTTCCCTCTTATGTCATTAATTTTTTTGTTTATAATTTCATATATATATCGTATTTATAATGAATTTAAAGGGAAAGTTGGACCTGCATGAGTAGAAATCGACACTCCAGAATATCATTCACCTGAGAGTGTATAATACTACTTTCCTAAAAAGAGGTCCCTACGAATAAAGATCGAGACCAGACCGGCTTTGACCAGCTGCCACGCCATCGCCAAGAATCCCTTCCTTCTCTCTCTATATTTTATTTTCTCTTTCATTTTTTTATCATCCTCTCTCCTTCTCTCTCTCACTCTTTTCAAGTGTTGAGTGTACGCTTTCCCAATTCCACGTTTTCTAATGTACCATACACAAACACAAAACGAATGTGAGAATTCTTAGAGTGTCTTTTATGTATAAATATGTATTTATCTGTATATGTATACATAAGTTTCTTTAAACGTCTGAGTTCCCATGTGTATAGGCACACTAACATTTTGTATTAAGGTACAAAGATTATTTGTAAGTATTTTTGGGTGTATAGGCATTTTTGTACCATACTTTTGAATCTGTATGCATTTTGGTACCGTTTTTTTGAATGTACATGCCTTTTTGTACCATATTTTTTAATGTACACGCCTTTTTGTACCATATTTTTGAGACTATATGCATTTTTGAAGCCTATTTTTGAGTCTGTAAGCATTTTGGAATCATATTTTTTAATGTATATGCCTTTTTGTACCAAATTTTTGAGTCTGTGTGAATTTTTGAATCATGTTTCTGCTTGTATATGCCTTTTGGGATCAAATTTTTGAGTCTGTATGGATTTTTGAATCATGTTTTTGATTGTATATGCCTTTTTGTAGTAAATTTTTAAATGTAAATGCCTTTTTGAACCATATTTTTGAATGTATATGCCTTTATGTAGTAAATTTTTGAATGTAAATGCTTTTTCGAACCATGGTTTTGAATGTATATCCTTTCTTGTACCAATTTTTTGAGTCTGTACGAATTTTTGAATCATGTTTTTGCTTGTATATGCCTTTTGGGATCAAATTTTTGAGTCTGTATGAATTTTTGAATCATGTTTTTGATTGTATACGCCTTTTTGTAGTAAACTTTTGAATGTAAATGCCTTTTTGAACCATGTTTTTGAATGTATATGCCATTTTGTACCAAATTTTTGAGTCTGTACGAATTTTCGAATCATGTTTTTGATTGTATACGCCTTTTTGTAGTAAACTTTTGAATGTAAATGCCTTTTTGAACCATGTTTTTGAATGTATATGCCATTTTGTACCAAATTTTTGAGTCTGTACGAATTTTCGAATCATGTTTTTGATTGTATACGCCTTTTTGTAGTAAACTTTTGAATGTAAATGCCTTTTTGAACCATGTTTTTGAATGTATATGCCATTTTGTACCAAATTTTTGAGTCTGTACGAATTTTCGAATCATGTTTTTGATTGTATACGCCTTTTTGTAGTAAACTTTTGAATGTAAATGCCTTTTTGAACCATGTTTTTGAATGTATATGCCATTTTGTACCAAATTTTTGAGTCTGTACGAATTTTCGAATCATGTTTTTGATTGTATACGCCTTTTTGTAGTAAACTTTTGAATGTAAATGCCTTTTTGAACCATGTTTTTGAATGTATATGCCATTTTGTACCAAATTTTTGAGTCTGTACGAATTTTCGAATCATGTTTTTGATTGTATACGCCTTTTTGTAGTAAACTTTTGAATGTAAATGCCTTTTTGAACCATGTTTTTGAATGTATATGCCATTTTGTACCAAATTTTTGAGTCTGTACGAATTTTCGAATCATGTTTTTGATTGTATACGCCTTTTTGTAGTAAACTTTTGAATGTAAATGCCTTTTTGAACCATGTTTTTGAATGTATATGCCATTTTGTACCAAATTTTTGAGTCTGTACGAATTTTCGAATCATGTTTTTGATTGTATACGCCTTTTTGTACTAAATTTTTGAATGTATATGACGCTTTGTAGTAAATTTTTGAATGTAAATGCCTCTTTCTACTACATTTTTGAATCTTTATGCATTTTCGAATCATATTTTTAAGTGTACATGCCTTTTTGTACCACATTTTTGATTGTACGTGCCTCCTTGCACCAAATTTTTGAGTCCACATTTACTTTTCAATCGTATTCTTGAACCTACACCCCTTTTCCTACTTTATTTTTGAATGTCTAAATATTTTTCAAAGCATAAGTATTCTTGTAACTAAATTTTTGAATCTATAAGTATTTTATTGTATCCGTATTTCTGTATCTATATACTTTTGAATGTATATAATACACGTCTTTCAGTATCTATGAATTTTCGAATGTGTGTGTGAGTGTGTACATAAACGTTCGCGTGTGTGTGTCTGTATAATAGGTATGCATGCGAGCATTGGGGAGACACATACCATCGAAAAGCAGACACAACACATTTTCGTGTTCGGTTGAGTTCGAGAGGCTTCCTGTTGCCAGGCGAATGGTAACAATTTAGCTACACACTTGACGATGTCATTCTCACATTTACTCAAGTCGGAAGCATTATCAAATGTAGTGAGGCAAAAAAAGCTGTCTTTTCACATGTGTAATTTAGTTATCTCCTACGACTTTGTATGTCACGTGGACGAAATTGTTTCTGCGCTTATCTCTCTTCAGTAGCTATATACTCTACAATTTCGTTCTCTTATATGAGTAAACAAATTTTCTTCTACTTTGGTTTAACTTTTTATTTGTATCATTGAATATTTTCTTTTACAATTATTCTTTCAGAAGTCTCTCCGACTTGTTACTTATTCCCTACTTCTTTCAGAGTATTTAGAATTTTCTTTCAAAGATTTGGAACTTTGGAACAAGAAGTATTTCTTTTCCAACATTTGGAATTTCTTTTCCGACATTTGTGATTTCTTTTCGAACATCTGTAACTTTTTTTCGAAACATTGAAATTTCTTTTCGTCCTCAACTTTGATTTTTCAGGAAAGGTGTGTAAATCAGAAGGGAAATCGAATGGTAAAGAACTAAAAATGTCAAATTATGGCAAAACAGAAGCATTGTTCTAATAGGAAAAAAGCAGAAGTATCAAGTATTACGAAGAAGTATTAAAAATTAAGTATGAAGCATTAAACAGATGTATTAACAGATTAACTTCTTGTCATCTCGATGCTTCCAAAACACGAAATAGAAAATAAATCTGACGGAAAAATAGAATCGGAAATGAAATGGGATATTCCCAGCGATAATGAGCAATCACAGTAATTATAATTTCAACATGAACCCATCGCTATTAACTGCTATTAAACCCTTTTTCCATAAAACGCATAGCGACAATGGATCGTACATCAAGAACATATAAAAAAAGCGTATCATTCCCAACCATAAATAACATCATCAACCGGTTTTATTCCCTAATCAGTTGCAATCTCTGACTTATAGCCATCAGTACGATCCAGACCAATGTAAGTGGGCGAGTCACACACATAAAAACGAGGAGAAAAAAAAACCTGACGACTCGCTATTATTAATAAATGTGTGACACTCCACTTTTTCCAATATTCAGGACACAAATTAATATTCTACAATAAATATTGCGATAAATATTCTTCCAACATGATAAATATAGTATCATAGTCATAAATAGTAGCATAATTGTAGTAAGAACTTTATAATAGTATCATATGTGCAAAATGCTATCTTCTGTAAATGTATCTGTACAAAATGCTATCTGTACATCTATCTGTACAAACTGCTACTATTATTATTATTATTTATTATTTGCTGAACAATTGTTTATCAAACAATGAATACTATTTGTAGTCAAACATTATAATTGGTATCACTAAGAACAGTAGGAACACTAAGAACAGTAGGAACACTAAGAACAGTAGGAACACTAAGAACAGTAGGAACACTAAGAACAAGGTTTTTCAAGGTTAACTTGGAGAAAGATCAATAATTGTTCGGAAGGAAACCTTTTTTGATACGTTTTCTGGACAGATTGGAAAAATTTTTATTCTTGCAACATTATAGTGAGATATACAGTTGCAGTAAGGGAATAATTTTAATAATCCTTAACGTAGAAAGTACATTTGTATATAGTAACTAAAATAATATGAAAGGTATAATATCGTGGTGTGGAATAGCATAAAAAAAGTGATATTTAAGGGGTCCTGGGAGTTTACGATAGGGGAGTGAAAAAAGACGACAATGTCTCTGTGTTGACGATGAGAGTAAAGTGGCGTCACGCTATATGGTGTGATAGGAAGACATTTTCTACCTAGGGGTCAAGCCTTCAACCCTATTAGAAACGCACCCCTGATCAACCTTGCCAAGAAAAGCTTGCGAATGACCGCACCAGAGTTCCGAGGCGCTAATACGAACACGATAGGGGATGAAGAAACTTAAAAAGCCATTTTAATTAGCGAATTATGTGACCGTTAAATTCATACTCACTTATACATGCGCACAACGAACATGAACATAAAATACAAGTACGTAAAGTACACGTACATAAAATACAGGTACATAAAATACACGTACATAAAATACAGATACATAAAATACACGTATATAAAATACACGTATATAAAATGCACGTATATAAAATACATATTCACAAAATACATATTCACAAAATATATATTCACAAAATACATGTAATAACACATGAAATACAATCTACCTACATAGGCACGAAATAAAAATAGAAACACTAACACCGGGATAATACTTTAAAATATCAATATCTTAACATACACGTTAATTATAATAATTAAATTTTACACGAGTTGCTTTTCATGACTGCGTGGCAAAATGCCCTGTAGCTCTAATTCTAAAAAAGTTATTCCAAACTCAAAAAATACTACTTTTAGTTAATCCGTCACTATCAGACATCTTTGATTTTGATGCTTCAACACATTCATAAAGCAACACTTCCCTGTGGCTTAAAAAAAATAACCAACATTATTATTTTTCTACACGAGAAAAACTCGATCGTTAAAAACAAAGCTTGGAATAAAAAATCAATTTTTCATAATATTAATGATCCACTATTTGTTTTGAATAAGAATTCTCTTTAATTATAAACGCAGCACAATCATTATTGTGTATATTAATGAAAAAAAAGAATAGATCGTTAAATTTGATTACCTCTGTCATTGATTATGAAAAAAAAGCTTCTTGTTTAGCACAAAAGCGATTGTCAATAAATTATTCAAATGACTTCATTTTCTGACTGGATTTAATTATTCATCATATTTATTATAAAAATCCGAAACAATACTAGAAGTACCAAGAAAATGGAAATAATTCTAGTGAAACCAAACAAAAGAGGAGAATTCTTAAAAACTTGCTTTTCGTAGATATAAACAATAAAAAATCACTCTAAAAGTGTGCGGTCTATTAAAAAAGTGTTACAGATTTCTACCAAAAATTTCTACAAAAAAAGATCCGAATATTCCATTTTTACGGATTAATTTATTATCCTGACAAAAGTTTCTTCAACAAAAGTATTTATGAACCATTTTTAGAAAATGATTCTTCTACAGATTATTTTAATTTTTAATCCTTGACGGATAAGCATTGCATATTAAACCCATTTTAGTATTAAAATAATACCTTACTTATAAGCCTCACTATAAACTAAAATTAAGACGGGAAAATAATCTGAAAAATAGACTTGAAAAACACACTAAATAATTTAAAAAATCGAGAAGTAAATTAAGAAAAAAGAAAGTGAATCGTAAGGAGGCTATTAATTTAAAATCTTTTGCTCTTCTTGAAGAAGAGAGAGAGAGAGAGAGAAAGAAATTTTTTTTGGGGATCCGAAGAGTCCGAATAAGCCAGGACGGAATCGAAGTATATAAGGTCCTGTTTTTCAAGTTCGTTAACCTTTATACGATATCGAAACCGCATGGAGGTCATTCAGCAAGATACCTAACAAGCGTCTCTCGATCGAACGAAGACTCAGAGAGGCGAAAAGAAAAAGGGTAGACACCTCGTCTTTTAAAAAAATTTAAATAACCAAAAAAGAAGAGTCGAAAATTGTTCAATGTTTCATTAAAGAAAAATTTAAAAACTGTTGACAAAGTAAATACCTCAAAAAAAAACAAGATTTAAATTCTAGAAATAGAAATTTAAGAAGACTTTTTAATGGAAATTTAAGAAGACTTTTTAATGGAAATTAAAGAGATTTTTTGATAGAAATTAAAGGGAGTTTTTAATGGAAATTAAAGAGATTTTTTGATAGAAATTAAAGGGACTTTTTAATAGAAATTAAAGAGACACTTTGATAGAAATTAAAGGGACTTTTTGATAGAAATTAAAGAGACACTTTGATAGAATTAAAGAGACTTTTTGATAGAAATTAAAGAGACTCTTTGATAGAAATTAAAGAGAATTTTTGATAGAAACTAAAGAGCCTTTTTGATAGAAATTAAAGACACTTTTTAATAAAAATTAAAGACATTATAATTGCTAAACATATTCAGCATATAAATCCAAAGGAGTAAGATCACTAAAATCCTAAAGTTACGAAAACTTCATTATTTTGGTGTAAAATTAAAGAGTCAAACAAAAATAGGTTATGTTCTTTGTTTTTCGCGCAGGCGGAAAAAAAATGCCATAGCACGCGTGCAAATAAATGCAATCGTAAATATTGACGGAAACAAATGTTTGAAATATACATGTTGAAATATACATATTCAAACGAGAATTGTTCATTTTCTCACCTACTATTGTTTGAAAATAAACAAAAACTAAACGCAAGTGATTCACGACCGTATTTAAAGCGTCAAGCGACGCCATAACTGTGACGTCATTTGCGCGCATGCGAAAAGGATCAAATTTCTCTTAAGGTCATACATATGGTATATATATATATACACTCGAGTCGCAGAAAAAATCCTCACTTTTTACTAAAATTAGTGAAATATTTTATTATCTTACGATAATAAAAAAATTTACAAACATAAATCATATTGGGTTCGGTAAACTCAGATTTAAAGCTAAAAAGAAATGAAAAAAAGTCCACTTTTCCCATCACTAATTCCGTTTGTTAAATACGACACTAATTTCTTATAATTAGAGGGAGGGGAAAAATCGAGAGAGTTCTCTCTAATGGAAGAATTTTTGAAGTTTGTGATTATAAAGAAGCTTTTTACTGTGGCAAGCTAACACTATCCGAGTATGAGGGTGCGGCTCAATCAATTCGTCCAGGGCGCGGTCGTCCAGGAGTTCTTTGCCTCGCCTATAGCATAGCAACAACCCCTTGGACGTCTGACCCACCCCCCACAATCCCTTTGCCCTAACACCCTCCCCCCCGTTACACCCCCATATATTTATGGCACTTTCACCTATAGTCCTATACCGCACGGTAAACAAATTGAAAAGGATCTCACCCTATCGTTCCTGTCAACATTCGTCTTCTTTCTTTATGTACCTTTATTTCAGCGAATGTTAGAAAGTAAACATTTTCAATTTTCATTTTCGCTGGCACCGAAAAAAAAATAAAAAAAAAAAAAAAAACTCAGTTCCGGTCGAGTCAATAATATAGACATATCAGAGAAGGCAAACCTCTTTATAAAATTTATAATGCTCGTGTGAAGTATACATTTTAACGAATGAAAAAGAAAAAGATTTACCTTACAGTTAAATGTGAGGTGTTAAAATAACACCAGAATGGATTAAAATAATCTGCAGCAGTTTAATTAATTTAGGATTAAATTAACACCAAGAATGATTAAAATAATCTATTTTGTTGTTATTTTTAAACTATGAATGAAATTTTATTTTAAATAAAACACCAAGGTCAACGATTTGTAAAAATTCAACGAATTTAGCTTCTTTAGGGAAAATACTAAGTTAGTTAATAACTTAGTTACTAACTTAGTAACATAATTACTAAATTCAATTATGTTCAAAAATTTTTTTTTATTTCTCGTCAAAATTTCAATTCTCTTTATAAATAACAAAATTCTTCTCTGATATTCAATAATGTTAAAAAATTTTAATCAATTTCTTGTCAAAATTTCAATTATTTTCAAAAGTTTCCCAAAATTCCATTATTTTCAATATCAATAAAATTTACCAAAAGAATTCTATTATTAAAAAAAATTTGAATACAATTCTACGCAAACATTCAATTATTTTCAAAAATAATAAAATTTTTTTACAGGAATTCAATTATTTACCAATTTTTTTTTATAAATTTCTTCGCAATAATTCAATTATTTTCATACATAATAATAAAATTTCTACAGGGATTCAATTATTTTTATAAATAATAAAATTCTTTTAGGAATTCAATTATTTTCATAAATAATAAAACTTATTGCAGAATTTCAATTCTCTTTATAAATAATAAAATTCTTCTCTGATATTAAATTATTTTACAAAATTTTAATTAAATTCTTGTCAAAATTTCAATTATTTTCAAAAGTTTCCCAAAATTCCATTATTTTCAATATCAATAAAATTTACCAAAAGAATTCTATTATTAAAAAAAATTTGAATACAATTCTACGCAAACATTCAATTATTTTCAAAAATAATAAAAATTTTTACAGGAATTCAATTATTTACAAATTTTTTTTATAAATTTCTTCGCAATAATTTAATTATTTCATAAATAATAATAAAATTTCTACAGCGATTCAATTATTTTTATAAATAATAAAATTCTTTAGGAATTCAATTATTTTCATAAATAATAAAACTTATTGCAGAATTTCAATTCTCTTTATAAATAATAAAATTCTTCTGTGATATTAAATTATTTTACAAAATTTTAATTAAATTCTTGTCAAAATTTCAATTATTTTCAAAAGTTTTCCAAAATTCCATAATTTTCAATATCAATAAAATTTTACAAAAGAATTCTATTATTAAAAAAAATGTGAATACCATTCTACGCTAACATTCAATTATTTTCAAAAATAATAAAATTTTTTACAGGAATTCAATTATTTGCCAATTTTTTTTATAAATTTCTTCGCAATAATTCAATTATTTTCATACATAATAATAAAATTTCTACAGGGATTCAATTATTTTCATAAATAATAAAATTCTTTTAGAAATTCAATTATTTTCATAAATAATAAAACTCATTGCAGAATTTCAATTCTCTTTATAAATAATAAAATTCTTCTGTGATACTAAATTATTTTACAAAATTTTAATCAATTTCTTGTCAAAATTTCAATTATTTTCAAAGGTATTCCAAAATTCCATTATTTTCAATATCAATAAAATTTTCCAAAAGAATTCCATTATTTAAGAAAATTTGAGTACAATTCTACGCAAACATTCAATTATTTTCAAAAATAATAAAAATTTTTACAGGAATTCAATTATTTACAAAATTTTTTTTATAGATTTCTTCGCAATAATTCAATTATTTCCATAAATAATAACATTTCTACTAGGATTCAATTATTTTTATAAATAATATAATTCTTTTAGAAATTCAATTATTTTCATAAATAATAAAACTCATTGCAGATTTTCAATTATTTTTAATGCAATTTTAATCAAATTCCTCGAAAAATGTAATTATTCTTAAAAATCTAATTAAAATTCTTATTACAAGTCCAAAGAATTTAATGATTGAAAAAATTTGTTGATAACATTTTTTATGAGAATTTAATTTCAAGAAACATGAAATTAATAAATTATCTATTTTTGTATTTAAATAATTGAATTCTCGTAGAATTTACTAATAAAATTGGTTTTAAAAATGAATTTCAGTTAAAATTTTAGATTTTACTTAAGCATTAAAAGCATAATAACGTAAATTTTTAGAAATAATTAAATTTTTAAAAGGTTTCAAACTAAAATCATTGAAATTCTTAATTTTTCATATTTTTGACAAAAAATTCTGTAAAATTAATTTATTTTAAAAGTTTAATAGGATTTTTATGGAAATTATTTCAAGTTTTTATTTTTCAATATTTATTTAATTGCAGAATTTCTAAATAATTGAAATTTTGTCAAATTGAATTGTAAACGAATAAATTTGAAAATTCTCATAGAATTCATCGCAGGGTTTTAATTATTTTTCATAAAATTATAATTGAATTCCTTGAAAAAAGTAATTATATTCATGCAATTTTTAATAAAATTCGACAAAAGAATTGAATTATCAAAAAATTTGTTACTAAAATTCTTTATGAGAATTGAATTTTGAGAAACATTCAATTATTCCATAAATTATTTACTTTTGCATTTAAATAATTAAATTCTTGTAGAATTTTTTAATAAAAATTTATTTTCATTTCATAAAAATGAATTTCAGTTAAAATTTGAGATTAAAATTGAATATTAAAAGAAATATGGAGGGAATTTTTTGGAAATAATTAAATTTTGAAATTAATATTTTCGAAAAAGTTTAATTAAATTTTTTGAATATTATTTGATGTTTTTATTTTGTAATATGCATTCAATTAAAAAATTTAGGAATAATTGAAATTTCGTGAAATTGATTAATTAATTATTAAAAATAATAGATATAATGTAAAATCGAAGTTAAAAATTATTGAAAATAATAATTGAATTGAAATAATGAAAATAATTTTGAAGAAGTGTAATATTTTTATAATATAAAATAATGATTTTATTACTTGGTCATCTTTAATTATTATAAAACATGAAGACACCGATTGCTCCGAGTCGAAAACTTGGAGTTATCGATATCTTCACGTTCTATAGTTATAAAAAAATTTAATAACTTTTTTGGTAGCAATTCGTTGCAATTTGATACTTTTAACTTATCAGTGTTAATATTAAATATCAAATTTTATGCTATTCATTAATGTTAATATTAAATTAAATACGTTATAGTAAAAATTACCCTCTTTAATTATTTACAAAGTAGTAACTCCTCTGTACTTGCAGTAAAAAAATAGTAATAATTGTTGTCTGTTAAATTACATTTTTTTTCTTTTATTGCGAGTGTAGAGAAACATTTTCGTTGGCACCAAAAAAAACCTCGGTTCCGGTCGAGTCAATAATAGATATATCAGCGAAGGCAAACCTCTTTATAAAATTTATAATGCTCGTAAAGCACATTTTAAAAAAAGATTTACCTGCGACAAGCCAAACATTGGTTCACTACTATTTTTGAGTCATTTTGTTTCTTTTGTTGATTTATTTCAGTGAAATTTCAAAAAAAACTGCTTATGAAATTCTTCTAATTGTTTCCGATAAATCTCCATATTTTTTTTTAAATTTCGGTTAATAAATAAAAAATTAAATTAAAAAAACTCACGATTTCTTCTTTATAGTTGCTCATTGCCATCGCCTCTCCAAAATCCACACACGTGCAACTTGACAGGTGTCAAGTATTTATTGTCCAAGACATCGGAGGGCCAATAAAGTATAGTAATAATACTTCGGATCGGAAAAAAAATTCAATTAAATTAATAATGAAGAAAGAAAGTAAAATTACTACCAAAATATTAATTACCACTAAAAATAAATTATTACTAAAATTGATTCAAACGAATCGGAAATTACTATTTTCTTGAAGACGAAGAACGGAGAAGAATTTACGAAGAAATAATTTCTAAATAAAAGAAGAATTGATTGAAAAATGAATTTAAAAATAAAAATGAAAAACAATTTTACATTTTTTCTACTAACTGTTAAGTTTCTATAACTAATAATTAGTTTATTAATTAATTTATTGGTTTATTAGAAAAAAAGTGTCCTGGAATGAAAGTGAAGAAAAATCACTAATTTCGCACTCTGAACATTCGAAACCTTTCTTTCGTTACTAAATCAAAAATGATGGATCACTCAAGAGTTAACAGACAAATTTCACTCAGTCACGAAAATTCTACTCATGCTATGAAATAAGTTCAATTTCGACATTTGTCTAAAAACCTACAGAATAGTTAAATTTTGAATTTAATTATCAAAGCAATTTTTTCCAAAATTAGACGAATATTATTTTTCTATATAGTCTATGTTATTCCACTCTTTTGGAATTTATATATCATTCTAGATGACTTTTTTCTTTAATTTACAATCCTCCCACTGTTTGACATTAATTTTAAAAGGGGGAGAAAGATGAAAGCTTCCAGAGAGTCCATGGAATGTACGTAAAGGTTATTTATGAAAAAAATGAAGAAAGAAGAATAATGGCGAATTTCCGTTTTCTTCTCTTTGGCGTCGAGTGTGTTACTCTCTCTCTCTTTCTCTCTATCTGCTACTCTACTGCCACGAGGCCAACGGTTTTCTAAATATAATATCGAGTGACACTTGTTTCGTGTAAATCAAGTCGCATTCGGCAACGTATGAAAAAAACCGATTACACCACCAACAGATAATAACTGATCAACATTGTATCCAAGATTTTCTTCTTCAAACAATTTTTTCTAAACTCCTTTCAGTTACCGAACCTGTAACGAAAAAATGGTAAATTTTAAATTTTAACATAGAAACGATTTCGTAAAAAAAATAACAACGATACTTAAATCTCAACAAGCTCACAATACAATAAATTACTCCAAAAACAATTGATAACCCTAAAATTGAAAACTTAGTGAAATATAATTAAAGAAAGTGAATTTAATTAATACACTATAGTTAATTAACCGATCCAGAACCTGAACGAAAATTCAAAACCTCAAAACTAATTTAATGCGGAATATAGAATATAATTAATTAAATGACTCATAACCTATAAAATGACGATTCATAACCTCAAAAGAAGATCGATAGTGAAGAAATATATTTGTATAAATCAGCTATAGACGATTATTTGCATACGTAAAACGATTGTGAAAAGATGCAAATATTATAAGTGTAGCAAGTCTCCACGTCGAGAGATTAGCATTTTAGTTGTAGGTAGGTAACAACCTGTCGCTTGCAATTTTACGACTCCCAACAAAATTCAACTGCGCCTTTCAATGAAAGAGCCAAGTTATCAAAAGAATATTTATAACCCAATGACTATAAAAAAGAAGAAGAAGAAGAAGAATAATGATTCATGTCCACGTGTAACACTCTTGTTAAATGTTACAATGTTCGAAAAAAACTATCATAAGTTAAAAACCCTATAACCGAGTGAAATAAAATCCAACTGCGAAAATAATAATAATGAAAGGTAACCTGCTGTGGAAAAATATTTTTCATTAATATTTTATTCGTTTTACTCTGTTTTCATTAAGATTTTATTCGTTGTACTCTGCGACTAACTTGTCTAACTTTTGGACCTTTTTTTGTTAATGAATCTTTCCATGATCGAAATAATAAAAAATACCTCGGTTTTTAATTTTAACATCGGTTTTGTAAATGTTTGTGTTTTGTAAAGAGAATTTACCTGCGATTAGATACAAAGTCCCCCACTTAGAAACGAAAATAACCTTCTGAAAGAATTGGATCCTCTATACGGAAACATCAACCAAAACTGACTAGTAGTTGGGAAAAGATGAAAAAGGCATTTAGAGAAAGGTTTCACTGGAGTTTGTAGTACCTAGATGCCGAAAGGAAGAAGTTCTAATGATACCAGCAAAAAGCAGGTAATAGATCCTAGGACCCAATGAGCTGATGAAAAATCTTTGTTGCAGTCACTAGCCAAAAGGAGCGGTAAAATTCTACAGCAACCTGCGGACACAATGAACGGTTTTATGACTTTCGGAGTCCTTCAATCAGACATACATTCAAGTATAGTTTCGGGTCATAATTGAAATTAGCTGCCTCTCCGAACAACATGGAATCTGAAGCGACGAAAACTTTCTGCTCTTTGGAAGAGATCTTTCATCTAAAACTTAATCTGTAGTCAACGGATTTTTAGGAGACAATATCTTACTCTGCTGATACTTCCTGGCAAAAAGAAACTTCAGGTGTCAAACTCGGTGGCTGGAAATTTAAGGTGATTGTCAATTTCAAAGTAAGGATCCCTAACAGTATCATTGACAACACAAACTTTTCTTAAAGTTCAAATTACCTTGACTGCAATGTTCGGAATCTTTAGTTACAATACCGACTTTTTAAAGTTTAAAGACTTTAAAGTTTATTTCTTTAAATATCGACGACTTTACAATGTTTGTAGTTTGACTCAAAAGTTGACAGAATAGATCTCAAAACGTTTTTAGAACTTTCAATGTCTGCCAAATAAACCATCAAACCATTTCAAGAAGATGTTCCAATAACGTTCAACAGAATTATTCGTCGGCCATAAAACTTTGTAGAAATGTTTCGTTTTTACAACGAACATGGTTTTTTCAACCAGAGAACGTGAGGCGAAAGTTGACCGCGAAAGCATTAAAATAAAAATGTGCTAGCGAAGAAATCATATCACAAACCCAACTTCAAACAAAACGGACAAATTCGTCATAGTGAAAAGAACAATAATCCCACAGGAAATGGAGTTTGCAGGGACAGAACTCAAAGAATTCGTGAGAGAAGACTCCTTTTGCCCAAAGGAAATAGTCGTGCAAGCAAAATAGACCTTCACCCACAAAAGCCTAGTTCCGTAGGAAAAAGAATAGTTCAGCACTGCGATGTGTTGTTTTAGTGGGTCGGCAAGGACAAAAGCAGCATCAATCCCCCAATGACCCTGAAATACAGACTCCTTGTTATCTAAATACCCGGAATTTTATAATTCCTCCTGCGGAGGGTTCTCAAACAGATGTTTTACATTCTGGGAAAAAAAATAAACATCTAAAATCAATAAAAGCGGAAACATTGCATTAAAATTAAAGGAAAAGCTCTTTAATTTACGAAATATTGAAAATTTTCCCCTTAGAAAAGAATTGAAAGAATAGAAAAGAATGCGAGAGAAAAAATTCATAGACGCATGTGTCATTAACCTTCGGAAAAATTCCATAATGTAAGACTACGACTCGAGAAACTTATATACTCAGACGCGTCGAGGATTCCTCCTCACTGGATATAGAAATGCATTTTATTTTCGTCCATTTTTCCAATAAAAAAAATAAAATTCCATTCAAACTATACAACGAAAGATGACAAACTGGTTCTGTAATTAAACTTCGAGTGTTTTAACATTTCATCAAAATTGCAAAAAAAAAGAAATTAAAACTAGAGAACAGCTAGTAGGAAGAAAAGAAGAAACAAAAATATCCAATTGAGATTAAAAGTACTGGATTATATTCTTGAGAAAACAAAGTTAGAGGACTGGGAGAAATAAAAAAAGAGAGAGGGAGATGAAGTACAGACAAGAATAATTTGTCGCATTGAGGTGGAATGCATGCTTGTATATAGTGAAGTGATGGATCATCCTGTTCGGTTTCGAATAATAATACCTACGCGTCGCGAGCGACAACTAATTAGCATTGCATTTGTATTTATGGAAAATCAATGTCTCGACGTGAGATACGATCGCGAACATCAGTTGCTACCAAGATCCTTGATAAGACCTACGTATAGTCCACGAGATAGAGAGAGAGAAAAAGAATCAAAGACTTGATCCTTCATGTGGAAGTTTATTTATATATACACTTTCGCTTGCATCAGAAATTGACATTTCATTCTTTTCAAAATTCATCATTCATTTATGTTAAATACCCGCACATTATATATATATTTGTACTGAAAAACTCTCATAAATTCACTCACGAATAGAATTTTTTTGTTGTTGTTGTGTTAATATACAAAAAATATCAAAAATTTACGATCAACGAAATTTCGTCATCGCGGGGTTGAGACGAACAAAAATTTAATTCTACTCTTGCCTGATTTTGAGACAAAATTTCTACTTTTTTTCTAATTTTATTAGAAAAAGAATAAAAGCAAAAAAAATATTCTGATTCATTCCAAAAATTATTAGGTATTTCAAAAAAATATTTTAATATAAATTCTAATGCGAATTATACATTAATATTGTAAAATAACTCAAAAGGATCGATAATTTCCCTCTTAAATGAATATTTAATCATTATTATTTTTCCATATGAAGACTTCCAAAAACTACAAATTCAAACTTTTTGAAATTAATAATTTATAGAAAATTTATTATTATTATAAAACATGAAGATTACTTCGTGTTTTAATTAATTAATTAATTTTTGAAAACGTTTTTTCAGAATTTTTAAATCCATTTGTTCACAATTCAATTTTGTAAAATTTTGATTATTCGCAAATTTATCAATTAAAATTTTTAAAAAATTACTTCTACACAATTGATAATTAAAAGTATGAAAAATTCGAATTTTCAAACATTTTAATTTGTCATCTTTTCAAAAACCAATTATTTCTAAACACTCACGCTATACTTTTAATATTCAATTATCTGAAATTGGAACTGAAATTAATTTTCTAATAAATTTTTACTAATAAATTCGAAAATTCTACGAGAATTTAATTATTTGAATAAAAAAACTAATAATTTGTAACATCGTCTTTAATAAATAATTGAATGTTTTTCAAAATTTAATTCCAGTGAAGAATTCATTCATTTTATCGAAAAAATATTAAATAACTAAATTTATTTGACGAATTTGAATGAAATTTTTAAGAACAATTACAGTTTTGCAAGAATTTGATTGAAATTATATTAAAAACGATTGAAAATTTTCGATGAGTTTTATTATTTATGAAAATAACGGAATTGAAAAGAAATTTTCTAAAAATTTCTAAATAATTCAATTCCTGTGGAATTTTTATAATCTATGAAAAAAATTAAATATTTGCGTAGAATTTCATTGAAACCTTTTATTAAACAATTGAATTCTTTTGAAAAATTATAAAAAAAATTTGAAAATAATTTATTTTTGGTGAAAAATTTTATTATGTATAAAGATAATTGAAATTTTGACGAGAATTTTAAAAAAAAATTAAATTTTAGAAATATAATTGAATTTTTTTTTTTTTAATTTTGTTTAAATTGCATTAAAAATAATTGAATTTACGCGAAGAAATGTATTATTTCTATATATGCAAAATAGAATTCTTTTTAAATAATTTAATTCTTTTGAAATATTTCATTAAAAAAATATTATTTTGGATATTAAAAATCATTAAATTGAGAAAAGTTTTTGAAAATAATTGAAATTTTGTCAATAATTCAAAAAAAAATTTTAAATAATTGAATTTTGGAAAAGAATTGAATTTCGGAGAAAAAAATATATTATTTCTATATGAAAAATAGTATTTTTTAAATATTTTCATATTTTTGAAATATTTTATTAAAATAATTATTTTGGATATTAAAAATCATTAAATTAAGAAAAGTTTTTGAAAATAATTGAAATTTTGTCAATAATTTAAAAAAAATTTCTAAATAATTGAATTTTGAAAAAGAATTGAATTTCAACGAAAAACATTTATTATTTTTATATGAAAAATAGTATTTTTTAAATATTTTCTAAATATTTTATTAAAATAATTATTTTGGATATTAAACATCAATTAATTCAGGAGAACTTTAAAAAACATTGAAATTTTGCCAATTATTCTATTAAAATTTTTGAATATAATTGAAATTTTGTCAATAATTTAAAAAAAATTGTTTAATAATTAAATTTCGGAGAAGAATTCTGCTGAGAATTTTATAACTTTCGGAAATATAATTCAATATTATTTGGAGAAATGTTATTAAAGTTCAATTAAAAGGAATTAAATTTACGCGAAAAAATTTATTATTTCTACATGAAAAATATTTTTTTTAATAATTCAATTTTTTAAAAATATTTCAATAACATAATTATTTTGGAAATTGAAAATCAATTAATTGAGGAGAAATTTTTAAAATAATCGAAATTCTGCCAATAAAATAAAAATTTTTTAATATAATTTAATTTCGAAAAAGAATTTAATTATTTAAGAATTTTATTACTTTTAAAAGTATAATTGAATTTCTGCAATAATTTAAAACTTCCCCAAAAATCAATTTTTCGAATTTTTTGAACCAAAATTCTTCTATAAATCCATTATACTCGATAATTATTTTTACAAGAATAGAAATGGAATAAAAATAACACTGAAAAAAATATTTCATTGAAATAAATCCGATTACTTGTCAATTATAAAATAAATATCTATACTTGATTCAAATAATTTTTATTTCATTAAAATAAATCATTATATTTGAACCAATAATTTAAGCATTTGAAGCAAATAATATTTAACTCAAATAAAAATTATTTCATATGTACAAGTAGATATTTTTTAGTAGAAAATTAATCATTTATTTGAATCAACCAAATTTTTTGTTCAGTGCAAAAAAAAATTTTAAATCCAAGACCCTATTTTTAATAAAAATGTAAAAAATTCTTCTGCGGTAAAAATTGATCCCAATGAATATTGTATGGAGCGAAAAGAATTAAATCGAAGAGCAAACGAAATCAATTGTTTCAGTCGAAAATTCAGACAATGACAAATATTGTCTCATTTTGATCAAAAACGATCAACTCGAAGAATTTAGGGAAAAAATTTTTTTTTTTAGAATTGAATAAATTGTCTGACCACATACCATATTGTTCTACTGCGACTTGAAGCAGATCAAAGAATAATGAATAAATTCCATTAAATTTTCTTTGAATTGGGAAATAATTTTTGAATATTTATCTCCTTCCATCGTTCTCAACTGATTTTTTTTCAATTGATTTTCCAAAGTCGACTTCTTCCTAAAAAAAAAAAGAAAATTCTTTATTTATTCGAATTTTATTGAAATAGAAATAATTGCAAAATTTATCGTCATTCATTATTATTTGCTCCAAATTGAAAATAACAAATCAAATAAATCTTGTTCATTCCTCATTAAAGTTGAAAAATAATTTTACAAATTTTTCTAAATAGAGCAGCAGATTAAAAAGAAATAAAACTGATTCTTGTTCAATTAGTCAGTATACCTACTCGTGGTAAATTTCAAAAATTAATAAATAAAACTTTGAATGTTAGATAAATTTTTTTTCCAGTCCTGTTTCATGATGACCGTACACCGTAGACATAAAATACTAACAGTAAATTATAAAATAGGAAAAAATTTGTTTTATACGCACATATATGTATCGAAGAGGAATAGAATATTTATTTACTTGATTTTTTTTTCATTTTTATTTTATTTTTTTTTTGAAAAAAGAGAAAAAGGGTGAGAGAAATGAAGAGAAGAAACGAGAAAGACGAGAAAAGGAATGGACGGGTGAAACGATACGAAGGGTAAGACGAAAGGGTGGACCAACCGGTCTGCACAGTCAACGAACTCTGCGTGTTCACGACATGACACTGACCCCCCTAGGGTAACGTCCCGACGACGTAATGCTTCGGTCGAAAAATAAGCCTGTCTCCATCTTTTTCATTAAACAAAAAAAAAAATAATAAATAAATACAAAAAGAAAGAAAAATCAGGAAAAAAACAAATTGTAATTTAAGGGCGTAGATGTGGAAAAAAAATTTCCGTATACACACTTTACGCTTATTCACGAAATATTCCATTCCTCCCCTTTAACAAAATTTTCCTCTATTCCGTAATGAAATATTTTTAATTAAATTTATTGAATTGAATTATAATTTTTAATTAGATAATTAAGTTGTTAATTAAATTAATCTAATACTAGTTATTTTAATACCTAATTCATTAAAAATTTTAAATAGATAAGATTATACATTTTATAATTGTTTTTTTTTAATTAAACGACAAACAATTTCACCCTTTTCTATTTCAACAGAATTTTTCAAAACAAAATATTTTTAATATTAATTATTATTATTATTTATTATTAATTATTAATTTGAATTATAATTTTTTATTAAATAAGTAACTATTAAATTAAATTAATTTAAATTGTTAAAATTGTATATATTTATAATTTTTCTATTTTTATTGAAACGAAAAAGAAATATTTCAAGTAAAATGTGAAATTCAAATAAGATGAAAAAGAATTAGGTGAATAACATTTTTGTCATTAATTTTAATTAATTTATTAATTTTGATATTGGAATTATTAATTAGCATTATTATTACTATTATAGTATTATTATTATTATTGTTATTATTATTATTATTATTATTATTATTATTATTATTATTATTATTATTATTACTATTATTATTATTATTATTATTATTATTATTATTATTATTATTATTATTATTATTATTGTTATCATTATTACTATTTTTATTACTTTCAATGTAATTATTATTACAACTTTTAATCATTCAAATTTCAGTTTCTCTTTTTTCAATAAAAAATAAAAATCCAGACAAAAAAAGATTTCTTCAAAAAATTTGAATCGATTATTGTTTTCAACAATCACGATAAACTTTATTTAAATGAAATCGAACGCAATTTCACGACAATTCCGAAATGAAGTCTAATTTATTCCTCAAGACCCTCAATATTCTGAGAATTATAAAAAAAAATTTAATTTAATTCAAAGACAATTTTGCGCGCAACAATAATATTCATTGTCTTTTAATTATTCTAATTAGTTTCTAAATTCTTGTGAGAAATTTTATTTACATTTTTGAAAATAATTGATTTTTTTTGAGAATAATGTAGTTTTGTTTAATAATTTTAATGGAAAATTTTTAAAATAATTGAACCATATGACATTTCTTTTGCAGTTTTTATAATTGAACGTTTTTGTTATAATAATTGGAATTAAATATTTAATTGTTGGATTTTTCAAAAACTTTTTGAAAATAATTGGACTTTTTATAAAATTTAATTATACATTTTTTGGAAACATAATTAAATTTTATAGAAACATTTTGCTAAAAAGCATAACAAATGATTTAATTCATACGAAAAAAATGTATTGTTTCTAAATAAATATATAATTGAATTTTTTAAAAACATTTTATCAACATTTTTCAGAGTAATTGAATTCTTGCGACAAATTTTATTATGATTTTTAAAAAAAATTGCTTTATTTTGTGAAATTTGATTAAAAATTTTTAAAAAGAATTGATTCGATTCGTGAAATTTAGAAGAATTTTAATAAAACTTTTTGAAAAATTTTATGATTTTAAAAATTAATGAATTCTACGCAGGAACTCTATTCCAATGTTAAAAACTAATTAAATTGTCTCGAAGAATTGTATTTCAATTTTTAAAAATTAAATTTTTTACAAAAATTTTGTGAAAATTACACCGAAAAAAATTAAATCCTTGTAAAAAAATTTTTTATTCATAAAACTAATGGAATTATTGAGAAGAAATTTTTTGTCAAAAATATTCGTAAGTAATCGAATTCCTCAGAAATTTTAAATATTCATGAATTTAAATTAAATATTCACGTAGAATTTTATCAAAATTTTTTTGTTAAAATAATTGAAGTCTGTTAAAAAATATTTTCCCAATAATAGATATTGAAGATTGAATATTGAATCATTGAATTGAGGAAAACTTTTGAAAATAATTAAAAATTTGCTATGATTTTTTGTTAAAACTTGTGAAAATAATTGAATTTTGCAATCAATTTTTATTAAAATCCCTTTAAAAAAGAAAAAACCTTAATTTTGTGGAAGATTTTTGCTATATATTTATAAAGATAATTAACATGTTGACAATTTTTTTAGTTTGTTTAAAAAAATAGAATTTCTGCGCATAATTTTAATAATTTTTTTTAAACATTTAAATTCTCATGAAGAATTTTATTTTTTATAAAAATAATTGATTTCTTGGCAGGAATTTGATTTAAATGTTACTGTTAACAAAAAGTTTTTTTTAAAAATTAAATTGTTTTTAATAATTTGATTACAATTTTGAAAAAGGAATTCAATTCCTTCCAGAAATTTTATTAAAAATGTGTTGAAAATAATTTTTATTCTCGCGTATATTATTATTTAAAAATAATTGAATTTTTACGAAGGAAGTTATTAAAAACTTAGATAATAATAATACAATTTAATAGTTATTTAGTTACTAAAGAAATTTTTTCCATTTTAATTCTGAAATCATTTAGAAATGAAAGTTGATATTTCAAAATAAAAATTTAGTATTTTTTTAATAATAATAATAATAATAATAATGAAATAAACAGCGATTTTCGCCCGCATAATATTTGCTACTGGTAATAATAATAAAAACAAAATAATAATATTAACAAAAAATTCCAAGTAACAGTATTTATCAAGAAAAAAAGTAATTATATAAATAAAAAACTGTTTTATAAGAGAAATAACTGATTAATCTTGAAATTTGGTAAAAAAGCGGATGAAAAATTAAAAGAAAAAGGAAAAAAAATTACGTAAGGTGTGATAGACGATTGGACGTCGTTTTAATATTATACTATTGATGAATTTCCGATCAAAAATGTTTTTCTTACCCTTTTTTTACTTTTGTCCTTTCTCTTGTGGACACGCATTTTCCAAACAATTATTAAAATTCTTCTACATTGATCTTTTCTTTTCTGCATTCTCTGCATCAGATCTGAGGAGGAATTATTTTTTCCATTTCTTCTACTATTCGATTGTCATTTTGTGATGATTGATTATTTTTTTATCACCACTCCGCTCTCCGCTCGTAATTTGTTGAAATATTTCCTGAAAATAATAAAAAACAAGTTATTAAATTATTATTATGTATAATTATTATTGTTATTATTATTATTATTTTCTATAATCATTTTCTATAATTATTAAATTCATAATATAATAAATTAATGAAATTAAAGAAATAAAATATTAATTAATCGTGGAAAAAATATTATCAACAAATAATTAACTAACGATAACTTTAATTACCATTAATATGCTAACAAGGACTTTATTATTATTACTCTAAATCTAAAATCTTGTACAAATAGACGATTAAATCTAATTAATATTAGTTTAACCTATATTTTAAATCAATCTATTTGTCTGAACAATTTAGTAATAAAATATACAATTTAAATTAAAATTTTATTTCTATATTATCAGTTTCTCATTGACTTTTTTCAATATTTAAATTTTATGACCCACTGAAAATTAATGTTTAATGCGCTAAAAACTAATTTTAATTCTGCCTTCTTTTTTTTATATATAAATTCAATGAAATAGTGTTTTCATAAAAATGTTCCAAGTGTCTAAAAATTTTGTTCAGCTGCGGACAATTATTCGGCTCTTGTAAAATATTTAAATACACTTGATTAAACATAATTCTCCCATAAGCATATATTTAATACACAATCGCTGCTGGATGTCTCGTATATATGATTTCAACATTGTGAACTTGTTTAAAATTCAATTTTATTACATTCTCATTTTTATTCCTCTGTAGTTCTCATTCACGATAACTTCGTCACGGGATTAGAAATTCAAAAACGAAAAAGAAAAAAAACTAGTCGTCAACACTCATGAAATAGTGAAAGTCATTCAGCTAAATTTTTTTCGATCGCATCGTGTAAATAATTAATTATTACACAATATTTTAAGGAATCCTTTTGCTATTTCTCGTTGGATTTTATTTAATGAGACACCCCGTAGATAATAGAGGCGCATACGTATATTGTTTTTAGGTATAAATATATATTTAAGAAAGCGTGAATATGTATATCTGTGAAAGGTCGAGGGCCAGAACGTACATATTCATTGACAACGCGCCACCACTTGCTTCCGCCAAACTGCAAAGACCAATAATATTTGATTTTTTTCCATTCTTTTTTTTTTTAAACAGAATAAGAAAAAAATGTCTGCTTCTCTCTTTCGAAGGTAATTAAATATAATTAGAAAAAAAAAATTCATTTGGCCCACCCAAATGGAGAGAGAGAAAAATTTAAATATTTCCGTGGCAAGAAAATATTCAAAACTCGTCGCACGAATGTCGCCTCTGGACTTGGTTTTTCGACAATCGCGATCGTATAATCTTGATCTCGGGGTTATATATTTATACTTGAAATGCTAGACTTGTGAAGAACCTCCCGAACCCCAGGGGTTATCGTTGGACTCGAATAGGGTGCCCCGGGTCGTTGCGAACAACCGCGTAAACACCCTACTATCTCTCGACCTCAATGGAATTAAAAAAAGAAACGATAACGAGCCACTGCTTTACGTAAACGAATATATTTTATGTGTTGTGTGTATATATATAGTTGAATAGTCTATATTATACTTTTTTTCTGCATTAACCCTATGGCTTCTATAGTCTCATTCGTGCCTGCGAAAAGTTTTGATTAAATTAAAAACGAATCTACATAGTTGAAGAAAAAAATTATTTTAGTGGAAGAAAAATTGTCTACTCAAAAAAAATTATTTACCAATATTTAATTATTCATTAATAATTGTTATAATAACCAATTCGTGCCTAGATGTTCTGATTAAATTATTTAAATCCAACAAAATAATAATTATTTTCATTCAAATCCAGCCTATTTTTTTAATTGGTTTCATATTTTTAAATTATAAAAATAATTCTCAGTGTAGGAAAAGAAAAATTGTCTACTAAAAAATCGATTTAGAATCATGATTTGATTAATTATTGAATTTAATTATCAATTAAAAATTAATTTTATTTTTTTTAAACAAAATTAAGCGTTTATTTTTGTAATAGAGAAAAATATAAATTTTTATACCTTACGGGAGATTGTCTTCTAATTGTTCTCAAACAGTAATGAATTTTCCAATTCCCGATGAGACTTTCGGAGATTTCGATGCAAGGATTTCTACCATTTTTCCCACCGTATCTGGAGGGTGGTCCACGTAGGGATGCTGCGCGCTGAAAACTCCACCTACAAATCCCGACATCAATGGCAGATTTTAATAAAAAAATTTCTCAATCTCTACGAAAGGCATCTATCTTATAATAAAGAGCTAATATTTTTTTCTACGGAATATTTTCGAATATTTGACAAGTTCAATGTACTTAATGTAAAAATACATCGATGAGGAAAAAAAAGAAAAATTAAAAGAGAATCGAAACAAATTTTACGTATTTTATAAAATTAATATCATTATGCAAAAAATATTTATACTTAAAGAAAAGATTTTATTTAAACATGAAAAATTCCACCTGAACAGATTTAATTAAAAAAATTGTATGGTAAAGGACAATATTATGTAAGTATAAGTTTTAGAAAAATAAGAATTTCAATTTTTTATACTGAATTTTCAAGCATTACTGGTGCATTTTTTAATGTCAAAAATTTCTTTAAAAAACATTTGTTTACTCTTCTTTTTTTAAAAATAAATCTAATTTTTCAATTTATAGAAAAACTATCTCTTACTTTTTTCCATTTTTTATTAAAGTTGATGTCTTTTAATTTAGTTACCAATTAAATAATAATTAACTGTTTAAAATTTATAATTTCGAAAAACTTATATTTCTTGGAAATAATTCAATTCTCTTTAAGAAGTTTAAAAAAATTATTGACAAGAATTTCATTATTTTCATATAAATAATAAAATTCTTCTCAGGAATTCAATTATTAATAATCAATTTTAATAAACATTCTAATGAGAATTTAATTACTTTCAAAATTTTTAATAAAATTAATCTCAAAAATTCATTTTTTTCATAAATAATAAAATTCTTCTCGAGAATTCAATTTTTTTCAGAAATAATAAAATTCTTCTCGAGAATTCAACTTTTTTCATAAATAATAAAATTCTTCTCGAGAATTCAACTTTTTTCATAAATAACAAAATACTTCCCAGAATTTAAATACAATTTTAATCAAATTTCTGCAGAAAGTTCGCAATTATTTTCAAAAAATGTTAATAAAATTCTGCCCAGAAATTCAATTATTATTTTAAATACTAATTTTATTTTATTTTCAAAAATGTTAAAAAAATGCTGCGTAGAAATTCAATTATTATTTTCACTATTAATTTCATTCAAAAATTTTCAAAAGAATTTAATTATAAATACTAGAAAAATTCTTTGCAGGAATTCAATTTTATTTCCTATAATTTAAATGAAGTTTCTTGAAAGAATTCAATTATTGTCGAAAAAAATAGTAACAAATTTCTTCAAAAGAATTAAATTACATTTAATTAAATTTTAATAAAATTTCTTGAAAGAATTCAATTTATTTCATTACAATATTAATTAAATTTTCCAAATCAATTTATTTTCAAAAATTTTATTAAAATTCTATTCAGGAATTAAATTATTATAGATTCAGTATTAAAAATAAAAATTATTTGTCTAAAATAAAATTTTTTTTTTCTTTTCTAACAAAAATGTTATCTTTTAAAATAAAAAATTTGTCTTATTAACCAAAATTGAGGAAAATGTAATAATACATATTTCTAAATTTTTCCTGCCAAAATATCACAACATGTTTTCCCTAAATCGAAATCTTAAAAAAAATAAAAAAAAGAATTAAAAATTTGTACTAATTTGAACAACAGTGATGTTAAAATTCTAAGAATTAATTTTTTAATTCTATATCGAATAAATATGAAAAATCCAGTTTTTTTTACTAAATAAATGACTTTTTGAATATTTGAAATAAATGTTATTTTAAATAAATGAAAATATATGAAAATAAAGTACTTAAAACTATTTTGCATTAAAAAAAGTAGTTTTTCTCCAAAAATTGAAAAATAAGATCTATTTTTGACTAAAGACAAATAAGAAGCTTTTTTTCGAAAAAAAACTTCAAGTCCTATATTTTACACAAATAAAATTCAAAGAAGTTAATGTTTTAGTAATTTATCACTAAACATGAATTTTACCAGAGTTTCAAAGCCAATCCCAGAAAATTAAAACCTTTACTCAATCGTTTCACGTGGAATTGCTCATATTATTCAACAATTTTTTTCGTTCAATTAAAAATCTTTGTTTAAATAATTAAAAAAAAATTTTTTTAATTTACGATTTGGACTTCAATATTGACCCTTTGAAAATACTCACACATCTGTGATGGTAGTGGTGTTCCTATTTGGTATTTAACACTGGGTGCGAACATACGGTCGACGTTCTTGGGAGTCAAATGGAAATCGATATAATCGTTCTGTTTTGTTCTTTTTCATCATCTCTCGCTTCCTCTTATTTGCCGTCAAACATCACGTATTATTAAAGGAAATGTGAAAAACACTCTCATTCTCGCTCTTGTTATTTGTGTGTAATCCGCCTCCTCTCTCAATGCCTTGCTCACATTTTTCCCCGGTTTCTCTCATAGGCAATAAAACATCAGCCCTCGTTTTTTGTTTCTTCAAAAAAAACGAAAAAATTCTCGCACCAAGCATAATAATAATAATACATTTTCTCAAAGTTGAAAATTTCCATATCTCAGTCGAGGAGATCTTTTAAATACATTTTCCTTCATCCAAAAAAATAGTCTTTTCTCTTCCATCTCTTTTTGAATAATAATCGAATGATGCTTTCTAATTTTATGAAATCTGTTATTTTTAGATTCCTCCAAGTCTTCACGTGGATTTTTTTTACCTAAAAAAACAGAAAAGTGAAAAAAATGTGAAAATGAAATAATTTGGATAAAGAAATTAAATAAATGAAATAAATGAAATAAATGAAGTAAATGAAATTATTTCTATTATACTCGTAAAATTTTAATTTAATTAAATGAGAAAAGAACACAAGGCGAGAGAAATATTTAAAATATTTTCCCCACTTGGATTTATTTTACTGTTACTACAACCGGATTATAAATACGGTTTCCCTATAAAACGGTCCAACGGGAACTATACATTTTCGAATAAATTCTTTTTTTAGGCTCACAAAGACCTTATTATCACGATTATACAAATATTTAGGCTTAGTTTTCATACATTTTTCTTTATCCCTCTTATTTTTTAATAATTCTTTTATCTCAAGAGATTATAATAGATGCTTCAATATATCTAATCAGAAAATAAAACCCACATTGATGGCATCATATATATAGACAGGAGAAGGAGAAAATCATTATTCAAACTGGAGTCTTCGTTTTGCGGAAGGACTTTTCAAGAAGTTTCTGTCTAGGCTGTTTAAGAAAAAAATATTGTGCTATACGAAAGTTTCTTCCGTTTCTGATCGCAGTGTGTGTACTTGTGTGTTCAGACATGAGCACACTTGCCTCTTATTGGTGGAGTGGGACGTGGGGCTCGGCATTTTCAAGGCTTCGTATTCGCAGCTCAGCTTTTTTGTCATGCTAAACGCATACATATTCCATTTATTCCTCGCGAGTAGGAGTTAATTTCATTGCAAACACACAGACAGTAATATGGCACGTCGAAGCTCCCTCATTTCCTCTTTGGTGCTGAAAGCTGAAACTCCCCTGCGAAACACAAGTTTTTATAATGAATATTTTAGGATTTACACCTGCAAAACGCGCGCACTTCAATGTCAATGAAACTGTGTTCATTAATTTGCGAAAAATCAATTCTTCACCCAAAAACTATAGTAATTCATGTATAAAAATAGTATTTAATAATTTAAAATAGTATTTAATCATATTGTCTAATAATAGATAATAAATTTATCCTCAGCGGAAAATTTGCCAATCGATTATTTGTCTAAAGTAAATATTTACTTGAAGTAATTTTTTTTTAATTGAAGTAAATATTTTTTTTTTAATTGAAGTAAATAATTTTTAATTACGTAAATTAAATTGCACTGAAAATAATTTTTCCATTTCGGACAAATACTATTTAACTGACTAATAACATAGTTATTCGATACAAATAATTACTTAATAGAAAATTAATCCTTTACTTGAATCGAATAATTTTTTCCCCTATTTACTAATTTGTCTATAAAGTTTTTATAATTGTGTCAAATTAATTATACATTAATAATAGACCTAAAATATTAATTTTTCAAAAATCTGCCTTATTTTCTGAAAAAAGAATGCTTCTTTTGGATAGAAAGGAATTTTCAGAATAGCAGGCAAATAAAATTACCTTATATTCATTTGAAACGTTTATTCAAGTGAATGAAAGATCCATTATTTCTCATACGTTGAAATCAAATTGAAAATTAAATTTTCGAAATATTGCACAATAGTGAGAAACGTTCCAAATTCCGATTCATTGAAAACTTTGGAAATTTCAATTTCATCTTTCTTTCTCCCTTCGTTTCTTTAACTGTAACAATACTGAAGTATTTCGTCAAAAATATTTTAAAACCATTTCAGTTTTTATATACAATTTTACTTGAGTCGTATTTTTAATTTTTACTCACAAGAAAAAAGAATGTACCTCTTTTTTTTCATGTAAAAATTAAAAAAGGATGTAATTCCTTTTTTTCGTGTAAAAAAAGAATGTAATTCTTTTTTTCGTGTAAAAATAAAAAAAGAATGTAATTCTTTTTTTCCTTGTAAAAATTAAAAAAGAATGTAATTACTTTTTCTTCATGTAAAAATTCATGCGTCGTTGTTTTGATACAATTTTTCAATTTCCCTATGTTTTACACGCTGCAATGTTTTTAGTACAACATTGAGAATTTGTTGCTGAACATTCTCAATGGTTTGATTTGCATCAATAATTGTCCAATTGTCCTCCTCGAGTTTTTGAAAATTACGAGCGACAGCTAATTGTATTTCGCGTTTCTCGAATCTCTCGTCGCCCCAATTGCTCCTTGACATTTGATTTTCCTCACTGACCTTTAGATATGCAACGAGATCCGGTCGTGGGAGACCTTTGTCAGGATTTTTGCACCAGTCAAGATCCCTTCCGGTGTAGGCAGATGCGTATGCAGCACCAGAAGCGGCGTATCTGTTTTTTTTTTCAACAAAATTCGAAACACTAATCACCTGGTTTTTTTTCTAATTTTAGAAATCTAGCAAAAAGGGGATCGAAAGAATGCAGATCAAGAACGAAAACAAAAAAATTTGGCTATGAAACTTTAAATTATTTTGTAAACTTATTCAATTCTTTTTGAATATGAAAAATAGAAATAATGTACATAAAATATGCAAAATATATATTAATAAATGTATTAAATATACAAACAAAATATGAAAAAATAAATATTACCTGTCAACGATTAGCGTTTTTCCCGATTGAAGAGCTTTTATCATGTCGTTCGACTTTTCCCAACGATTCTGCGAAAATAGGGAATGAATTTCACCAGGTTCCAAGTCAATTTCTTTTAGTAAATATTTATTGATTTTTGCGCCGATTGTCGTCGATCTGTCTGCAAAAAGTAATGAAATGATTGATTTTAATTAACTGAGCGACAAAGAGCAGTTGAAATTGTAGATTCCCGCCAATTTTAAGCCTTTTAGGAACACCAGGGGACAAACATAACCTCAAAATACATTAAAAGAAAAGAGCAGAAAAAAGATGTTTCATATATGAACAGTAAAGAACTTTGACAAGAGTAAATGAACGAATATTCTTAAGGCGTTAATTAAACGAAAGAAAATAGTAAATTACCTGGAAATGACATGACTTCAGCGGGAATTTGACGATCTTGCAAGGCTTGAAGGAGCATTTTTACTTGTGTCGATTTTCCAGCTCGATCGCATCCTTCCAGAACTAATAGTGCTCCTCTTTCGAAAGTCATTTTTATTGTTTCTTTTTCCAGCACTAAATTACGTTATATCAGTTATAATTTTTCTTTTAATAATTAAAAAAACAACTCTGCAGGTGGATTGCGCGGTAAAAACAAAAATTCCTTTCACAAATCAGTCGATAAGTTTCAGTCCGCAGTTTCCTTTATTACCGCTTAGCACTGAAAAAAACGCGGGAAATTCAAATTAAACAGAGCAATGAATATAAAATGTAGAAAATTAATAATATTGTTGATAAATATGCAAAAGTTTATAAACATACACTGAATAAATAAAATTTACACTTTCTAAATAATAAAATAATTTCAATAAAAAATGTAAAAATTTCTCTTTTATGACAAAGTTCAAAAATAAATTTAAATAATAAAAATCAATACTTACTTAATTCACAAAAAAAGTCTAAAAATGGAAAAAAGTATAAAATAAATAAAATTATTAAAAAATTTTAACAATAATTTTTTTTGTTTTTACATTTTTTATGAGACTTTTTTTTATGTATTCGAAATTTCCGAATTAATAAGTATTTAAGAGTAATAGTAAATAGTAAATTAGTTTAGTAATAAATTTTACCTTAGAGAAGATAAAAAATTGTTAATTGCTTTGCTCGATTAATTTAATTAACAATTAAATTAATCGTGCAAGTTACTAATAAAATTGATGAAGCAAATCGTTAATAAAATTTATCGAGCAAAGCAATTAGCAATTGTTTATTTTGTTGTCAAAATTATTACTACGATAAAAAGAAACACTTATGGATTTTTTCCACTAATTTCTCTTAAATTTTACCTAATAATAGTCTTTTTTAGTCAAAAATTATTTAAAAAATTTATAAAATAAACGAAAAAAAACTGTAAACAGTATCTAATCTTATTGCTATTTAGGTATTTGTGCAAATTTGTTTATAACATTTTTATTAAAGAATATTCTTCTAAGAATAATGTACAAAATCTAAAAAGCTATTCTTCTAAAGTTTAATGCTAAATTAGCGTTTAACCTAACAATTCTGACGATTAAAAAAAAACGTGCAATTTCACGTTTTCCTCTCATATATTTTCTCTTTTACAAAAATTCACTTATTCACTGCCATTAAAAATTGTCGTTTAATTTCAAATGCAATAATACCTAGTGCCATTCCACTGTTTAAACTTTCGACATTATTATTCAGTGGTACATTAACGCGACATCCTCCATTGTCACTGGCAATTTTGAGCGAAGAATAACTTAAACCTTCCGTTTCGCCACCGATAATTATGACAGTTTCGTCCCGGGTGTAATCGAGAGAATAATACGGCACAATGGATAATTCGTTACTCATAGCTTCCCTCGTAAGTTCATTTGTTTTCGCATTAACATCATCATCACCTTCGTCATCTTCCTCGTCCTCAATTATTTCACTTGCATTTTCTTTGCCAATACTTTCAGTGTCGGAATTTTGTGATTCTTCAATATTTTCCATTTCATTGCTATTAGATAGTAATTCACTGTCAACTTGATTGTCAGCGACGATATATTTTGCTCCTGGACTTAAGATTAATCGTATGTCGTGCCAATTTTTGTCTTTGTAAATTGGAAGACGAAAGTGTGTACCTGCCGCGCTTCTTAGGACTTTCGATTCCCAAATATCGACGCAACCTGGAAATTTGTATTTAAAAAAATCAATTTAATTGTGAATTGTGTAATTAAATAAAATGTTAATGAAAAAACAGAATAAAGAGAAGAAAATACTGGAAAGTGCTGAAAGTATTTTGTGTAGGAAAATGCAAAAGTGGGTAAAATACGAAAAGCAAATTAACTTAAGAATCTTTAAAGTCGGAGAAAGTTAAATTATCATTTAGGAATTAAATTAGTATTATTTAGTTTATAAAAAAGTTGTTTCATTGATGGCAATACCTTTGGTTAGAATAACTTTTTCGCAACCAACGCCAGCTGCTGCTCTTAAAATTGATCCCATATTTCCCGGATCTCGAATATTGTCGCAGACGATTGTAATTGGCAGAGAATCATGAACTTCGAATTTTTCCACATCTGGAGTTTCAAAAACACCTGAAAATTTGAAACTTGAGTATTAAATATTCTTGTTTTGTTACTTTTTCGGTACAAAGTTTCACTGTAAAAAATGTGATCCGATTCTATTGCATTATAATTTTTACTATTATTCAATTTTTTCGATTTTAATTTTACCATTTTTCAATTTTTTCTATTATAATTATTAAAGTATTAATTATTATTTGTTTATTAATAATGATAATAATAATAATAATAATAATAATAATAATAATAATATATAATTAAATACCCATTAATCCCGGAGGTGTTGTGAGACTAGACCACAATTGAATAGTTCGATATGGAACTTTATACATTTCTGTTTCCTTTCCACTCAGAGGCAACTTTGACAAATCTTGTGTTCGGCTGAAAATAATTTTCTCCGGTACTAATCCAGCTTGAAGTGCATCTGAAATCAATCGACTTCCTTCCAGCAGAATTTTATTTAACTTCTTTCTCTGTTTTTTCGACTTGATTTGCATCATTAAGGGTCTAAAAAATAAAATTACTCAAATATCAGTTCTAAATTGAAAATTAACAATGATTTGAATGTGAAAAAGAAGTATAAACAATCAGCATGTGTTAATTTGTCAAAAGTTAACTTACGACAACAGTTTTTCATTATCATACAACTTGGTAAACATAGTTTTCTTTTTTTCTGGTCCATTGTCAATTTCTGCTTTACGCTGGGGTTTTTTCGACTTTCCAATAAATGCGTCTTCTTCAACGTCTAATTGCCGTCTGAAAAAATAGATAATAATCCTCTTTTTGAAAGGAAACAAATTCTTTTTTTCGGATAAAAATAATTATGTTAACTTATTACAAAATAAAAAAAAATTTATAAATTAATTATTAGTTATAAATTGTACTTACAAAGATGCTCTTTGTCTTCTAGTTGGCTTTCTATTTCGTCTCCTTGATGACGATTCAAAATCTAAATGTCTATCCTTCGGATATGAGGCTTCGGGTTCATCGAAAATTTCATCTTCGTTAATAATTGCCGCATGTTTACGACCGGTGAATTTCGAATAATTTTCCACGTGAATGTGTAAATTTGTACTTGTCACTTTTACGACATTAAGTCCTTTTAATTTCGTCGAAAATTGCACTATATTTCGCAGCATTTTTCAATTTAAATAAACAATTTGTACAGTAATAAAAGTTAATAATAGCAAAAAAAAAGATACTTGAGAAAATTGACAGAATTGTTTTTAATCGTTTCGAAAAGATATTTTCATTGTCATTATTGTCACTTATCAACACTGTAAATTATATACTTGGTGAATGTTCCCACTGATCGTCTTTTTTCGTTAAAATTTATAATAATTTCATAATATATAAATTTACATTAAAAAATTATGATTTTCGTACTAAAATATACCAATTTGAGGTTAAATTGCTCACCACGAGTATTTACTTTAGGCCCGTTTCCATTAAATAGACCTCTGGGGACAATTTTCGTAACTAGTATTGGACAAGTTTGTTATGGTAACTAGGGAAATCTGTATTACCAACAGTAGTTGAGAAGATGGCGCCACTACGCTGGGAGTAAAAGCAAATTAAAAGTTCTTTAATTGATTTTCATTTACGATTCACATGAATTTAGTTTGAAAAAAGTGATTAAACATACAAGTTTACATGTAAATGTAAATTCGTTTACATTGTAAAGTGCCGTCTTGTTCTAATAGGTTCTTAATTTTGGAAAAGCCATCATGTCAGGATGGCCGAGCGGTCTAAGGCGCCAGACTCAAGGTTCAACCTTCTCAGTTCTGCTGAGTCTAATGGGCATTCTGGTCCTCTATGAGGGCGTGGGTTCGAATCCCACTTCTGACAAATTTTTTGTCATTTTTTTCTAGAAATTTTTTTTTATTTTTACATTTTTCTACAAATTGACGCATATAATTGTCTTTAACGGTTGGGTAAATTAGTTTTAATAGTAGTAAATTTTTCCATCTATTAATTGCCAAGTAGTTTATTAATTAGTTTTGTTAAACACATGGTCTGGATTAATTCCAAACTTATTGTATACTTTGATCTGAAAAAGCAACGAGGGAACAAATTTTCAAAAGGCAAAATTTACTTTCCCGGGGCACCATAGTGGGTTGTTACGGTACTGCCCAGCAGCGCCCCTATGGGACAAAATAAAAACTGTCGATTGCGCATGTTTTGTTTGCTGTTTGATGGTCGTGTTATTAATTTGAATTGTCGGTGTTGTGAAAATAGAAGAAAAATGTGTTTTGATTGATAAAATACTGTAAGCCAAGTGAAAAAGAAGATAAAAATTTCACTAAAATGGATGGTTTTCAACGCATCAAGGATGTCAGATTCAATTTGGTTGCTCTTTGCCAAAGGGGACAAAGGACTCATTTCCACACAAATTTATGTGAGTACTTTTAATTTAAACATAATATTTAGTAAGTTTCAAGAAAAACAGTGTACTATTTGTTAGAATTATTGAAAATGTGGTGTATTTTGTGTAAACATTGAGTATCTTTGGCTTCTTTTTACAATTAAAAGAAGCTTGGGTTTTCTAACCTCAAAAATGCCGGCAGAAAATGTCATAATCAAAACATTTCCTCCCCTGGAGATAATTGAACGTTTGTAAATTATCAAAGGTTGACGAAGTAGATAAAGTAATATTATAATTTACATTTTGTTTGTCTGTTTTAAAAAAGTCGTTCAATAAGAATCAGACAAATAATATTCCGCTTGATCATTTTTCGGACTTTGGAGATTACTTTTACGCAAATGTCTCGAAAATATTAATTTCAATAACACTTTCTCATGTGTTGGGAAAATGGAAATAAGGTAAATTATTGATTTCGAACTTTTGGCAATAAAACAGTCTATAAATGGCAAGTAATAGAGAAATAATAGTTCAAAAATTTAGTGTCTTGTTAGTATTTCCATTGTTTATGACAATTATTATTATTATTATCATTATTGATAAATAAATTTTATTTTATTCAAATAAAACTTTTCTCTATAAGAGAAAGTAGTATATATATATATATATATATATATATATATATATATATATATATATATATATATATATATATATATATATATATATATTAGTAGTAGTAAATATTAGTAGTAAATATTTAGAATAATTTTTTATTCTCTTTCTTTTGTATGATTATAGATAATGAAATAATCGTTATATAAAAATCTGCGAGAACAATTAAATTTTGCTAGATATAAATCAATAACATAATTTTTCCTAAAAGCAAATATTAAATGCCTGATGGTTATCAAGCGAGGGATTAAGAGATCAAGTACCTTGTTTTTTTCTTATCTTATCATTTTCGATTGCACTCTATAAATTTTTTTTTAGAGCTCTCTTTAATAATAATTTTCCATGCCGATGACTCGTCACATGGTTCATTCTAATTTTACCAAAATTTGTTTTTTAAATTTTTCAACAAATAATAGCAATTCCAAAATAATTGTAAAAAAATTGTTTCTTTCTGTCATTTTTTATTATTATAGATTTTATTTATGTTTTGTTATTTTCTTAATTTTTTGTTGCGTATTATTTATTTTTTTATTACTCTATTAATTTTCTATTATTTTATTTATTTTTCTATTATTTTATTTATTTTTCTATTATTTTATTTTTTTTATTATTATTTTATTTTTTTATTATTATTTTATTATTATGTTATTATTTTTTTTCATTATTATTTTTTATTTACAGTAAAATTAGTTTAGTATTTATACTTTTCCATGATCCAAAAGTTCTGAATGCTTAAAATGTACGAAATTTATTTATTTCCTCTTCAAATTAAATTTTCTTCGACTTTAATTTCGGTTTCTTTATAAAAATAATTAATTATAAAGTTTCTAAAAGTAGATTATAATTTTTTAACTTTTATTGCAATCAGTATTTTTTAAAATAATTTTAATAAAAAATTTTCGTTCATTTGGATGTTGAAAATTTGTTTTTTTTCAAAAAGAAAATTAAATACAGTTTTATTAAAAAAAAATAATAATACTAATAATAGTAATAATAATTATAGTAGTAATAATAATAGCAATAATATTAAGATAATAATTATTAATAAAAGAATAAATTTTGCAGATAATAAAAAATGGCGTTTGGAGAAATAATTAAATAAGAAAACAAAAGCAACAAAATAAAAAAATCGCATTTGGAGTTGCAATTAATAAAAAATAATTTCCAGATGATAATAAAAAAAATGTCATTTGGAGTTGTAATTAATCAAAAAGAATTTGCAGACAATAATAAAAAAATGAAAATTGGATTTGAGATTAATGAAAAACAATTTGCAGATAATAATAAAAAATGACATTTGGAGATATTGTTAATAAAAAAAAAGAAGCAGAGTCTATTAACCTTGAAAAGCGAGAAATAAAAAATTTTTACGATGGCTCGATAAAATTTTCTCTCTCTCTTTCTTTTTGTGTATCTACGTAAAGTCAATATCAGCGAAATCTCAAAGATGCGAAACTCATAATTAAATAAAAATATGCTACATCTTGAAAATGATATCTCTCTCTCTCTCGAAGCTTTTCGCTCTTTTTCATGCCGATAACATTATTTCATTGTTTTCAATTATTATCAGTACACAAAGAATAATTAAACAAATATATAAATCTTCAACGTGCGGCTTGAAATATATTTGTGATTTATTCACCTTCTACATATCATCACTCTCCATTCATTTATTTAGCCATCATCAACCAAAAGAGGGGTTCGAATTGACCCTTCCCGTTTACACACAATTCAGTTTCTGCTTGGCTCTTTGAAGAGAACGTTCATTATCCTTATTTCGAAGTCTCTCTCTCTCTCGTCCTTTATTTGCTTATTCAGAAGAAAAAAGTAAAAATGTCTCAGGAGACATTTTTAACACCCGGTCAATTAATAAAACCATTGATAAATCAAGAAACAGCCATTAAAATCGTGGATAAAGTTTATGGACTAAAAGTGACTGAAATCAACGAACTCAATGCATACGATGACAAGAATTATCATATTTTGTGTAAACCTGGAGAACATGATAATCAACATTTGAAAAATATTTCCCCACATGGATATGTTCTGAAAATTGTCAATTCATTAGACTCGAAAAAACACAATGTCATTGAGGGACAAACTCAAATGATGATATTCCTGAATAAAAACGGAATTTGTTGTCCAATGCCAGTGAAATGTATTGATGGATCATATTTCTCTTTCGAAAAACTACAGGCAAATAGTGAAGAATCTAATATTGTTCGATTAATGATCTACAGACCGGGCAAATTATTAATTAATGTGAAGAAAAAAACACCGGAACTAATGTTCGAAGTGGGTAAATTTGTCGCTAAACTCAGTAATAAATTGCAAGAATTCTCTCACGCTGGCTATGAGAATCATCAAACAATTTGGATGCTGAATAGTGTACCGAAAATAAGGGATTTTTTCGATGTTCTAGTTGAAGAGGATCGAAAAATTGTCAACGATATTTGCATTGAATTTGATGAGAAAGTGATGAAATGTCTCGAGTGTTTTGATAAAGGTTACATTCACGGTGATCTTAATGAACAGAATATTGTCATGAATGACGATGACAGGACAATAAGTGCTATTATTGATTTTGGTGATTCATCGAAGAATTGTTTGATTTTTGACTTGACGATTTCATTGACGTACATGCTTTTACAAACGGAGGACATTGAATCGGGAAAATTTGTTATTCAGGGCTATGAGACTGTTCGATTGCTTAGTGAGCGGGAAAAGTTGATTATTAAAATTTGCGTCTGTGCCCGACTGTGTCAGAGTTTAGTTCTTGGACTTTATTCACATAAAAATGATCCAAATAATGATTATTTATTGTCGACACAAAAATCCGGTTGGAAAATTCTCAAGGAACTTTGGTTTAAGAGTGACGAGGAAGTTTCTCGTATTTGGAATATTGACTAATTTTTTTTATTTTATCTCTGGATGAAAATTGTATTTAACGACGAAATATTGATTTTAATGGAAATAGGGATTTTTTGGCTTTTATTTAAATTTAAATGTTGAAAGAAATTTTTTTCCGAGACTATATTGGTCGTGCACCACATATCAATTATTTATAATTAAATTAGCAGAGAGTTGAAATAATATTTCAATTAAATTAAAAAGGAGTAATTGTTTACAATTAATAACGAATTGTCAATAGTCGAATCGAATGTGGAACAAAAGTAATTTATATTTTACTGGATGAGAAATAATTGTTAATTAAGGTCAATTAATAATTGTGCCAATAGTTATTTATAAAATAAATTTAGGTCAAATTGTCAATAATAGGCAAAAATGTCACTAATAGAAATTTATGTGAAATTCAGAAAAAGTTTAAGTGAAAATATGGATAAAAAATAGATGAAAAATTTCGATAAAAAATAGGTGAAAAATTTCGATAAAAAAAAGATGAAAAATTTCTATAAAAAAAGGTGAAGAATTTCGATAAAAATTAGGTGAAGAATTTCGATAAAAATTCATGTGAAAAACGTAGATAAAAATGAATTGAAAAACTTAGATAAAAATGTTATTGACAAAATGTTAATTTATAATTATAACAAAATTGAATAAATTAAAAAGTGATTGAAGGAGAAAAAAATTTTTTTCTGTGATGTACACTTCCTCATTTCTTTTATTGCTTCTTTCACATATGTGTGTACTTCTTTTTTCTTCCATTTTCAGTAATTACACACGTGCGTGAATTTACGTCAGGCAGTTACATATTTACATAGATATATAATGAACAATAATATTTTTTTCGTGTGTGTGTCTGTTTTTTTTTATAATTATTATTAATAATAATAATTATAACATGTAGCCATTTTACAATTTTACTTTGATCGTGTGATATATACAAAAGTGATAGTTCTATAGAAAAAAAATTTTTTTTTCCTCTTATACGTATACTTATTACATATTATCGGCGGAACTACAATCATTTTTTTTCTGCCTTTGTTATATGTAAAATTAAAATAATAACGAAAGAAAGAAAAATTTTTTTGTACAATTAATCATTATTATTATTAAACACTAATTTAATTAGTATTTCTCTTATAGATAGGTGAGTTTTTTCTGACGTAAAATGCATCATTTTGCATTTTGCAAAAAATTCATTCTCATTTCTCACTCGTTCATTCATTCTTTAAATATTTATAATTATACTTTTTTGAAATTTTTTTGTTGAAGAGAAAATAATTTTTTTTACAAAATTTTTATTTTTATCAAGATAGGTAATCGATTATTTTAATCAAATAATTTTGTTTTCATTGATTTGAAATGAAAAATAGAAAAGGAATTGTGATAAAAGAAATGAATTCGAAAAATAATTGTTAGACTTAAATTGACGTTTTTAAATTTTAATTATTTAATAATTGAGGAATTTAAATTTAAAATAATTTAAATTGTTTAGCATTTAAATAATTTAATTTTTTTATGTTTATTTAAATAATTTAGTATTTAAATTATTTAAAATTGAACTTATTAAAATAAATTTTCTTTCTTGATGGTTAAAATATTTCTTTTCTAAAATTTATCTGGATAATGTGATTTGAATAGTAATTTTTGTCGTGTGACAATGTCAATTTGGAAAATGGAAATATTTTAGTTAAAGAAAACGAGCATAATTGAAATTGAAATGCGCGGATTACAATGTTATTTCAGACGCAATTTAATTAACTATTGAATACGTGCGACAAATTCACTCGCGTAATTACGCTTTCGCGTAAATTGCTCTCAGATTTAATATTAAGACCCATGCATTCATTGCTAATTTTGCGAAATTTTCGCTCTTACGCACTTTTATACACCACATTTTTAATAATAATTATTAACCAAAATAATCTGAAAAATTTACACTAAAAAAATTTTAAAAAGTTCAAAAAACATTTTAAAAAATTAAAATTAATTCGAACTAAATATTAATTAGATAACTAATTACAAATTAAATTTAGTTACAATTAAATTAATTAGAAATTAAATTCAGTAAAAAATAAAATTCATTGGAAATTAAATTTCGGTAAAAATGAAATTAGTTAGACATTGAATTAAGTACAAACGAAATTAAATTAAGTGCAAATTAAATTAATTAGAAATTAAATTCAGTAAAAATGGAAATTAATTAGAAATTGAATTAAGTACAAATGAAATTAATTTAAAATTAAATTAACCAACAATTTAATAACAATTTAATATTTTAACTGTTTATATTAATTTTTCAGTAAAAATGAAATTAATTGAAATTTATTTAATTTCGAAAAATATTTATAAATTAAAAATAAATGAGAAAAATTATTTTACAATTAATATTAATAATTCGTTTCGATGCCATCATCATTCACGTCTCATTTCTTTTTTTTTGCACAAAATGTGCCGAAAAAGCTGTACATAGAAATAATTTATTTTCTTCTTAAAAAAAAATTGCCGTCATCCGATTAAATTCGGTAAATAAATAGAAAATCATAATTTCATTACAATTGTTATACAAGAATAACACGAGATTATTTTTTTTATCCTGGTCAATATTTATTTATGATCAAACTTTCTCTATAACGATTAATTTTTCTTTTTCGTGACCTTTAAATAGAATAATTTTTTAATTATATATTATATATAATATATATATTAAAAAAAAAAATTTCCTAAGTGTGTCAAACACGAGGCACACGAAGGTAAACTCGAGTCCTTTGATCAAACATTTTAAACTTCACATTAATGAATTTTCGTCAGAGATTTTTTAACAAAATATTATATTACATATTATATCTATATGTATAATAATTATTCTACTAAATACACTTTTGAAGAAAAAAAAAATGCATTTTACCCCAGAACATTGCAGCATTTTTTTTTCTTTTCTCTCATTTTTTGTTCAACATATGGTACATGACACTTTAAAAAAGAAACAGTGGGAGACAAAATTTTTCTTCAAAAGTGCCGTAGAATATAAATTTTATTGCTTAAAATCTATATTGCGGCTTACGCTTTACCCTCGACGGGTATTTTTTTTATAGGCATAAGTTCATTTTTTTTAGGTTGTTACGATAATTCTAAAATTTTTTTTCTCTCCTATTACTCGAGGTATAAATTACAGTGCTGCATAATGTATTAATTAAAAAAAAGGAATGTTGATTTACTAAATAATTAAATAATTGACGGACCAATTAATTGATGCAAAATAATTTATTACATTCTTAGCTAATTAAATACTCAGCTTATTAATAACGGAGCAAATTAAATATTTGACTAATTAAAAATTTAATTCATTAAGTTGTTAACTAATAAAGTAATTAGCAAACAAAGAATTCATCAAACTAAATACTAAGCAATAATAGGAAATTAAACAATGAGGTAATTAAAGAATTAGTTAATTTAATATTTAGATTATTAAATACTTGAATAAATTAAATATTTAGCTAAATAAATTATTAACTAATTAAATACTTAGCTAATTAAATACTCAACTAATTACATTTTTAGCTGATTAAATCTTTGGCTAATTAAATTCTTAATTAGTTAAATACTTAGCTAATAAAATACTCAGCTAATTAAATACTCAGCTGATTAAATACTCAGCTGATTAAATATTTAGCTAATTTGATTCTTAACGAGTTAAATACTTAGCTAATAAAATACTCAGCTGATTAAATACTCAGCTGATTAAATATTTAGCTAATTTGATTCTTAACGAGTTAAATACTTAGCTAATAAAATACTTAGTTAATTAAATACTTAGCTAATTAAATACTTAGTTAATTAAATACTTAGCTGATTAAATACTCAGCTGATGAAATATTTAGCTAAATATAAATTTTTAGCTAAATATAAATACTTAGCTAATTAAATACTTAGCTAATTAAATACTTAGCTAATTAAATTCTTAGCTAATTAAATACCCAGCTGATTAAATATTTATCTAAATATAAATTCTTAGCTAAATATAAATACTTAGCTAATTAAATAAAAGTGTCATTAATTAACAAAATTATCAATTTTTTATCGCGGTAAATTAAATAATTCTATTAATTGGTTTTTTTTACAAATTAATTAATTACTCAGTAAATCAATTTATAAATAAGTGAAATAATTAAACAAATATTAATGAGTATTAAGAAAAAAATATTTTCAACAAAATGAAAAATTATCTTCAACATAGAAAACTTTGAAAAGTTTTTTTTTTATGAAAAATTGTCTGTGAGGCACCTTGATGCTCTATAATGAAATATTCACTTTTACAAAATTACTTAAAAATCCTCTTTCAGTCTTAAGAAAACGAGTATTTCAATCTTGTGCTGTTTTGTGAAACTAAAAAAAGTTCTAGAATGACAAAGATTCTTATAAATCGAGGTCATAGTGTGTAGTCATTTGTTTTTTTTTAGTTAATAATAATATGAAATATTTTTTTAATGAGGTTTTCACTCATTGAGCTCGGAACATTTATATAGAAGCTTTTTTTATAGGGGAGAAGGTAAGGGAGGGTGGGGGGAGGGGGTAAATTTTGTATCTGGTTTATAATATACATATATATTTATAATATATATCATTTGCGAATGAAAATTATTTTTTGTAAAATTAATATGTTTGTATGAAAATTTGTTTCATACATTTTTCATGACGTTTGAGAAAAATAGTTTTAAAAAATTTTTCAACTGGAACTGTTTTTTACATTTCCGTTGTGTTTTTTTTCTTTTTTTTGTAAACATATTTATATGGTATAAAAAACTGATTATATTTGAAATATTTAGTTTTTTTTTGGAGAAGGGGAGAGAAAATAATTTTTTGTATTTAAGGGAAAGTAATTACATTGATTTTTGTTGGTAAATAAAGTTATGTGGGGGAATTTATTTACATTTTTAGAGATTTTATTCTTTGTTTTTGTAGAAATTAAGTCAGATATATTTGGTTTAATTTTATTAATATTTGAGGTCAATTTATTCTTAATTCTTATGGAATTTTAGTGTTATCTTTTGTTATAAAATATTGTTTATAATATAGAATTTTAAACAAATGAATTTTTCGTTATGTTGAAATTAATAATTTTGTATCGAATGTGATTTAAAAATTCGAAACGTTCAAATGAAGGGAAAATTTTTTTAATATATTTTCAAAAATTAAGGAAGAATCAGACTAACAATTGGAAGAAAAGTTTCGAATGTCATAATTTCGTTTTTATTTTTAAAGTCAAATTAAATTTTAAATTCCTTTTGGTAGAAGAAGAAGGAATTTAATTTTGTACATTTTGAACATTTTAAAGTTATATTTGGATAAAAATTATAATTTTTTGTGAATAATCAATGATTTAAAGAATCATTAAAAAAAAAATTTAACACATGTTTCCTGTTGACAGAAAAATTTTAATTTTTATTCAAATTCAACTTTTAATCGTTTTAAATATTAAAAATTAAATTCTTCACCTTTCCAGCAAGAGGAATTTAAAATTGAATTTGTGCTTTTCTTTTCTTTTTTTTATTATTATTAAATAAATATTTACTTGAACCAGATAATTTTATTGAAGTCAATTAAAGGATTCATTTTGCCTGAAATAATGAAAGATTACATTATTAATTCGAATTGAAGAAATAATTTTATTTTAAAATTTTTTTTGCAAAAAAGAAGTAAATAAATTCCATTCATTTGAACGTGGAAAATTTTTGGGAGATTTTTGAACATTTAGTAATTAATAAAAAATAATTAAAATTAGTAGAAAAAAAATAACTGTCAGGGTCTTTCGATTCTATGAATCGTGGATAGATAAGAATAAAATCAGTTCTTGTTTTGTTTTTTAATTGATATCAATCTCTAATAATAATAATTAAAGAAAAGATAATTTTTTCCGTAATTTCTTTTTTTTCTGGCTTTACAAGGAGGCAATGTTTTTAATGTTAATTGCGAATAATGAGGCAGTATTAGGAATAAATATTTAGAATATACAACTGAATATGGAATCCGAGTTTTTGTGGTTTTTTTTTGTTTCAGTTTTTTTTAATGGTGTTTTGTAGACTTTTTATGGTGTTTTATAGACTTTTTTATGGGCTTCTTTTATGGGTTTCTTTTTAGAATAATTTCTTTTCAAAGAGATACGATGTTTTGCATACATATATATATTAGAATCAAGTGGTCTGCGTGTCGAATTTTCTTTTATGTACGAGGCTTATTTTGAACATAATAATGATAGGAATATTTGTTCATTATAGCGTTTTGCGATTTATATTAACGTTATCACTTATCACACACTCTTTCATCTCTTTTATTTCCAGTTATTAATGAAGCACTGAGGCTCATTCACCTTGAAAAGCTTTTTCAATTTTAGTACCTATTTTCTCTATTCACTTTATCTAATCTAAACTCCTTTCTCTCTCTTCATACAAGACGAGCAACATTGCTTCTTATAAAGTGGCTCTTGACACATGTTCATTGTCTTCACTCTGTTGCACAATTGAGATAGGTCCTTGCAATCCTCTGAAAATTATTTATCCACTAATTAAATTGATTTCGATGATTTTTTTTCTTCTTGTTTAATTTTTGTTTAATAAAGTTGTCAGAGAGGTTTTTGTTCTTTTTTAGGGACATTTGAAATTTGTTTCGTATAATTATTTTTCTTTTTTTTTTTAAGTAAGAAATTAATTGACAGAGGGATTTTTTCTTTTTGAAATTTCTGTCGCAGAATTTTTTCTTTTTTGAAGTAAGAAATTAATTGACAGATTTTTTCTTTTTGAAATTTCTTTCGAAGAATTTTTTTCTTTTTTGAAGTAAGAAATTAATTGACAGTGGGACTTTTTCTTTTTGAAATTTCTCTCGCAGAATTTTTTCTTTTTTGAAGTAAGAAATAAATTTAAAGAGAAATTTGTCTTCTTTAACGAAATTTAAAATTTCTCTCCTAGAATTTTTTATTTTTTTTTTTTAAGTAAGAAATAAATTGACAGAGAGATTTTTTTCTTTTTTAACGAAATTTTAAATTTCTTTCCTAGAATTTTTTTTTTTTTTTAATAAAAAATTAATTGAGAGAGAGATTTTTTTCTTTTTTAATGAAATTTCAAATTTCTTTCGTAGAATTTTTAAATTTTTGAAGTAGGAAATAAATTTAAAGAGGGATTTTTTTCTTTTTTAACGAAATTTCAAATTTCTTTCGTAGAATTTCTATTTTTTGAAATGAAAAAGAAATGAAATAAATTTGAAATAGCAGAATTTTTTCTTTTTTGAAGTAAGAAATAAATTTAAAGAGAAATTTTTATTTTTTAACGAAATTTGAAATTTCTCTCGCAGAATTTTTTCTTTTTTAAAATAAGAAGTTAATTGACAGAGAGATTTTTTTCTTTTTTAAGCGAAATTTCAAATTTCTTTCGTAGAATTTTTTTGAAATAAAAAATTAATTGTGAGAGAGATTTTTTTCTTTTTTAGGGAAATTTGAAATTTCTCTCGTAGAATTTTTTCTTTTTTGAAGTAAGAAATTAATTAACAGAGAGATTTACCTTTTTGGAATTTCTCTCGCAGAATTTTTTCTTTTTTGAAATAAGAAATTAATTAACAGAGAGATTTTTTTCTGTTTTAATGAAATTTCAAATTTCTTTCCTACAATTTTTTTTTTTTTTTTTTTTTTTTTTTGAAGTAAAAAATTAATTGAGAGAGAGATTTTTTTCTTTTTTAATGAAATTTCAAATTTATTTCCTAGATTTTTTTCTTTTTTGAAGTAAGAAATAAATTTAAAGAGAAATTTTTCTTTTTCAACAAAATTTCAAATTTCTTTCGCAGAATTTTTATTTTTTTGAAGTAAAAAAGAAATGAAATAATTTTGAAATAGTTGTGAATGAAAGGGGAAATAATCGGTTTTTTTTAAATTATGTAATTTTGAATTATTAATGAAAAGGTTTTTTTTTACCTGGCGAATGAAGGCATGGAGGACCTCGACAGGTTTTCATAACTGACGGCCTTGATAGATCCCTACAAGCATTTCCTGCCGGTTTTTTTGTTCCGAACCACACGCATTGCAAAATTCTGTATTTTATTCCGTCCTCTTCACATGGCGCGGAACACTATAAAGAAAAAAAAAATGCAAATTGGTTTTTTTAGTCGAAAAAGAAAATAATAGAGTTTGAAAAATATTAATATGACAAGGATAATAATAATAATAAAAAAAATAATAATATTAATATTAATAATAATAATAATATTAATAATAATAATAAAAATAACAAAAATAATGATAAAAATAAAAAATAACAAAAAAATTTAATAATAAAAATTACAAAAATAATAATAAAAATAATAAAGTAATAGAAAAAAATAATAATAGTAATAATAACAATACAAATAAAAAGTAACTAACATAATAAAAAATAACAAAAAAAAAATAATAATATTACTCTCTAAATATGAATTAGTAAAACTGTTTACTAATTATAATTAGTCTTTTTGCTTTTAAATTCGTAAATTTTACTATAATACTTAGTAATTTTTACCAATGTTTTCAAAAAAATTACTAATTTATATTTACATTAATTAAATGTTAATTAAATTTAAATAATAATAATAATTTCGTACAATAATTATTTCATTGATTTTCAATTTTAAATCAGATAATTTTTTAATATTCGCATTGTACCTCGGACCATTCTCCCACTCTCCAAACACCCTTGCAGGCATCATTGTAACATTCTTGTCTTTGTGGCGGTTTTATTCCCTCGTCGCATTTACTTGAATCGACAATTGTTTCGTTTTCAGTTCCATTTTCTATTTCGACAATCACTCGACAAGTGATGTCTCGTTTTTGCATGGCTGTAAAGAATAATTTACAGCCTTATTATTGTGAATTTAATTTCCCCTTTTGTTTCAAAAAACAAATTTTTTTTCTCCAGCAGAAAAAAAATATTTATTCGATTCAAATGAATGATTATTTGCGTAAATCAAATAAATAATAAAAAAATCAAATAAATATTTATTCGCGCCAACTAAATAATTATTTTTGCTCTCTAAATTTTAATTAGTAAAAGTATTTAGAATAATTGGAATTAGTGACTGATTTTTTGTTTTTTACTTAGTTAATTTTACTGATAAATTTGTAGAAATTATTGTTTATCAGTAAATCTTACTAATGAAAGAGAAGAAATTACTGTTTATTAGTAAATTTTACTAATAAATTGTTAGAAAATTTGTTTGTATAATTTCTACTACTAAATTAGTAAAACTTACTGTTTATTAGTAAATTTTATTAATAAATAATTTGAAAATTTGTTTGTAAATCAAAAAAATTTCTACTTAATTAGTAGAAATCACTAATTAATAGTCAATTTTACTAATAAATAATTAGAAAATTTGTTTGTAATTTCTACTACTTAATTAGTAAAGATTACTGTTTATTTGTAAATTTTATTAATAAATATATAGAAAATTTGTTTGCAAAACAAAAAAAATTCTTCTAAATTAGTAGAAATCACTAATTAATAGTCAATTTTACTAATAAATAATTAGAAAATTTATTTGTAATTTCTACTACTAAATTATTAGAAATTACTGTTTAATAGTAAATTTTACTACTAAATAATTAGAATTTTTTTCAGTAATTTTTACTAATTTATTAATCAAATTATCAATTAAAAAGCAAAAATTCAGTCACTTATTCAAATTAGTAAAAAATTTTACTGATTTAAAATTACATTGTGTAAAATAATTTTTATTTAAGTAACTTAATTAAAATTTGCTTCAAATACTAAAATACAATTTATTTGATTGAATAAATAAAATACAAATATATAACAGTGAAAAATAAAATAAAAATAAGAAAAAATTTATTCTCAAATTATATTTGATTCAAGTAATTAGTAAATATTTGTTCGATAGTTGACAAGTTCTCGATTATTTGCTTCAAATAATCGATTTTTTAAAAATTTTTTTACTTTAAATATCGAGTGAGTGATTTTCGTCTGAAAAACAATTTTTTTTTTATTTAAATATTGAGGGAAAATTTTTTTTTATCACCAATTGAAGTGAGGGGAAATTTTTTTTCGCACCTGTTTTCCAATTGAAACATCGGGAATTTTCACATTCCGTCCATTCTTCGGCGTGCCATTGAGGGCATCTTCCTGTACCACAAGATTTGACATTTTCTGGTACAGGATAGCCAGCATCTTCGCAAAGATTTGCACCAATCACTGTTCGTTGGGGATTTCTCGTGGTGTTGGTTAATTGTTTCGCTGATCGTACAGTACATTGAGCTCCCCTCATCTGAAACGATTTTTATTTTTTTATTTAAACGAAAAAAAATTATTTTCATTCTTTAATTTTTCCTTTTTCAGGGATTTTTACTTCCAAGAAAATATATTTTAGTATTTTTTGCATTTAAACTTTAAAATAATAATAATTTGCATTAAAACTTTAAAATAATAATGAAAACAATTTACAATTGCAGTTGAGGGTCTGATTTGAAAGAAATAGAACCGAATTGAAGAGAAAAAAAAAATATTTAAGTAAATTAAAAACAAGGGGTTTAAATATTCTTTCAGTGTTACTTTAAAGAAATAGTCAAGAATTGGAGAAAATATAAGAAATATTTTAGTGAAAGAAAAAAACTTGTAAATATTATGAAATTTTCCTTTTTAAAGAAATGGTTCAAAATTGAAGAAATGTATTTTTGTTTTCCTTATTATTATAGATTTCGGATAATATAACTGAAATAAGATGTAAATAGAATTCAACGATATTAAGCGCGCACTTTCGAAGAATTAAATTAATTAAAGACAATTTCAGCATCAGTGAATAACTTGACAAACAAAAATGAATTTGCTCGTTTTAAGGTTTTGAAAGTTCTTTTGGCGAACAATCACTGCGCAAACTTTTCAGTATTTAATTGCTTCTAAACTCGAAAGTTAATTAATAAAACTAAACTAGTTTATTCCCTCAACTGCTTCATTCTCGAGCCAACGATTTGTTTTCTGAAATTAATTAATTAATTAAATTCACACAAAAAGATTCATATATATTTTTAATGTTCATAATTAATTAAACAAGATAATTATTTACAAAACAATAAAATAAAATCTATACAGAAAGTAGTATTAATTAAGGTTAATGTAATTATTTACTATTATTCTATTATTAATTTTCTCTTAATCGTAAAAAATTTAATTATTTTTTATTATTTCATTTTTTTTTTCGTATTTTTTCGGAACTCTTTTCGGGATTCTTTTTTAAAGTCAAATTGGAATAATATATTACTGCAAGTGTATTAATACCTGAAATAATTAATTAATTAAGTAACTAATTAAGTTTAAAAATATAATGTCAAGAAATTTAATTTATTCGATTGCTCAGAAGTGATGAATAAATAATTAATGGAAAAACTGCTTTTTAGCAATTGAAATTAATTTAATTAGTAATTATTACCTGAAATCCGCCACCACCGCAAGTCTGGGAGCATCTGGACCATTCAGTAGTTACCCATTCAAAGATTAAATCGTCCTTTGCTGCTACAAGCAACGGCAATTGAGAAAATGGAAATAAAATTTTATTATTAATTAATAAATCGATTAATTATTAATATATTTCTATAATTATTAATTAATTGGTTACAAATATAAATATTGTTAATTTTTTTATTATAAATATTACTAATTGATTATTAATTAACTATAAATATTACAAATTATTTATTAATTAACTATAAATATATATTACGTCTTAATTATTATTAAAAATTAATATTGTTTACTAATTAACTGCAAATAACAAATTTTTTAATTTGAGAGTAAATTAGTAACAAAATACCTGACTAATCAAGTATTAAAAAAATTAAATACTTCAGTAATGAAATAATTAGGATTTACCTTATTAACTATTTAGTTAATTGAATTGTTAGATTGGAAAAAATTTATTTAATTCAAATAACCGATTAATTGACTATTATCAAATAAATATTTGGATGAATCAAATAATTTTTGTTTAAATCAAATAAATATTTACTTTAATTAAACAAATTTCGTTTAAACTTTAAATCAAATGAATATTTCCTTGAATCAAACAATTGTTGTTTAAATCAAATAAATATTTTCTTAAATCAACCAATTTTTGTTTGAATCAAATAAATAGTATTAATTTGAACCAATAAATACAGTTTTGGAAAAATACGGAGACAACAAACAATTTTTTTAACAAATAAATATTTACTTGAATCAAATAATGTTTGTTTAAAGCAAATAAATATTTACCAAAATCAAACAAATTTTGTTTAAATCATATAAATATTTACTTGAGTTAAACAAATTTTGTTTAAATAAAATAAATATTTGCTCGAATAGAACAAATTTTGTTTTAATTAATTAAATATTTTCTTAAATTAATCAATTTTTATTGACATTAATTAAACAGTATTAATTTGAACCAATAAATTCAGTATTTGAAAAATACGAAAACAACAACAAAACTTTGTTTAATTCAAATAAATAGAATCAAACAATTTCTGTTTAAATCAAATAAACATTTACTTCAATTAAACAAAGTTTGTTTAAACTTTAAATCAAATAAATATTTGCTTAAATCATTCAATTTTTGTTTAAATCAAATAAATATTTACTTAAATCAAATAATTTCTATTTAAATCGGTTAAATTGTAGTAATATGAACCAATAAATTCGGTATTTGAAGTAGTTACCATCTAATTGAGTGAAATAAAATTTTTTTGAATCAAGTAAATATTTAATTGTTAGTAGTAAAATAATCGGTTATTTGAATAAAATAATGATTTTTTTCAGTTTTTTTTATCAAATACTTAGCTAATAAAATTATCAGCTAATTGAACACATAATTAATTAAATACCTAATATTTTTTATACTTAAGCACTTAATTTGTTAAGTATTTAATTGTTAAATAATTAAAGTTGATTAAACTCGTAGCTGATTAAATACTCAATTAAGTCTTTAGCTAATTTGAAATCTCAACTAATTAAATTTTTAGCTGATTAAATATTTAGCTAATTAAATTCTTAGTTAATTAAATATTCAGCTAATTAAATTCTTAGATAATTAAAAACTCGATTAAATCATTAGCTAATTAAAAACTAAACTTATTAAATTCTTAGCTAATTAAATACTCAGCTAATTAGATACTTAGTTGATTGAATACTCAGCTAATTAGATACTTAGTTGATTAAATACTCAGCTAATTAGATACTTAGTTGATTAAATACTCAGCTAATTAGATACTTAGTTGATTAAATATTCAGCTCATTTAATTCTTAGCTAATTAATTACTCAGCTAATTATATATTCAGCTACTTAATAATTTAATAACAAGGAATAATTTTTTTATTTTTTTAAACAAAATCTCTCAGTTCAAAAAGATACGTTTTGGAAATTTCAATAACTTTTTTAGTTAACAGTAAAAAAATGACTATAATTAGTTTTAGTTTTAGTATTAATTATATAAATCATTAAAAAATATATTTTTCTAATAATTTTTTTCGTAAATTTGAAATTTTTTTTTGGAAAATGACTAGTGAGAAATAATTATTTAACTAATAAAAATAATAAATCACCTTTACTGAAAACAACAACAGGTCCAATTGTCGGTTGATTCAGAGGATCTTCACTACCGGAAATTGTTAATATAGGCACATTTTCATCATTATTTCTTAGTGAAGAAACATTTTTTGTACTCTTATTTTTCTCATCCTTCTCATTGCGAGTGGATTTTGAATAATTACTATTATTATTATTATTATTCTCTCCCATCTCCTTAAGTTTCGTTCGTCGAAGTATTTCCAATTCCCTCTCCTCCTCAATATTTTCCTTTGTCTTCTCTAATTCATCATTCACGTCCGTCTCATTTAATTTCATCGACACTGTGGTGTCATTATTTAACACCGTTTCGTCATGAAAATGCTTTTCAATCTGTAATTCCTCCTCGTAAAATTCATTACTTTTCTCACTTATGTTCGATTGTTGCGATGTGATTTCTATTAATGAATTTTCCGTGAGGAAGTCGATAATTGTTTTGGATTTATTATTGTTGTTATTATTATTATTAGTATTACTATTAGTATTAGTATTATTATTACTATTAGTATTATTATTACTATTAGTATTATTATTAGTATTATTATTACTATTATTATTATTATTACTATTAGTATTATTATTACTATTAGTATTATTATTACTATTAGTATTATTGTTATTATTATTATTATTAGGGGGATTTATTTTTTCTCTTTGTTGTGTTATTTCTGTTGTATGATCAGGGTTTTTTGTTGATTCAATTTCGAAAATTGTTTGTTTGCTGCTTTCTTTTTGGATTATTGTTTTATTTTTGGGATCTTTTTCTAATTGATCGTAGGCTTTTTTTTGCTTCGATGGATTTTTGTTGAGGAATGAATTTTTTAATAGCGACGACGAAGTTGAGGATACTTGATTTGTTGGGGGGATTTTCATTGTATTTCTTTGATTTAAAGTGATGAGAGGGTCATTCACGTCGTGGGGGTTATCGTCAATGAAGATCCGTTCATCATCTGGCTCGTATGCATCGTTCTCGTTTAAAGTATTTTTTTCCACCTCGCCGTAATTTTTGCCCGGGTTATCGTATTGGAAATCGCTTTTTAACTTTGACATTGCTCGAGTGGTTGGGTTGTCTTGGAAATTGATGTCCAACAACGGCTGCTGATTGATCGACTTTGAAGTGTCTTTAAAAGGCCATAAAGTCTGTGGAAAAATGTTGACCATGATTAGATTTGTTTATAGATGTAGAACTTGAAAAAAAGAAGATAAGGTAAAAAATATTTATGAATTTTATGGTATTGCTTTTGTTTAGGATTCTTTTTTGAATGACAGGTCTCGAAGTAGGTCCGTAAATCCTGAAAAAGTCCGTAAAAGTCCGTTTTGTTGAAAAAAAAGGTCCGTAAAGTCCGTAATTTCATTCAAAAAGGATGAAAAGTTCGTAAATTGTACGATGTAATTTGGAGAATTTTAGAGAAATTACATATGATTGCAGAAATTCAATTACTTTTTAAAAGTAATAAAATTGATCGCAAAAATTCAATTATGTTCAAAAATTTTTTTTAAATTCTTGTCAAAATTTCAATTATTTTTAGAAATATTAAAATTCTTCTTCGAAATTCAAATATTTTGAAAAAAAACTAAAAAACATTGTCAACATTTCAATTATCTGTATAAATAAATAGCAAAATTCAATTATTTTCAAAATTTTTGTTAAAATTCATTAAAAATTCATTAAATTCATTAAAATTTCAATTATTTTCATAATTAATAATATTTATCGCACGAATTCAATTATTTTCTAAAGTAATAAAATTCAATTGCAAAATTTTAATAAAATCCATTGCAAAATTTGAATTATTTTCAAAAGTAATAATATTCTTTGCAAAAGTTAAATATTGTTCAATATCCACTATTTTTATAAAATTAACCAAAAGAATTTAATTATTTAAAAAAAATTTAATAAAATTCTACAAAAATTTTTAATTATTTACAAAAAATAATAAAAATTTCACAAGAATTTCATTAATAACAAATTTTTTTTAAATTTCTTCGCAATCATTTAACTATTTTCATAATTAATAAAATTTTACCGGGATTCAATTATTTTCGTAAATAATAAAATTCTTTTTAGGAAGTCAATTATTTTTTATAGAATTTTAATCGAAGTCCTCGAAAAAATTCTTAAAAATTTGAATAAAATTCGTCCAAAGAATTTAATTGTTTAAAAATTTATTGATAAAATTTTTAATAGAAATTGACTTCCAAAAAACTTTCAATTTTTCAATAAATTATTTAGTTTTGTATTTAAATAATTGAATTCTAGTAGAATTTTCTCATAAACATTGATTTAAAAGTAGATTTCAGTTAAAATCTTAGATTATAATAATTAAATTCTTTCGAAGAATTTCATTAAAATTTTGAAAATAATTGAATTTGGGAAATTTTATAAAAATTGTCTTAAAAATAATTTAATTTCTACCAAAAGAAGTTTTATCCAAACTTTTTAAAACGTTTAAACTTCTGCTAAAATTCTAATATTTTTAAAAATAATTAAATTCTTGCAAAGAATTTTATTACGACTATTGAAAATAATTGATTCCCTGCAAAGATTTTTATTATTTTACGAAAATATTCAAATTCTTGGAAAAAATTTTATTAAAATTTCTGAAAATTATTAAAGATCTGCTAAAAATTTTGTTTTTTTTTAATTTATGCCAAGAATTTTATTAAAATTTTTAAAAATAATTCAATTCCTGTTAATTTTTTTACAAGAATTTAATTATTTTTGAAAATTTTAATAAAATTCTTCGCAAGAATTCAATTAGTTTTATAAATAATAAAATTTAATGCAGAATTTCAATTATTTTTAATACAAGTTTAATCGAATTTGTCTAAAAATGTAATTATTCCTAAAAATTTTATTAAAATTCGTTAATAAAATTCAAGTATTTGATAATTTGTTGATAACAATTTTTTATCGGAATTGAGTTTTAAGAAACGTTCAGTTCTTCAATAAATTATTGAATTGCGTTTTATTTTTATTTAAATAATTGAATTCTAGTAGAATATTCTAATAAAAATTAAATTTTATTTCATAAAAATGAATTTCAGTTCAAATTTTAGATAAAATCGTTGAATATTAAATGCAATATAATGTGAATTTTAAAAAATAATTGAATTTTGTAATTAATTTTTTTTTGAAAAAATTTAATTGAGTTTTTTTTAATACTATTTTCAGTTTCTATTTTCTTATATTTATTTAATAAAAGAATTTAACTAATAATTGAAATTTCGTAAAATTAAATATTGTGAAGAAATGAATTTGAAAATTGTCAAAGAACTCTTTCGAAAATTATTAAAAATAATCGATATAAAGAAGAGTTTTAGATAAAAATTCTGAAAAATAATATTTGAATTGATAACGATTTTAATTATTATAAATTATTTTTATTGATAATTAATATCAATTATTGTAAATTATTTATATGAATAATTAATATAAATTATTAGAAATTATTTTTATTAATAATTAATATTAATTATTAAAAATTATTTTTATTAATATAATTAATATTATTTATTAGAAATTATTTTTATTAATAATTAATATTAATTATTATAAAACATGAAGAAATCGATGAGTTTGAGTCGATGGCTCGATGTTATCGATTTCTTCATGTTTTATAGTTATGAAAAATTAAATTTCTAGTTTTAAGCAAAATTTTCTCTTATATTTGATTCGGACTGATTCTATTTTTGTCAGTTGGTCAGTAATTTTTAATTTTTTGATGATCCCAAAGTTTTGAACGTTCAAATGAACGAAATATTTTTTTTTTTGAAGACATTTTAATAAATTACTAATCATAAAAAAATTTTTAAACTAAAATTTTACATTTACAAACTCAGTAATTTATTTTTTTTTGTCAGTGACACAAAATAATTGCAATAAAAATTTAATTTTTAAAAGAAATAAATAATTTTCGCTCATTTGAACGTTCAGAACTTTAGGATCTTATTTTTGGTCCGTAAGTCCGTATTTTTAAATACTTTCACTGCTTCGAGTTTATGATTTTTATTAATATTGAACAATATTAGTGCTGGAAATGAAGCGAAATGGTTAATTAATTAGTTTTTCGAATCTCACCTTTAGAGTTGTTATTAATTGATTAATGTGAGGTACCAGTGTCGATGCACTAGATTTAGCGCTCGATTCTATAGACTCAAAACCAGGCTGTTTGTTCGTAGCATTGAAGAAAAGTGTTAATTGTTATTCCAAGAGGAAGGCAGAAAAAGTGAGAAAAAACAGATTTTTTTAGATATTAATTTATTTTGTCGTTCTCAGAGAGAGAGAGAGAAACAATTTTTGTTTATTTGTAACACTATAAGGAAGTAGTGATAAGTTTGGGGAAAAATTTTTTTATTTTTTTTCTATACCTTATAAGGCGATGTGACTGAATAGTCTTCATGCATTTTTGTCGAACGTATCGTCGACTGGGTGTTTCTTATTTTTGGTCGTTGAGTTGTTTTCTTACGTCCCTTTTCTTTTGTACTCGATCCGTAAACCTCGTGTCTTGCTTCGTGACTGTGATCGTCGCTTCCATAAATAAATGCCGGTTCTAGTTTTTTTTTAGATAAATGGAGAATTTAAATTCAAATTAATTCCATCACTTATTAATTCTTTCTAATAATTTCTGCCCATAATTCTTAGGTTTCCTATTTTTTACTATCGGTTAATTCTGTTACAAGTAATTACAGTTTTTGCATTAAACGTTTGGTTTTGAATTTTTCACGAACTTTTGGAATGAATTATTAATTTTATTATTTCTTTTCGTTTTTCCAAGGATTTGAGACGAGAAAGGTATCAAAAAAATGTTGTCAATTGAGCAACGATTTTGATGTTTTTTGTCTCAATTTTGGATCCTTGGGGAAACTATCAGGTTTTAAATATATTTCATTGAATTGAATTTAAATAAATTGGATTTTAATTAACAGTTTAATTTAAATTGCCGAATGGTGTTAATTTAATTGTAATAATGAATCACCTGCTCGATCGGAATGAACATTCTCATTTGAATTCCCCGCGGATGATTTGGCGACATTTCCTTGTCGTGTTTGAATTGCGTTGCCTGATCGAAGAACTTCTTCACTACTCATTTGATCTCTTGGACGTAGTTTTACAAAAAGTTGCATCTCCGCATGAATCTGTCCAGCTGGTGAAAGAAAAATTTTTTAATTTTACTGTTTGGAAAAATGTTTGCTTAGGGGAACTAAATTTACTGTCGAAATAAAGTAAAGTTTGTAGCAGATTAATTGTTCAAGATTTTATTTTAATAAACCTACCGAAACAGGAATAAATCCCTTTATCAGAAAAGGCAATGTCCATTATTCTCAGAGCTCCCTTTCTGCTAATTTTGTATTTTCTCGATTTTTGTAGTTTCTGGCCATCTTTCCGCCAAGTAATTTGGGCTCTGGAAATTATAAACATTTAAGTTTGCAAAAAAATTAATTGCCCCCTGTCGGGAAAATTTGTTGTATTTTTACTTGATCTAATTTATAGTAAAATCTTTGTTTGCGTACTTTTCAAAATTCTGTACAGGACAGCGAATTTTAATGACTGTTGTGCCTTGAAAAACCACGGCTCCTCCTCCAATTTTGAGATCAACTTTTTGATTAGGATCATCTTGAATGAAGGTAATATTTTGTGAATTAATTATCGGCTGTTCGCTCATTCCCAATTCGGAGCATGGTTTGTTGTTACATACTTCTTCCGATTGCGGTTTGCGGGCAGGACATTCATGATCTGGCCGACTTTGTTTATGGCCCTGGGCGCGAACTTGTTCGCATGTTATTTTTCGTGTTCTCACACCACCGCCACAAGTCTTGGAGCACTGTTGAAATTAAAGTTTTGTTTATTAATTTTTCAGTGAATTTGTGAAATAAATAATTTTTCGTGAATTGTGAAATTTGTTTTAGGAACGTTTAGAAATTGGAGAAGAAAAACGATTAAAATTTAGAGAAAGGAATTGCGAAACTTGTTGGATGAAATACGTACCTTTCCCCATTTGCCAGTGTGCCACTTGACAGGGCAATCAAACACGTTGCAATATCGTCTGTCCACTGGCGGTGGTTGTGGGCACATATGACTTGGAACAGCCACACTGTTCCCAGTTCCACGTGACACTTCTTGTATGCAAGTGACGTCACGCGTTTGTATTCCAATGCCACAAGAACTCATGCATGGTGAGAAGTCAGTTGTATTCCACCTGGAAACACATTATTCCTTTGTGAACCATTCAAAGCGTTTGGGTTTGTGTACCAAAAAGAAGAAGTAACATTAGCTGCAGTAAACTTTGATCAGTGCGATAGGAATACTTGTTTAAAAATTACATTTCACTAAAATATGTTGATCTGAATTTTTTGGGTCGAGCTTTGAAGAAGTGTTCCTATGAAGGAACGTTTTAAACGAACTATTAAGATTCAGAAAAGTATGGACACTAATTAACAGGGATTCTAGAAGTCAACTATATTTTTGTTTTGTTACAGATGGCAGGATTTGGAAGTGCTCGGAATTAAAAGGATGTTCGGTAAAGATGATGAACGATTAGAAACTGGAGGTCGACATGCAACTCTTCGTAATTTCGGTAAGTTTACAATATTCTTAAATTAAATACATCACTAATAGTTATTGCAAAAAGAAATTAGGACTTAGATCACTCACTTTGGGTCACATTGATGATCGTTGCAGATTTTAATTCTCGATTCGGGCTTTTTTTCTTGTGTACAAAGCATATTGCTGACAACTTTATTTGTGTCGTCACGTCTACACTGAATTATCGAAGTCTGTCGTCCTAGAAATTAATGAGAATTTTTTTCCCCTCTATATTATATGGAGTATGGTAAATAAATTCTCGTTAAATTTGTTATAGTGCAAAAGAGAATATATGCAGAGGAGAACTCGTTAATAAGTTGAGATTTCAGAAATATTAACATACATACCTCCTAAACAAGTTGCGTTGCAGTGAGTAAATCCGTTTTCGTGCCAAGAATATGTGGTTTGGACGGAACTTCCGGATGCAACTTTGATGTTACTCTCGTAACTTCCGGACCCAAAACTACTGCCAGACGATGATCGATATGTGTCTGTGAGACTTGGTTCGGCATAACTGCTATCGCCAACGGCGTCAATTCTGTAGGACAAGCTGTTTTCCATTAAATTGCACGAGTCCATTATGCATTTCTCAATATCAACGGGTTTTGGCCCTTTGCATTTATCGTCTGGTAATGGCGCTATTGTTTTGCTAAAGTCGAGAAATACTTTACAGCCAACGTCGCGACGTCGAACGCCCTCGCCACATGTCACTGAACACGCGGACCATGCTTCCGCAATGAACCTTAAAATTGGAAATTATTTATTCATTATGTGTGTTTGTGTGTTCTTTCGCTTTTGTTTTTTGTTTGTTATTTATGCCTCTGTTTATACTGTTAAAAGTCTTTTCCTTCCGAACCGTTTTGAGTATGAATAATGAAAACGAGAATAAATTTTTTTTCCTGCTTTAAGCCGGATTAGGAAAAGGTCAATTGGAACAATTAGGAATTATTTCCGTTGATTCCAAAATTAAACTTTTGAATCTTTGTTTGGTGGTTTAATGCAAGTATTTGAATCAGCAGAAGTTTATGTTGCATTCGAAAATCAAAATCCGTATTCAGCATTGTTTGTTGTTAATCATTAGTTGTTAGTCACTGATTGTTCGTCAGTAATTGTTCATTATTAATTAGTTGTTCGTCATTAATTGTTTGTTAGTCATTAATTATCAGTTGTTAGTGTCAAGTTGTTCGGATTTTAATCCATTAAATTTTTGAATCTTTGTTTGGTGGTTTAATGCAAGTATCTGAATCAGCAGAAGTTTTTGTTGTATTCGAAAATCAAAATCCGTATTCAGCATTGTTTGTTGTTAATCATTAGTTGTTAGTCACTGATTGTTCGTCAGTAATTGTTCATCATTAATTAGTTGTTCGTCATTAATTGTTTGTTAGTCATTAATTATCAGTTGTTAGTGTCAAGTTGTTCGGATTTTAATCCATTAACTTAGAAATCGGAATGTAATTACAATAATGTCTAACTAGTGACGACAATTTTCATTTCATCCTTTCTTTTTTGCACACTATATGGTGCTTCTGTTATCGATAGCGAAACCCAGCCGCACTGACGTCACAGGGTCGCCCCAGTTTTCATAGCGCAGAGAAAACGTGGCGAATATATACATATATATGATTTCGCATTTTCTTATATTGCGTCATTTTTCTCCCCCTTTCTCTTGCGTTTAAAATCCAGTCCTTAAATTAAATCCAGTGGGAAAAAACATACGGTAAATAAATGTATTTAATTTTTTTTGAAACAATACAATTCGTTATATTTTAGGATTGGATAAAGTAGATAGAACAAATAAAATTGTACCGAAAAGTACAGTTGGGATGGTTAAAATTTACACATTTTACCAAGTAGAATTTTTGGGAGTCCTTTTTTGATTTATTGGAGGGTTTACTATGAATTCTGATAGTTAGTTTGATATAGTTTCTTTAATGGTTGTTCTAATAGTTACTGGAATATTTATTCCAATATTTATTTCGATATTTACTTCGATATTTACTCCGATATTTACCCAAATAGTTACTTCGACATTTAATCCGATATTTACTCTGATATTTAATTCGATATTTAGTCTGATACTTAATCTGATATTTAATCTGATATTTACTTTGATATTTAATCCGTTATTTACCCCGGGATGTACTTCGAATTATTTTTTATCGGAGTTGAATTGCTCCAAACATATTTGTTCAGAAGAGAATAATTTTGAATTTAATGTTTGATTGAAGAAGAAAAGTTTATCGGCGGTACAGTGAATTAATTAGTGGACTTACTTTGACACTGAAGAGACTGGTTGATCTATTAATTTTTCTGACACTGGAGGTGGCGCGTATGGTTGCACTAGAGGTTGGTTTACATCATCATCATCTGAAATTAATTAGAGGGGAATATTTATTTTAATTTTAACCCTTTTAGGACAATAACTGTCATTACAAGTAATTTCGCTTCTTGATTGTCAATTACCAAATTATCCAATAAACAGAAAACTGTTCTTTTTAACTCAAATAATGTTTGAGTCAAAGCGAATTTATTTGACTACTACAAATAATGTTTGAGTCAAAGCGAATTTATTTGACTCAAATAATATTTGGGGCAAACCAAATTTATTTGACTCAAATAATATATTTGGGTCAAACGAAATTTATTTACGATCAAAATTTACTTGTTTGAAAGAAATTTCTTTTCTTTTAGCGGAAATGTTTGTAAATCTTTTTTGTTTTAAAGAAAACATTTCTTTCTGAAGGAAAAATTTTATATTTCGGTAAAAACTTTGCTTACAACTCGAACAAAGATGACTGCCTTTGCATTCTTGTTCTCCGTGTGGTCTTTCGGTGGAATCGCAATCTTCTGAAAACCTCCCATTTCCATCTCGACACTCCACGGACCTTGTTCTTATTCCCGTCCCACAGGAGACGGAGCACTGTTAACGAACGAGAGGACAAATTTTTGTTAATCATCAAAAATTATAATATTAGTACAATTCATTAGCATTATTTCTTTGGTCTCTTGATTTCCCTTAATTTTTCGTTCTCTAAAGCTGAATTGTAGTTAAAATTTTTTTACTTCGGTTAATGTTTTTATTTTTCTTCTGAAAATCTAACTGATGTAGATTTAAATCTGCTATTCATTAAATCATTAATTAATTAATGGGTATACCAGTTAATGTCTTTATTTTTCTTCTAAGAATATAATTGATGCAGATTTAAATTTGCTTCATTAAATCGGCAATTAATGATTTTATTTTTCTTCTGAAAATATAACTGAAATTTAAATCTGCTTCATTAAATCCTTAATTAACAGGGCTCGAACTAGGTCCATAAATCCCGTAAAAGTCCGTAACTTTGCTTGAAGTCCGTAAAAGTCCGTTTTTTTGAAAAAAGGTCCGTAAAGTCCGTAATTCTGTTGAAAAAGATCCGTAGAGTACGTAAATTATACGTTATAATTTAGATAATTTTAGAGAAATCACAAATGATTGAAGGAATTCAATTATTTTCAAAAGTAATACAATTCTTCGCAAAAATTGCAGAATTCAATTATTTCAATTATTTTTAATACAATTTTAATCCAATCCCTCGAAAAATATAATTATTTAAAAAAAATTTTATTAAAATTTATCAAAGAAATTTAATTATTTTAATAACCTTTGCTACAATTTATTTATTAGAATTTAAATATTATTTTTAATAAATTTTTGATTAAATTTCATTAAAGAATAAAATTATTGAATTCAAAATTTTTAATGCAATTCTTTGCGTAAATTATCAATTATCATTATAAATAATAAAATTCTTCTCTAAAATTGAATTATTTTCAAAAAATTTAATAAATTTCTTGGCAAAATTTCAATTATTTTCAAAAGTTGTCCCTAATTTAATTATTTTTAATATCTATTTTAATAAAATTTTGCAAAAGAATTCAAATTATTTGAAAATTGGTTAATACAATTCTTTAAAAGAATTCAATTTTAAGAAACATATGTAATTATTCAATAAATTGTTATTTTTTGTATTTAAATAATGAAATTCTCGCAGAATTTTCTCATAAAAATTGATTTAAAAATGGATTTGAGTAAAAATTTTAGATTATAATTGAATATTAAAAGTATTAGAGCGTAAAATTTTAGAAATAATTAAATTTTGAAAAGGTTTCAGATTCAAATCTTTGAAAATTTGAATTTTTTATATTTTTAAATATAAGTAACAATTCTGTGGAATTAATTTTTTTTGAGAAATTTTAATTGGGAATTTTTTTTATATTATTTGAAGTTTTTATTTTCTAATACATATTTAATTGAAGAATTTACAAATAATTGAAAAATCGAATATTGTAAAGAAATAGATTTGAAAATTGTCAAAGAACTTTTTCGAAAATTATTAAAAATAATCAATTTTAAGAAGAATTTTAGTTAAAAATTCTTGAAAATAATAATTGAATTGATAATGATTTTATCACTCTATCTTTAATTATTATAAAACATGAAGACTCGGAGTTATCGATATCTTCATGTTTTTTTTAGTTTTGAAAAAATTTAATTTATAGTTTTATTTAAAATGTTCTCTTATATATTTTTGTCAGTAATTGGTCCATAAATGGTCCGTAATTTTTCATTTTTGGTCCGTAAAGTCCGTATTTTTAAATACTTTCACTGGTTCGAGCCCTGAATTAATTGTTTTTATTTTTTCTTCTGAATATCTGAGATTTAAATCTGCTTCATTAAATCCTTAATTAATGATTTTACTTTTCTTCTGAAAATCGTACTGCTTCAGATTTAAAGAGCAGTGTAAAAATACAGACTTTTAGTTACTATTCACTTTTCAGTCTTTATTAATAAAACTATTGTTTCAAAGCTAACTATTTTTAGGAAAAAGAAAAAATATGTTTAGATTCAGAGAGTGAATTTTTAATTGAAATACTTTTGTCTTGTTATATTAGCGAAAATAACTGTTCTATTGTTTCGATAAAGCAGTGTTTGCCAGTTAAACTGCTTTCAATTTTCCCTCTCGTGAGAATTTGTTAACTTTATGTATTATGCATTATTACAATATTAACAAGGATATGCATATAGAGTATTTATATGTTCTGTATAGTATGTTTATATATTCTAAATATATATATATATAGTACAGTTATATATTCAATATAGTTGTATATTCAATATATAGTTGTATATTCTACATATAGTTGTATATTCTATATATATATATAGCAAATACTTCTACATTCTATATATATCGAATATTTATACACACTGTACATATATTTATATTTCATTGTAAACTGTATAAATATGTTGTTTATGAATTGGAGCGAATTGCTTTGTCAGTTTGTAAATTCCGACATAGTTGGTTATGTGCATTCGTATTGTGCGTGTGTGCTGTATAGCTGACACAGGAAATGAGGGCAACACAACAGGAACTTGTGTGGGAAGGCATTAATATATTCTAACTTGTCATGAAATATGTATGTGTGCACTCATTAACACCCTGAGTAATGACAAATGAATTAAGTTTCAACCCCCTCAGCTTTGAACAATGTAATATTGTCACATTCCGGAATTGCGAAATTTCTCTTTCGTGCGCACATTTCTCTCTCTCTCTCTCTCTCTCTTTCTTTTATTTGCGATTTTCAGGGTGACCGAGAGTCAAGGAAAAACCCGATGAAATCTGATAATTGTATTTCAAAAACAACTAAAGGGAAAAGTTCAGGTTTCGGAACTAATTTACTAAAAACCTACTATTTACTACTTTTTTTTACGTTATGCTTCTGTTTGGGTGCTTTTTTTAGATTTCAACCAATAACAGCTACTGTTTCTGCTATTTTTTTTTGTTGAGAATTTACACTACTTCAAATTCGCTAATACTATATCAAAAAACTATTCTCAAAAATTATAATCACATTATTTGAAATAAATTATTAAATAATTAAATTATTTTCAACAAATATTCGAAATTCAATTATTTCCAATATCTAGTATTTTCAAAAAAAATTTTGCAAAAGAATTAATTTTAATTTAAATTAAATTTATTTAATTTAATTTATTTAGTTTTTAATTTAAATTAAATTTATTTAATTTAATTTATTTAATTTTTAATTTAAATTTAAGAATTAATATAATTTGTTACAAGAAAATTGATAAAATTCATCCACAATTCAATTGTATTTATGAATAATAAATTTTTCACAGAAATTTAATGAATTTAGAATATCATTAAAAAAAATAAATTTAAAAAAAAATCAAATAACAAAACTAATTATTGAATCGAAACAAAATTATTTACCAAAATTAATTACTTAACAAAATTTTTATAAATTTCTTCACAATCATTCAATTACTTTCAGTATAACCATTTTTCATAGAAATTTAATTTTGAAAAAGAATTTTTAGTACAATTCTAAGCAAGAATTCAATTATTATTTTTTGTATAAATCATAAAACTCAGTTAACAATTTCAATTATTTTTAATTGTATTTTAAATTAATAAAATCAAAAAATTCAATAATTTTCACAAATACACAGTTTTCCACAAAAAGGCAATTATTTGAAATAAAATTTCCATAATATTTCTTATATTTCGAAAGGAATAATTATTTTAGATTATAAAATTCTTGTGAAAAATTCAATTATTTCGATAAGTAACAAAATTGTTCCTAAAAATTAAATTATTTTCAGGCATTTTAGTAAAATTCTTTGTAAAATTATTTTAAAAAAAAGAAAAAGTTACACAGAAATTCAATTATTTTGAGTCATTTTTAAAAATTCTTTGCAAATTTCAATTATTTTTATAAATAATTAAATTCACTGCAGGATTTCAATTATTTTTAATTAAATTTTAAAGGAATTGCTCGAAAAATATAATTTTCTTTTTTTATCGTTTTATAAAGAAAATCAGTTATTTAAGAAAATGTTTTTTTAAATTCTTTGGGAGAATTCATTTATTTACAAAATCATTAGAATTTTTCATAGGCATGTAATAATTTTTAGAATGTTTTAATAAAATTATTTTAAAAAATTAATTTTTTTGAATGCAATTGTAGTTAATTATTTCTTTGAATAATTTAATTTTGTCACTAAATTTCAAAATTACTCGCAAAAAATCAATTATTTTAATGGCATTTTAATAAAATTCTTTGCAAAATTTATCTATTTAAAAAAAACAAGAAAATTTTTTACAGAAATTCAATTATTTTAAGTTTTTTTTTTTTAAATTCTTTGCATAATTTAATTATTTAAAAAAAACAAATTTTTTTTACAGAAATTAAATTATTTTACGTTTTTTTAATAAAATTCTTTACAAAATTATAAAATTCATTGCAGGATTTTAATTATTTTCAATGAAATTTTTAAATGAATTTCTTGAAAATATAATTATTTAAAAAAAATTTATTTTTAATTTCTAGAAGAAAACAATTATTTAAAAAAATGTTTTTTTTGAAATTTGTTTGGGAGAATTCATTCATTTACACAATTATTAGAATTTTTCAAATGAATGCAATAATTTTCAAAGGTTTTAATTAAATTATTTTTAAAAAATCAATTATTTTGAATGCAATTGTAATTAATTTTTTTTTTAAAAGGCATTTTAATAAAATTCTTTTCCAAATTCAATTATTTTCATAAATGACACTATTCATAAGAAAAATTACATTATTTATAAAAGTAATAAATTTCTTCTTGGAAATTCAATTCTTTCATTAGTAACAATATTCATAACAAAAATTACATTATTTTTGAAAGCAATAAATTTCTTCTTGAAAATTAATATAAAAAATAATTAATTAATAGAAAATTAATAATAAAATGCTTTTTAGAAATTCAATTATATTCTAAAAAAATCTATTAAAATACCACACAGACATTAGATTATTGTCAAAAGTTTTAATAGATTTCTTTGTAAAATTTTACTATTTTCAAAAACCTTTCGCAATTTAATGATTTTCAATATATCTACAATTTTCATGAAAATTCCAAAAACAGAATCCAGTTATTTAAAAAAAATTTTTGTTCAAATCTTCGTATAAGAATCGAATTCTTTTCATGAATAATATAAATTTTTCAGGAATTTAATTATTTAAATTTGAATTTGTGCATAAAACTAGTCGAAGGAAATTAATTATTTAAAAAAGTTTTATAAAATTCTTCCCAAGAATTAAATTATTAAATTTTTTTTATCGATATTTTAATTCTTTAATGAATAATAAAAATTCGTGGCAAGAATTCAATTTATTAACAGAATAAGAATGAAGTGAATATTTTTTTAATGAAAATAATTAGGAGGAAGTTAGGAAAATAAAATATAGAATAGAACTTTTGTCAGTATTGTAAAGTGTCTACGATGAGTTTTTTTGGTCTTTAAATTTAATTTTTGGATATTTACTCCCTACTTTTTTTTACACTGTAAAAAGAAAGGCGTACCAATTTTGGTAATAAATTGTAATTTGGTTTTATTTTTATACCAAAATCAGATCTAGTTTAAAATATTTTTTTATAGTGTATAGTTTAATAGCAAAAAAGTTAATTGATACTTTTCTGAAATTAATTATCGAGTAGTCTCTAAATTTAAATTGGTATAAATGTTTACTAGTTTGAATTAGTGACTGACTTTTTGCGTTTGAATTAGTAAGTTCTACTAATAAATAGTCATTTCTACTAATTTATTAGTAAAGTTTACTAATTCAGAAGCAAATAATCATTTAGATAAATAAATTTAAATTTAAAAAAATAAATAAATAAATTTAAATTTAAATAAATAAATAGTCATTTCTACCAATTTATTAGTAGAGTTTACTAATTCAGAAGCAAATAATCATTTAAATAAATAAATAAATTTAAATAAATAAATAGTCATTTCTACTAATTTATTAGTAATGTTTACTATTTCAGAAGCAAATAATTATTTAAATAAATAAATAAATTTAAATTTAAATAAATAAATAGTCATTTCTACTAATTTATTAGTAAAATTTACTAATTCAGAAGCAAATAATCATTTAAATAATAAATAAATTTAAATAAATAAATAGTTATTTCTACTAATTTATTAGTAGAGTTTACTAATTCAGAAGCAAATAATTATTTAAATAAATAAATAAATTTAAATTTAAATAAATAAATAGTCATTTCTACTAATTTATTAGTAAAATTTACTAATTCAGAAGCAAATAATCATTTAAATAATAAATAAATTTAAATAAATAAATAGTCATTTCTACTAATTTATTAGTAGAGTTTACTAATTCAGAAGCAAATAATCATTTAAATAAATAAATAAATTTAAATAAATAAATAGTCATTTCTACTAATTTATTAGTAATGTTTACTAATTCAAAGGAAAAAGTCAGTCACTAATTCAAATTAATAAACATTTTTTCTAATTCAAATTTAGAGAGTGCAAAGTCTGAAAGTTGGAAAAATTAAATATTTTACAAAAATGATTTTAGATAAAAATTTTTATCCACTCTCCTTCTTTTATGGTATAATTTTTTTTTGCCTCACATCATATATTGTTTTTTTTGTCAAGTTAAAATCTGATGTATTATGATAAGAAAGTAAAGTTGGTGTACAATGAGAATCGTAATGTCTTTTGTGAGGGACAAAAAAAGTACTTGAAGCACAAAGAAAATACCCGAGGTAACGGTAACGTGAGTAAACTTTGAGCATGGTTGGTGGGTGTAACTTTTCTTGAAGCAAAAAAAAAAAAAAAAAAAAAAAGGGGTAACTAAAGAGTGTGAGAGAAAGAGTGTGTTGTATACGTCTATTCCTTAGTCCTTAAAGGAGTAGTGATCTCAATTCTAAAGGACCACACACAGCACCTTCATTTCAAATCCCTATTCGTATCCCTCTCTCTCTTTTTAGAGTGTACACAATAACCGACTCGGACTTGTTCGAACTCGTTAGGGATTTTTTTTTTGTCTTTTGCTTCAGATCGAAAAACTTGTGTCGAGAAAGAGAGAGAGAGTTGTTCTTTCGAAAAAAAACTAATTGCCAAAGTGACACTCTTTGAATTCTCAAAAGAAATCATGATTTTTGATTTATGACACTTTTTCCAAGGATTTCAATTCGAGACAAAAAAAACGACGAAGTAAAGAAAAGAAAAAGGAAAAAAAAGTTGCATTTGAATATAAGTTACAATTTTATTTGATAGTGGAAAAAATATCTGTTGAATTTCACTAAAAGAAGGATTATTATTGTTTGTTAAATTATTATTATTGTTTGTTAAATTATTCTTCTTGTTATTGTATTGTTATTATTGTTATTAAATTATTGTTTTTGTTATTAGTGTCAGTAGTAAATAAATTATAATTTACTCTTTATTATTAGTAAATAAATTATTATTAATTATTAGTAAATAAATTACTATTTATTATTAGTAAATAAATTATTATTTATTATTAGTAAATAAATTATTATTTACTATTGATTATTAGTAAATAAATTATTATTTATTATTAGTAAATAAATTATTATTTACTATTGATTATTAGTAAATAAATTATTATTTACTATTGATTATTAGTAAATAAATTATTATTTACTATTGATTATTAGTAAATAAATTATTATTTATTATTAGTAAATAAATTATTATTTACTATTGATTATTAGTAAATAAACTATTATTTACTCTTTATTATTAGTAAATAAATTATTATTTACTCTTTATTATTAAATTCATATTTTTGTTATTAAATTATTACTATATTGTTATTAGTGCGGCAGTAGTATAAATAAATAACATAAGGCATTAAAAATATTTTCTTATGGATCAGAAAAGTTTGACTAAAAAAGAAGTCCAGACATGTAAGACGCTAGGGGGGGAAAGAAGAAGGAAAAGATAAAAGTCTATCAATTCTTGTCTTTCGAAGCTCGCAACCCGACAAAATCATTAACCCTTTCTAACCGAGGGCAGAATATTTCTTTACAAAGAGCCGAGAATAAAGATGACAGTTCACTATCGAGGGCATTGTCCTGAGATCAAAAGTGTACTATCTATATGTTAGCAGCTTCATTTTAAAATCTCACGAGAGCGCTTTAACAAAAAAAAAAAAAACCTATCACTGTATTTCTTTCCTTGAAAAATTGTTTATTCTCTTTGACATTTGTTCGTCACCTCAATCAAACATTTTTTTTCTCCCTTCTTTTTTTTAATTATTTTGCTACTCAAAAATGCTCTTTTCAGATGTATTTTGACGTTCTCTTGTTATTTTTCACAATAATATTTAATCTTAGCAGCTTTTATTCAATTACGCAGTGATAAAATGAAAAAATGTTGTTATTAAAAAATTATTCAACTTTAGGATTTATTTTTTTGTTTACCAGAGGAGAAAAAGAATGGTAATAAAGAAATTCTTGAATGGAGAAATTATTTGAAAAAATTTTTTTTATAATGAAGTGTTTGTAAGAATTAATTAATTCTAATTTTGTTTTTCTGCATTTGTTGTAGAAAGGGTTTTCATTGGAATTTAAGTGAATTTTCTTCTTTGAATAATTTTAAAAAATGGGTAAAATTAAAAATATTTTGAAACTATTTAAATTATTTTCTAAATGTGAATTAGTGAAATAAAAAAGTTTACTAATTTAAATCAGTGATTGACTTTTTTTATTTTGTATTGGTTCACTGTTTTTTTGGTAAAATTTACTAATTCAGAAGCAAAAAGTAAATCAATGAATTTTACTAATAAATAGTAATTTCTAATCTTTTATATTAATCATCGTTATATGTTAACAGTTTAAAGTTGATTGTTGTTTGTTTTTTGTTTATTAAATTTTTTAATAATATCGTTCTTTTTAATATTTTTCAATTTTATACCTAATTAGTGGCAGAAAAATCATTAAAACACTTGCGATGAATCTTACAAATTATTAAAATAATTAAATTAAATTAGATAATGTTAACATAATTTTTAAAAATAATTAAATGTATTCTGTTGAGAAATTTTATTAAAATACTATTAAAAATGATTGAATTTCTGCGATGAATTTTATTAAAAAAATAATTCTGTTTTTCCGAAGAATTTTACCAGAAATTTTGAAAATAATTGAATGTAATTACTATTTTATAAAATAATTGAATTCTTTTGAGAAATTTTACTAGAAATAAATGAAAAATAATTGGATTCATTTCAAGAATTTTAATATCTATGAAAATAATTGAATTCTTGACAAGAATTTTATTAAAAATTTTCAAAATTCGGATTAAATTCTTTTGAAGTATTTCTTTGAATTTTTTTCTAAATAATCTATTTTTTTAATAATTTTAATTAAAAATTTTGAATGTAATTGAATCTTATGAAGAATTTCTTTTAAGGTTTAGGAAATTATTAGAATTTTCCATTATGTCGATAAATATCAAAATTATTCTCAAAAAATCAATTATTTTAAAGGCATTTTAATAAAATTCTTTGCAACATTAAAATATTTTCAAAAATAACAAAATTTTTTACAGAAATTCAATTATTTTAAGTTTATTTAATAATATTCTTTGCATAGTTTAATTATTTTTTAAAATAACGAAATTTTTAACAGAAATTCAATTATTTTAATTCTTTTTAATAAAATTTATTGTTGAACTTATTGAACTTTATTGTTTATTAACATTGTTTTAAATATAATTAAATTCCTGTGGAAAATTTCATTATTTATAAAAATAATTTAATTCTTACGAAGAATTTGACTATTTTTTAAAAATGATTGAATTGTTACCAAAAATTTATTAGACGTTTGGAAAATAAATGAATTTTTTCAAAAAGTTTTATTCAAAATTGAAAAAAATTTTACTGAATCTTTGAGTAAAAATTTAATTAAAAAATTGACATATAATAAAATTTTTATAAACAAATTTATCATTTTTTAATTTTTACAGAAAATAATTTAGTATTTTTCAAGAATTTTCTTAAATGTTTGGAAAATAATTGAATTTTTAAAATAAATTTTACAGACAATCCTAGAAATAATTGTAAATTTTGAGATTAAATCACTTTTAGAATTATTTTCAAGAGAATTAAATGTTTGCAAAGACTTTACTAAATATTTCAATTACCTCAATGGATTTATGTAAATCTCGGAAAATAATTGAATTCTTTCGTGAAATTTTATTTAAATTGTATTAAAAATAATTTAATTTCTACGAAGAATTTTACAATTAATTTCAATAAAATTCTTTGTTTTAATTATTTAATTATTTAAATTTAATTTAAATTTATTTAAATTTAATTATTTTTAAAAACCTTTTGCTATTCAATGTTTTTCAATATATCTATTTTCGTTAAATTTTCGAAACAGAATTTAAATTATTTAAAAAAATTTGTTGCAAAAGTCTTCGTAAGAATCGAATTCTTTTCATAAAAAATAAAAATTTCTCAGGAATTTAATTATTTAAATTTGAATTTGCATAAAACTATTCGAATGAAATTAAATGTTCAAAAATTTGTATAAAATTTTTCGCAAAAATTCAATTTTTGTCATGAATGTTAAGAATTCAAAATTTCAAATTTTGATGATGAATTTACCAAAAAATTTAAATTGGAAAATAAAAAACTTTTTAATTTGCAATATAATTAATTGAATATGATGGAAAATAATTGAATTTTTAAAATAAATTTTACAGACAATTTTACAATTAATTGCATTTTTGAGATTAAATCACTTTTAGAATTATTTTTAAGAGAATTGAATGTTTGCAAATATGAAAAATTATCTATAAACTTTTTGGAAATTTCAGTAAAAAATCATTATTTCAAATTTAGAGTGTAGAAAATTGAATTACTGACGCAGAAAATCAATTATAATGCTAAATAAATCTTGGAAGTAAAATATTCGAAAACTTTTAATTTTAAAGAAAAATACTACGAGGAAAATTAAATATTCATTTAAACAGTAAAAATCGATTGATTTACTATTCTTTTTTTTCTCTTTTCTCCTTCAGTTATTTACTCTGATCGGAATATCGGATGATAGGTGAGCGAAAAGGTTCACTTGGTCGAATCGTGTTTCCTGCTGAGTAATTTCAGATAATATATAGAAAGAGAGGTGGAAAAAGAGGAAGGAAATCGTATTTCACCCCAATTTCGTTTTTTCTTGACTTGAATCTTGACGAAAACTGCACTCATTTTATTTTTCCTCTTTTTTTTTTTTTTTGCAAAAGTTTACAAGAGAGGGAGGGAGTTTTTTTTGTAGAAATGAAATGAGACCGTTTACTGTTCCCCAAATAATGCTTTGCAATTCTCTATTTCTGTTTTTGTGTATATACATGTTTCATAGAGATTCTACTTACATCACTCCATTGTCCTGTTTCCCACGTAGGACATGAGAATTCATTACAACTCTCTTGGTATCTCGGTTTATGCGTGGCACTGCATTTGTAGTCTGGAAGCTGTATCAAAGAGAAAGGAAATTAACACAGGACTCTCAAATATTTTGTTATAAATATTTCGACAAATGTGATAATAAACAAGGCATTTTACTGTTATGGAAATAATTTTTTTTTGTTTTGGAAAACAAGAATAAAACTTTTTAGTTATTTTTTAATTAATTTTAATTATTTATTAATTCGTTCTGGTTATTAATTATTAATTAATTAATTTAGGGAAATTAAAATTTAGGAACTTTAAATTGAACTTTAGGAAAATTTCATCGTTTTATTTTTATCTTTCTTCTATTTATTTTCTTTTGTTATTATTAATTTTTCTAATTAATAATTAATTAATTTAGGAAAAAAACTTTAAGAAAATTTCATCTTTTTATCTTCCATCTTTCTTCTCTTTTGTTATTACTAATTTTTCTAATTATTAATTAATTAATTTAGAAAAATTAAACTTTAGGAAAATTTCATCGTTTTATCTTCACCTTTCTTGGATTTATTTTCTTTTGTTATTAATTTTTCGGATTATTAATTATTAATTAATTAATTTAGAAAAATTAAACTTTCGGAAAATTTCATCGTTTTATTTTTATCTTTCTTCTATTTATTTTCTTTTGTTATACTTAATTTTTCTGACTATTAATTATTAATTAATTAATTTAGAAAAATTAAACTTTCGGAAAATTTCATCGTTTTATCTTCATCTTTCTTCTTTTTTTCCTTTGCTATAATTATTTTTTCTGTGTATTGTCAGTTTTTTTTCTTCACTCATAATCTTATTCTCTATTTTTCATTAATTTTTTCGTTTATTTCAATTAATTTTTATTTGCTTTTACTTTTTCAACAGGCTTCGCACTCTTCTACTAAAAGCTACAATTTGCTACTTTTTGGCTACTTTTTTGAGCCTAATGCTACTAAAAGCTACTTTTCTCAACAAATAGTGTTAAAACTAAAATCGTTAATGAAAAACGACCGCCAATAAGATAATAGGAAATAATTTTACCAACATTTACTCTATTGAATAAAACAAATTTTTTTAAACATTTTTTCAATTTTTCAAAAAACAATCTTGACTGTTCATAATTATAATTGAAAAATTTGATTAATTCAATTTCATTAAAATTTATTGATACTAATTGAATTTGTGCAAAGAATTTTACTATTTATAAAAGTAATTGAATCCTTCAAAAGAATGTTATTACATATTTATGAAAATAATTAAATGTTTGCGTAGAATTTTATTAACATTTTTGAAAATAATTGAATTGTAGAGAACAATTTAATTATTTATAAAGATAATTGAAATTTCGGAGAATTTAATTATTTATAAAGATAATTGAAATTTCGGAGAATTTCAAAAAAATGTTAAACATAATTGAATTTCTGCGAAGAATTATGTTACTTTTGAAAATAATTGAATTATTTTTTAATTTAATGGAAATTTATGAAAAGAATTGAATTCTTATGAGGAATATTTTTCAAAAATAATATTTAAAAGAATTTAGTAAATCGGAAAAATTTTAATATTTATGAAAATAAATGAAATAATTGAATTCCTTAGACAAAATTTAAGAACCACTTTACTTTTTTAATTATCTACATGCTTTGCTAAAAAAACTAATTTTATAAAAAATTTTAAAAACCGAAATTCTTAAAATTCATCTGTTTCCACTTATTTTTCTAGTTTTGCTTCTTTATTTTTGGGTTTTTGAGAACCACTTTACTTTTTTAATTATCTACATGCTTTGCTAAAAAAACTAATTTTATAAAAAATGTAAAAAACCGAAATTCTTAAAATTCATCTGTTTCTACTTGTTTTTCTAGTTTTGCTTCTTTATTTTTGGGTTTTTGAGAACCACTTTACTTTTTTAATTATCTACATGCTTTGCTAAAAAAACTAATTTTATAAAAAATTTAAAAAACCGAAATTCTTAAAATTCATCTGTTTCTACTTGTTTTTCTAGTTTTGCTTCTTTATTTTTGGGTTTTTGAGAACCACTTTACTTTTTTAATTATCTACATGCTTTGCTAAAAAAAACTAATTTTAGGAAAAAATTTTAAAAACCGAAATTCTTAAAATTCATCTGTTTCCACTTATTTTTCTAGTTTTGCTTCTTTATTTTTGGGTTTTTGAGAACCACTTTACTTTTTTAATTATCTACATGCTTTCCTAAAAAAAATAATTTTATAAAAACGCGCCACTGCAGTGCGAGTACAACTCGCACTTGTCTAATTTTTTTTTACTATTTTCTTTTTTTTATTTTTGGCTTTGCTATTCATTTTTTTACTATTTTTGTCTTGTTTCTGAACTATTTGTTTTTTTCCTATTCTTTTATTACTATTTTTGTCTTTAGTGTTTTTTTTTAAAAGTTTTTAATGAAATTCTTTAATTCTTTTTTTTTGTCATCGCGGCTACTATTTCCTACTTTTTTTTGTCATCAAGGCTACTTTTTCCTACTTTTTTTAAACTCATAATGGAGTGCGAAGCCTGTTTTTCGTAATTTTAAAAAATAGAAATGTGGGTAAAATTTATTGACCTTCGTTGTTTCGTTGCCGATTTCTTCGATGCAGAAAACTGCCCTCGTTCTTGTACCGCCTCCACAACTTGCACTGCACTTGCCATAGTCATTTGTTGCCCATCTGTGAATAAAAAACGGTTTCAATTTTTTTTCTCTCTCTCTCTTTTTATTGTCAATCAAATAAAATTATTATTGTGAATAAAAATTAAAAATTGAACGACAATTAAAACGTTGGTAAAGTTTATAACTTTTACAGTCAATAATATAGAAGAAGAAATATTTTTCGTTTTTCCATTCGAATTTTTGTCTATAAAAATTTTTTTGACCACATTCCTTGATTGATAGTTTAAATTTTTTTCTGTTTGATTCAAAATCGTTTGTTTCAAATCAAAAAGTGATTTAAATATATTTTTAAAACTATTTTTTGAAAATCAAATCTAACTGTTTTTGATTTATCAAAAAAAATTATTTTTAATTATTATTATTTTTTTTTAATTTTTATTTATTTTTATTTATTTTTATTTATTTTTGATTTATTTTTTATTTAATAAACGTTGATTTTCATCAGCCCTCATACGAATAATAAATATTAATTTAATAAAAACAATAAAAAATAATTCTAAACAATGAAAAAGTGGGGAAATTACTTTTAAATTCAAATTAAATGTTCTTGTAATCGATTGAAAAATATTTTTTCCTTTAAAAAAAATTGTTATCGATTCTGTGCGGGGAAAATTTGTTGAGCAGACGGTTCACATAATTCGCGTGAGGCAGTTTCTTCTTAATATAGATTAGCAGCATCATTTTTTTTTAATTTTTTTTTTTTTTTTTTTTTTAATATAGATGCTGTGTTGTATAGCTAGAGGCAAGCAGTTTTCATGGGATGCCCAGACGGATCTATCGATCGTTCTCTCTTGTGGTCGTCATTTTATTTTTACCTGTGCAAAAACACTTTTAAGAAAAAGCAACGCGTCGTTTTCACGGTGTCTCTCTCTTGTACGAGACAACTTTTGTCTTTCGGGAACGCATGTTACCAGCGCGTAAAAGAAAAAGCGAAAGAAAACTATAGTGAGGAAGAAAAAAAGAGAGAAACAAAAGAGAGAGTAAAACAGAGTTAGAGAAAAAAAATAAGGGGCGGATAAATTTCAAAGAAACTCATGTTGCCAGAAAGACATTCTTAAAGTAAAGATTCTTATCGTGTATATATGAATCATCATCAAAAAAGGGGAGAAAAAATTTTATTTATGTAGAAAAATATATAAATGTAGAAATATGTTAATATATAAATATTTATAAATGATAATTTGCATTGTTTTGGTACAAGAAGTTCAAAAATTAATTTATTTATGAAACATTTTTTTTTAAGTCCTGAATATCTTTAGGAGAAAAATCCCTTTAATTTTTACTTCTTGATTTCGATTTTTAGCTCAACTATTTAAAGATTTTGTTAGAAAATTTGCATAATTTTTATTTTTATGTCAATTTTTTACCGACATCTCAAGTATTTTTCTTTAAGTTCTCAAAAAATTGGCATAATTTCTATTTTTTAATAAAATCTCGAGTATTTTTTTTTAAAGTTCTCAAAAAATTTCCCTACTTTCTATTTTTGATTACAATTTTTCAACGAAATCTTAAGTATTTTTTTTAAATTTATAGAAAGTGAATTTTTTTATTTTTTTTAAAGTTTTCAAAAAAATTTCCAGTGTGGCCGCAAGTCAAGGAATTTTTTCAAATTCTTCAAAAGTCGCAGGGAATGTTGATTGAAAGAACAATAAAATAATTATTATTATCAAAATCTTATTATATTTTGTAAACAAACAATTTTTAATTATCTTATTTTTTTCTTATAAATGATCCTAAAGTTTTGAACGTTCAAATGAACGAAATTTATTTATTTCTTTTAAAAATTAAATTTTTATTCCAATTATTTTACTTCACTATCCAGAAAATTAATTTTTGAATTTGTAAACGTAAAATTCTAGTTTTTAAATTTTTTTATGATTAGTAATTTATTAAAATATTTTCAATAAAAAATATTTCGTTCATTTGAACGTTCAAAACTTGGGGATCATTCTTATAAATAAAATTGTAACTTAAAAAGCATCATAAACATTAAAATCAAAAATGTAGAATAATAAATAATTCCAAAATATGTTAGTCAGGGAAAAAATAGTCAGGGAAAAGTCAGGGAATTTTGAAAATAAAATTTGCGGCCACCCTGAATTTGCATAATTTCTATTTTTTATTACATTTTAAGAAAATCTCTTATTTTTTCAAAAGAATTAAAAAATTTTCGTAAAATTTATTTTCAATCATACACCTGTTGATCGTCATTATAAAAAATTTAATTTTGGTAGAAAAAAATGTTGTAAATTACCTTTAAAAGAAAAAATTTTTTTTAGAAACTGACCTTTATTAGAGGATAAAAATTCACCTTCATTAGAAAAAAGTTTTTTTTAGAAATTTATCACCTTTATTAGAAAAAAAATTAGGAAATAAAAAATTAGAAAAAGTCATAAAGCATTTAAAACAGTAGCGTAAACTTAAATATAAATACAATATGTGTCATGCTTCCAAAAAAGACACGTGAGAAGGAAAAAAATTTTAGGTTATGTTTATAATTTTTGGAGCAAAGTTACAGAAAGAAAATCAATTTCTATCACAAATTATTTACAGAAAAGTCTACATTACAAAAAAATGTTTAATTAAAATCGGTTTTAAATTCACATATAATTAAAAATAAACTCTTAATCAAGTTAAATATAGAACAAACGTAACCTACAATTCGTTTCCTCCTTGGATACCTTTCTCTTGCGAGCGTTATGTACAAATATTAATTATTAATATTTGTTTCTAGATCAAAGAGCAGTTGCGGGGTAGAAAACAATTTTTTCTTTTGAATTCCTTTGAGGTTTTTGTTTTTTTGGCAACATTTTTCTTTTTTTTTGGTCCAATTTAAAATTTTGATAAGCTAAGTAAAACGAGAGTCTTATTTTGATTAAATCGTCAATATTTCATAAATTCGCGTCAAGTTTTTTTTCCACCCTTTTTACGGGTAGTAAATTAATAGAATTATGCAATAAAGTTGTATAATGTTGTGTGTGTGTGTGTTTGTGTGTGACATAGTGAAGTGGAAAAGTACCTGTGGAATTACTTAGTTCCCTTGGGTGGTGCCAACAGTGTGAAACTGAATTAAACTAAATTCGAGAGTAAAGCAATTAGTGTGATTTAACAGGACGTAACATTGGCTTTGATTTATTTAACAATAACACCGGAGTTTAAACAACAATATATCGCGAAGTTAATTTTCATTTTTCCTTTAAAAATTACTGATTGCTTCTTAAGTGTACAGTAGGCAGTAGTTAATAATTAATGATTGTTGGGGAAAAATTATTAATTATAGTAATTGGAGACTAATATTTGTTATTTTACTATTTGTTTGTTCGTAGTTATTAACATAGATAATAATTTAAAAAATAATAATAAAAATAAAATAGAATTATAAATAAAAAAAGCTAATAATTACTTATTACTGATTGTAAACGAATAATTATTCAGTACTAATGGCTAATAATTTTTTTAGTAAAAATTGTGAGCTAATAATTATTATTTACTAATTGTAAACGAATAAAAAAATAAAGAAAATCAATAAAATTAATTTAATTAAATTCAAAATAAATAAATTAATTAAATTAATTATTTAATTTAAATTAAATTAATTCGGTACTACACTGAAAAAAAATTTATTTGATTCAAATAACCGATTATTTGTCTATAATCAAATAAATATTTACTTGAATCAAATAATTTTTATTTGAATCAAATAAATTGTATTTGCTTCAAATACTAAAATATTTGATTCAAATAAAAATTATTTGATTCAAGTAAATATTTATTTGATTATAGACAAATAATCGGTTATTTGAATCAAATAAATTTTTTTTTCAGTGTAATGGCTAATAATTATTTAGTAGAAATTGTGAGCTAATGATTATTCATTACTGTAAACAAATAAAAAAATTAATATAATTAAATTCAAGTTAAATAAATTAATTAAATTAATTAATTATTTAGTTAAAATTAAATTAATTCGGTACTAATGGCTAATAATTATTTAGTAAAAATTGTGAGCTAATAATTATTAATTACGATGAGTTGACTAATATTAACTATATTTTATTTATTTATTATAATTGTTAATAATTATAAGCTCTTAATTAGTAATAAGTAATTATTGTTTACTGACTACAAATTAAAAATTAATAGTAAGTACCTTACAATTAGTGATTAGTAATTATTAACAACCAAATAGTAATTATTAACAACCAAATAAATAAAATAACCGAATAACAATTAGTTAACAATAATTATAATTATTAAAGATAGAGGAAGTTAATTATTTAATTACAATTATTGTTAACTAATTGTACTTTAATAATTAAAAATAAATAAATATTAGCTTCTAATTCGTGATTAATAAATAAAAATAATTAAATGTAGATTAATTTTTATTATTTACTAATTATATGTTGGTAATTATTTACTATAATTTATGGTAAGCTGGTAATTTTTAATTAATGTATAATTGTACATAATTATTGAGAACTAATTATATACACTAATTAATTATATACTATTTGCTAATCGTAGGTTAGTAATTAAAATTATTAGCTTAAAATTAGTAATAAATAATTGTTTAGCAACTATGCGATAATTAATAATTATTAGCATATAATTAGTGATTAGAAGTTATTATTTACTAATTGTAAATTAATAATTATCAGATTGTAATTAGTGGTTAATAATTATTTTCTATTAACTTTAAATTAATAATTATTTCCTTACATTTAGTGAATAATAATTATTTTCTACTAATTGTAAATTAATAATTATGTTCTACTAATTGTAAATTAATAACTATTTGCTTACAATTAGCAGTAAATAATTATTGTCTATCAATTGTAAATTAATAATTATTAGATTGTAATTAGTGGTTAATAATTATTTTCTACAAACTTTAAATTAATAATTTTTTCCTTACATTTAGTGATTAATAATTATTTGCTCATATTTAGTGAATAATAATTATTTGCTATTAATTGTAAATTAATAACTATAATTAGTAATTAATAATAATTATAATTAGTAATAATAATATTAATTATAATTAGTAATTAATAATAATTATTGTCTATCAATTGTAAGTTAAAAATTAATAACTATTTGATTATAATTAGTAATTAATAATAATTATTGTCTATCAATTGTAAGTTAATAATTAATAATTAATAATTAATAATTAATAATTAATATTTAATAATTAATAATTAATAATTAATAATTAATAATTAATAATTAATAATTAATAATTAATAATTAATAATTAATAATTAATAATTAATAATTAATAATTAATAATTAATAATTAATAATTAATAATTAATAATTAATAATTAATAATTATTAGAATTAATGATAGAATTAATGATTAAACGTTATTGTTTACAAATGGTAAATCAATAATTATTAGTTTTTTATTAGTGATTAATATTCAAACCAAATAATTACTTATTAATTATATTTTCACAATTGTTCAATTATTATTATTAATATCATTATTTTTATTATTATTATTTACTCAATTATTAATTATCGTTAAATAATCTTCAAATGTGGTCGATAATTTATTAATTTTATGATTGGAAAAAAAACAATTATTTTCTACACACTCACTTTGTTGTACACGAATGAGTGTTGCATGGCATTAGAACCTTTTCCGGTTTTATGCTCGGATCACAATTTGATTCATCAGTTTCGATTTCATCAGGTCCAGTTGATTTGCAAACTGCTCGTGCTATTTTATAACCTGAAATAATTTTCTTTGTTTTAACATTTAACAATATATTTAATAATTCCTCTCATCTCCATATTTGTCTATAAAATTGTGTCGAGAATTCCATTTTATTTTATTTTATATATAGATTGTTCTGTTAGGAAATTTAATTATGATTTCATTGAAGATTATACTCATTCTTCCATCGTGAAGTTTTATTGATTTTTCATGAATTCTGACAGTTTTGATTTTCAATGTAAATTATACATGTTTTTCCATTATGAAATGTGTGTTTAATTTTTGACGAATTCTGACAATTATAATTTATTTATTTTATATTCAAACATTTCTCGCGATATATTGAGATTATAATTATAGATAATGATTATAAATATTACAATTCAGATAATTATAAATGAAAATAGTAGATATATTTAATTATTGTTTGTGTGAGATTTAATTATTTTTTCATGGAAAGAATATTATTTTTCCCCGGCAACAAATTTTTCCTTTAAAATACATCTATTTTTGTTTTTAATTTTTATTATAATTTTTTTTTGAAATATTATGATGTTTTTGAAGTTTTTACTTGTAAATATTAATATTATTTGGTTGAGTGTTTAATTAGTTTTATTTCAAGTCTGTATTAATACAAAACTTGAAATGAAAGTAATTAAACACTCAACTAAATAATAACTTTTTTAAAACTTTTGTTATAATTTTTTTTTTAATTTTTTGTTATTTAATTTTGCCATATTTAATTAATAATAATTGTTATAATAACATATTGTCATATAATAATAATTGGTAGCAAGGATAAATTATTAATTGAAAAAATATTAGGTAAAAAAAAATTTGTAAGAAAATGGATTTTTTCTCGATATTGAGAGGTATGTTTCTAGTATAAATTATGGGGGACAAAGTATTTAAAGTATAAATATAGTACACGGGGAAGATTAAAATGCTTGTAATTGAAGAAAGGATTAAGTGGTGTTTAAATGTGTCTTACCTCCGCCACATGATTCGGTACAAGCTGAAGCTGGTTCTAGGACCCAACTATATCTTCCGTGACAACTTGATCCATTTCCGCCACAAACACCGCACACGTCAGTCTTTTTATTACTTCCTATCCTGAGATCACATCCCACTTTCTGAAACAAATTAAAAGAAAAGTTAGTCAAATTTTCTTTTCTCTCGGTCATTTCTCATTTATTATTTATTTGCCCCTGAATTTTGTTAGAGGGATTTTCTTTTTTATTCATTCGTATTAATTCGATTATTTTGTTATTTTTTTCTATTATTTCGTTTATTTAGTTTTTTACTTCATTTATTTTTTTATTTTATTTATTTTTTTATTTTATTTATTTATTTATTTATTTTATTTATTTAGGCATTTTATTTATTTAATTAGGCAAAAGTCAGGAGAAATAAAATTAGTCTGGAATTTCAATAAAAATTCCGTCATTTTCCTAACTAATTAATTTTAATTTTAAAATTTTAATTGTTAATAATTTTTCACCCAGAAAATTAAATTTTTTAATATATATTTAATTAATTATTAAAAATCATGGATTTATAGACAAAATTTTAGTTAAAAACGCTAAAAAATTAAATTTTAGAAAAAAATTCAATTCTCTTTAAAAATAATAAAATTTTTTCTCCAAATTTAATTATTTTTATAAGTAATAAAATTTCCACAGAAATTCAATTATTTAAGACACAATTTTCATAAAGTTTTTTGGAGAAAAATCAATTATTTAAAAAAAAAATATTTATCAAATCCTTCGCAGAAATTTAATTTTAGAATTCAATTATTTCCATGATTCATGAAATTCTTTTTAGGAATTCAATTTAAAAAAAAAATTTCATAATGTTTTTGGAAAAAATCAATTATTTAAAATAATATTTATAAAATTTTTGTCAAAAATTCAATTTTTTAAAAAAATATCTATAAAATTTTTAGCAAAAAATTAATTTTTTAAAAAAATATTTATAAAATTCTTCCCAAAAATTTAGTTATTTTCATAAATAATAAAATTTTTCTTAGGAAATCAATTATTTTTAAAAATTTTGCAAGAATTCAATTATTTTTATGAATATTAAAACTGATTATAGAATTTCAATTATTTCAATGAATAATAAAACTCATCATAGAATTTCAATTATCGAAATTCTTTGTGAGAATTTATTTTTTAAGAAAAATTCAATTCTATAATAATTTTTTCATTTTTTATTTTGAAAATAAATTCCAATTTAATTTTTAGATAATAATTGAATATTAAAACTATCAGAGCATGATTCATTAGAAATAATTATAATTAAAAAAAAGTTTAATTGAATTATTTTCTGAAATTATTTGAAGATTTGATTTTCTAAATATTTAATGAAATTATTTCTGAAAAATCAAAATTGTAACAAAAAAATGGATTTGGAAATTTTCTAGAAACTTTTGTAACAATTATTTTAAAATAACTGGTATTTGTTTGATTATTTCTTTGGAAGAATTTTAATAAAATTTACAAATTTATGTTTTTCCAAGAATTTACATTAAATTGTATTATAAAAATTAAGAATAATTGAAATTGTGAAAAAAATTTTATTATTTATAAAATTAATTGAATTCTCCCAATGAATTTCATTCTATTTTTAAAGTTTTTAAAAATAATTAAATCTTTGAAAAAATTGTATTATTTGTGAAATTAATTGAATGTTTGTATTCAAATAATTCAATACTTGCAAAGAATTTTGTTACATTTTTTTGAAATAATTAAATTTGTTCAAAATTTTAATCCTGCGGCGAGTTTTAATATTTATGAAAATAATTAAATTCTTGCAACGAATTTTGCTAAAATTTTTTAAAAAAGTTGAATTCCTGAGAAGAGTTTTAATGTTTATTAAAATAACTAAATACATGCAACGAATTTTGCTAAAAACGTTTTAAAAATTTGTTTTTTTCAACAATTTTATGAATATTTGAATTTTTATAAAGTAGAATTTTTTTAAATCTGAATTTCTATGGAAAAATAATAATGATGAAATATTTCTTAAAAAATTAAGTTATTTATGTTTTTAAATAATTTTACTTTTGAAGAAATTTGTCTATAAATGTAATACTAAAATTTTTTTTGGTGTTTAATAATTTTTTAGAGTGAAGCACAGGAAAAAAAATTAATTTATTTTTTTTTGTCAACCCTGTTTATTTTTTTATTTTCTTTTACTACTTATTTGATTTTATAACAATTATTTATAAATAATTTAATATAATATTTAAATAATTAATAGAATAATTTAAAGAAAAAAAATAATTTTTCGGATAAAATGTAATATTTTTAAGTGCCTTATTTTATAGCGAACGAACTATATATAAATTATATAAAAGTAAAAGAGTGTAAGAGAGAGTGAGAGAGAGAGAGAATTTGTCAAGTGAAAAGTTTCGGATTCAGTGAAATATTTTCCATGATAAACAACTCTTGGAAGTCAAACTTGGTAGTTAAAATCCTTGGACTTCGACAGACCCTTCAAAACTAAAAATTTAGCTACAAGGAACTTGCAAAAGTTGTTAACGATTCGATGAGAAATTCAAAGAAAAAAAAAAAACTCTCCTCGCAAAACTTTTCCCAGAATATTGTCAAACTAGGACATGCGATGCAATATTTTTTAAAGTCTGTGAGATTTTACACCTGTTTCCCCGCGCAATGTTTGAAAAAGAAATTCTCAAAAAATTTATAAATGTAATTTTCAAATATCACTCTCAACAATTTTCTCCAGAATAAAATTTTTTCTCGAATTTATAAAAACTAATTTCATATAGAAAGGAAAAAGTTTTGTTGGCAAAATCCATCAATTTTTATAGTTTACAAATCGTTTAATTGTTTTTATAAAAGGTAAATTAAATTCCTTCAGCAGAAAAAAAACAATTTTTTCTAAATTGATATTTCAATTGAATTTTTTTTTCATTCTATTTTTTAATTTAGAAAAAAATGAGTTTTCTGCATATGTAAAATAATTTAAAATCAACTCGGCAATAAAGAAATAAACTTTTCGATATTCGTGAAATAATTTTTTCCCTTGCGATATTTTAATGTATTTTTTAAATTAGTTTTGTATTAAAAAAAAAGAAGAAAAAATATCGAATGACCTGGTAGAGAAGAGTGTTTGATATAAAATTATCTAAATAGAATCAGATTTCTTAATGAGTGTATATAGCAATTGTTACACATTTACTATATATAAATTCGTATAAAAACGTTTATTTGCCAATAATCCGATAATTACCATTGTTTGAGAAACTCGTATTTGAAAATTGTTTTTTCCCTTTGATAATGTTCGGCTCCTATTAGTTTCGAAGGAGTTTGTTTGATAACTTTGTCGAACATAACCGATTGTTTCATCAGCCTTTCCAATTACAACTCCGTTTACTGGGCGATACTGTTTTCCCAGCAAGAGCAAACATAATTTCGGAAACGATAGCGTCTTCCTTCTACGCGAAATGTCCCTCTCCAACTCAATATCTGAACTCGCAGTCATACATATATATATATGTAACTATCATTTCATTTCAGATGAGATCAATTATAGTGAGAGGGCAAATATAATGTCAATTCTCTTGCAATCAGAGATTTTTTTCGTTGTCATTAATATTTTTCAGTTAAATTACATTTTTATTTTTTATACTTATGGAAAAAAAGATAATTATAAAAATTATTATTAATTAAAGGAAGTAAATTTGTCATTCGAAAATTTAATATTAAAGATGAAAAATAATTTATGCTTCTTTAAGATCCGAAAGTTCTGAACGTTCAAATGAACAAAATTTATTTATTTCTTCTAAAAATTAAATTTTTGTTACAATTATTTTGTATCACTGACAAAAAAATTAATTACCGAGTTTGGAAATGTAAAATTTTGGTGTTAAAATTTTTTTATCATTAGTAATTTATTAAAATATCTTCAATAAAAAATATTTCGTTCATTTGAACGTTCAAAAGTTTTGGTTCATGATACTTTCATGTTTATTATAAAAATTATTATTTTCTGAAAAGAAGTATTCAATAATGTGTTTAAATTTAAAATCATTGAATTTCTTTGACAATTTTTTTGTTTGTGAAAATAATTGAATATTGTGGTATTAAATTATTACAAACAATTTCAGTAAAATTTTTAAGAATATTTATGTTTTTATCGAAGAATTCATTTAAAATTCAAGATTCAAGGTTTTTTTACTTTATTTTCTATTTTGTCTTCTAAGTTCTAAATAAGTGTTTTAAAAAATTTTTTTTTTATAATCAGGAAAAATTTTATAGGAACTGAATATAATTTATTTCACGGTTGAAACAGGTCTGGAAATTCAAGGAAAAGTCAGGGAAAGTACAATTGGTGAGAATAATCAGGGAAAAGTTAGGGATTTTTGTTTAAAAAAAGGAAAAAAAAATTAATTTTCAGAATTTAAAGGAAAGTTGTGCATTTTTATTTATTTTTTTTGTTTGACTCATAAACTATGCAATTACCACGAATTTTAATTATACAAAATAAATTTTTTCTTCTTCTGACAATTATATCTTTTTTAATAACTTTATTCTTGCCGAACTGGCATAAAATTATTATTTATGAATTATTTAATTAATTTTTTTAAAAAATATTTTAGAAGTAATAGAATTTTAAAAGAGTTATGTTTACAATTTTCATAGATAGATGAACTTTAAAAGGTTATTTAAATTTGAAATTTTTATAGAATTTCATTTTAAATGTATTTAAATAGAAACATTTAAAAAACTTGGAGTTTTGAAAAATTTTAATAATTTTAGAAGAATTTTAATTTACATCATAAAAATTCCTCTAAAATTCCATTTTTTTACATTTTTTAACTAAAATTCTTTTTTAAATCCATTATTTTTACCAATTCACTGAAAATATATTTTTTCCAATTAATTAGTAAAAATTATGAATTTATGGAAGAATTTAAAAAAACATCATTGAATTTCGGCAGTCGTTTGTAATTTCTCCAAAATTCCATTTTTTTACAGTTTTTAACAAAAATTCTTCTCTTAAAATTTATTATTTTAGTTAAAAATACTAAAAAAATTGGAATTCTGGAGAAATTAAAAATTACTGCAGAAATTCAATTATTTAAAAAAAAAATTTTCTGCAAAAATTAAATTATGATAAAAAATTGTTAAACGATTCTCGTCAAAAATTTAAATGATCTTTATAAGTAATAAAATTCTTCGATAAAATTTAATTATTTACAAAACATTTATTAAAATTTTTCCAAAAGAACAGAAATATCTAAAAACAAAAATTTGATAAAATTCTAGGCATATATACATTTTAATTATTTTCATAAATAATAACAATTGCATAGGAATTTATTTATTTTCATCAGCATTAAAAATTTTATATAGAATTCAATTATTTTCGTAATAAATAAAATTCTTTTAAGAAATTCAATTATTTTCAATATCTAGTATTTTAATAAAAAATTTCCAAAAAGAATTCAATTATTTCGAAATTGTTTGTAAAAATTCTTTGCAAACATTCAATTATTTTCAATAAATAATACAAATTTTACAGAAATTCAATTATTTTCATTAATTTAAATTATATTTTTACAGAATTCAATTATTTTCAGAAAAAATATTATTTCCTGAAGAATTAAATTATTTAAAACACAATTTTCATAGAATTTTTCGAAAAAAAATTGATTACTTAAAAAGACTTTTAGAAAATTCTTCGCTAGAAATCAATTATTTTAAATATAAATAATAAAATTCTTCACATGACTTCAATTATTTTTTAGAATTTTTGGAAAATTCGTTGCAAAAATGAAATTATTTCCATAAATTATAAAATTCATCGCACGATTTAAATTATTTTGAATACAAGTTGAAATAAATTCATTGAAAAATTGAATTATTCTTAAAAATTTTAATGAAATTTTTCGCAATAATTTAATTACCCAACATTTATTTATTTTCATAAACAATACAAATTTTCAAAGGAATAATTAAATTTTTTTAAACACAATCTTTATAAAATATTTGGAACAAATTTAATTGTTAAAAAAAATAATTTTTTACAAGTATTAAATTATTTAAATGCAAACATTCAATTATTTTCACAAAGTAATAAAATTTTTTGCAAGAATGAAATATGTTTAGAAAAATTTTACTATAATTCATAACAAGAATTTAAATATTTTCGTATGTAATAAAATCCTTTGTAGAATTTCAATTATTTTTAATAAAAATTTTAGTAAATTCCGGCAAAAAAGAAATTATTCTTAAAAATTTAATAAAGTTCTTCATAGCAATTGAATTATTTAAAAAAATGCTGAATTCAATCTTAACAAATATTTAATTATTCAATAACGTATTTAAATAAATAAATAAATTCTGTTGGAATTTTATAATAAAATTTGATTTAGAAATGAATTTTAGTTAAAATTTTAGATAATAATTGAATAGTTAAATCATTGTAGCGTGAATTTTGAGAATTAATTGAATTTTAAATTAAATTTTGTAGAACTTTCCTTTGGAAATGTTTAGTTTAATTTAGTTTAGTTTGGGTTGTAATCAATAAATTATAACTAATTTTAAATTCGAAATTTTGAAATAAATTCTGTAGAATTAATTTTTGTTTTAAAAGTTTAGTTTCATTAAGTTTAGTTTGGGTTGTAATTATAATTAATTTTAAAAGGTTAATTTGATATAAAATTCTGTAGAATTTTTTGTTTTTTGAAAAAGTTTAATTTATTTTGGATTCACGGTAAATCGTTACGTATTAAAATAACACCAAAAAGGATTAAAATAATCCAATTTAGTGTTATTTTAATCCATTTTGGTGTTATTTTAATACCTAACGATTTAACGTGTGGTAATTGTAATTGAGTCTAAAAATATCAAAGTTTAAATCCAAGTGACAGTCGAAATACAAATAAAATTGAAAATGAAAGTGAAAATTAAATTAAATATCAAAGAATACCTGAATGACTGAAAATCAAAATAAAATTTGAAAATGTCATTACGCAATCATTTTCGATAATTTTTTTGGCAAAGAATCTTCTATATATATATAAGAAAGCCTATAATGCGAATAAGATCTCATCTTTGGTCCACCATATCATCCCAATCTCTCCCTCTCTACGCGTTCCTTTTGCACAGCCAGTTTAGTTCACTTTTCTCGTCATGGATAAGAGGTCTGTGAAGTTGGCTCCGACATGTTAATATTTTTAAATTTTTAAAGTTGCGTTCGTTTGTCCAAGATAGGTCCAGATTTGTCCAACAATTATTTTTTTTGTCCACCAAAAAAATTTTCCAAAAAAAAAAAAAAAAAAATTTTGAAATTTTTGTTTTTGTACTTTTTTGACATTTCTTATTGTAACTCAGTTTTAGAGGGTAGAATTAATTTTTAAGAGGGTGGACAAACGAAATAACAACTTGGACAAACGTCAGAAATTACAAAAATAATATTCCAACCAATTGTTTAAACAATTTCACTAGCATAAATCTCGGAAAAGTATTTTTTCCATTTTTTTAATTGATAACCTTGTTTTACAGGGTGGATTTATTTTTTTAGAGGGTGGACAAACGAAATAACAACTTGGACAAACGTCAGAAATAACAAAATCAATATTCCAACCAATTGTTTAAACAATTTCACTAGCATAAATCTCAGAAAAGTATTTTTTCATTTTTTTTATTGTAACTCAGTTTTAGAGGGTGGAATTATTTTTTTAGAGGGTGGACAAACGAAATAACAACTTGGAGAAACCTAAGAAATTACAAAAATAATATTCCAACCAATTGTTTAAACAATTTCACTAGCATAAATCTCTGAAAAGTATTATTTCCATTTTTTTTATTGCAACTCAGTTTTAGAGGGTGGAATTATTTTTTTAGAGGGTGGACAAACGAAATAACAACTTGGACAAACGTCAGAAATAACAAAATCAATATTCCAACCAATTGTTTAAACAATTTCACTAGCATAAATCTCGGAAAAGTATTTTTTCCATTTTCTTAATTGATAACCTTGTTTTAGAGGGTGGATTTATTTTTTTAGAGGGTGGACAAACGAATTAACAACTTGGACAAACGTCAGAAATTACAAAATTAACATTCAAACCAATTGTTTAAACAATTTCACTAGCATAAATCTCGGAAAACTATTTTTTTTTTTTTTCATTTTTTTAATTGATAACCTTGTTTTAGAGGGTGGAATTATTTTTTTAAAGGGTGGACATACGAAATAACAACTTGGACAAACGTCAGAAATAACAAAATCAATATTCCAACCAATTGTTTAAACAATTTCACTAGCATAAATCTCTGAAAAGTATTTTTTCCATTTTTTTTTATTGTAACTCAGTTTTAGAGGGTGGAATTATTTTTTTAGAGGGTGGACAAACGAAATAACAACTTGGACAAACGTCAGAAATAACAAAATCAATATTCCAACCAATTGTTTAAACAATTTCACTAGCATAAATCTCAGAAAAGTATTTTTTCATTTTTTTTATTGTAACTCAGTTTTAGAGGGTGGAATTATTTTTTTAGAGGGTGGACAAACGAAATAACAACTTGGAGAAACCTAAGAAATTACAAAAATAATATTCCAACCAATTGTTTAAACAATTTCACTAGCATAAATCTCTGAAAAGTATTATTTCCATTTTTTTTATTGCAACTCAGTTTTAGAGGGTGGAATTATTTTTTTAGAGGGTGGACAAACGAAATAACAACTTGGACAAACGTCAGAAATAACAAAATCAATATTCCAACCAATTGTTTAAACAATTTCACTAGCATAAATCTCGGAAAAGTATTTTTTCCATTTTCTTAATTGATAACCTTGTTTTAGAGGGTGGATTTATTTTTTTAGAGGGTGGACAAACGAATTAACAACTTGGACAAACGTCAGAAATTACAAAATTAACATTCAAACCAATTGTTTAAACAATTTCACTAGCATAAATCTCGGAAAACTATTTTTTTCATTTTTTTAATTGATAACCTTGTTTTAGAGGGTGGAATTATTTTTTTAAAGGGTGGACATACGAAATAACAACTTGGACAAACGTCAGAAATAACAAAATCAATATTCCAACCAATTGTTTAAACAATTTCACTAGCATAAATCTCTGAAAAGTATTTTTTCCATTTTTTTTTATTGTAACTCAGTTTTAGAGGGTGGAATTATTTTTTTAGAGGGTGGACAAACGAAATAACAACTTGGACAAACGTCAGAAATAACAAAATCAATATTCCAACCAATTGTTTAAACAATTTCACTAGCATAAATCTCAGAAAAGTATTTTTTCATTTTTTTTATTGTAACTCAGTTTTAGAGGGTGGAATTATTTTTTTAGAGGGTGGACAAACGAAATAACAACTTGGAGAAACCTAAGAAATTACAAAAATAATATTCCAACCAATTGTTTAAACAATTTCACTAGCATAAATCTCTGAAAAGTATTATTTCCATTTTTTTTATTGCAACTCAGTTTTAGAGGGTGGAATTATTTTTTTAGAGGGTGGACAAACGAAATAACAACTTGGACAAACGTCAGAAATAACAAAATCAATATTCCAACCAATTGTTTAAACAATTTCACTAGCATAAATCTCGGAAAAGTATTTTTTCCATTTTCTTAATTGATAACCTTGTTTTAGAGGGTGGATTTATTTTTTTAGAGGGTGGACAAACGAATTAACAACTTGGACAAACGTCAGAAATTACAAAATTAACATTCAAACCAATTGTTTAAACAATTTCACTAGCATAAATCTCGGAAAACTATTTTTTTCATTTTTTTAATTGATAACCTTGTTTTAGAGGGTGGAATTATTTTTTTAAAGGGTGGACAAACGAAATAACAACTTGGACAATCGTCAGAAATTACAAAATTAACATTCCAACCAATTGTTTAAACAATTTCACTAGCATAAATCTCGGAAAAGTATTTTTTCCATTTTTTTAATTGATAACCTTGTTTTAGAGGGTGGAATTATTTTTTTAAAGGGTGGACAAACGAAATAACAACTTGGACAATCGTCAGAAATTACAAAATTAACATTCCAACCAATTGTTTAAACAATTTCACTAGCATAAATCTCGGAAAACTATTTTTTCCATTTTTTTAATTGATAACCTTGTTTTAGAGGGTGGAATTATTTTTTTAAAGGGTGGACAAACGAAATAACAACTTGGACAATCGTCAGAAATTACAAAATTAACATTCCAACCAATTGTTTAAACAATTTCACTAGCATAAATCTCGGAAAAGTATTTTTTCCATTTTTTTAATTGATAACCTTGTTTTAGAGGGTGGAATTATTTTTTTAAAGGGTGGACAAACGAAATAACAACTTGGACAATCGTCAGAAATTACAAAATTAACATTCCAACCAATTGTTTAAACAATTTCACTAGCATAAATCTCGGAAAACTATTTTTTCCATTTTTTTAATTGATAACCTTGTTTTAGAGGGTGGAATTATTTTTTTAAAGGGTGGACAAACGAAATAACAACTTGGACAATCGTCAGAAATTACAAAATTAACATTCCAACCAATTGTTTAAACAATTTCACTAGCATAAATCTCGGAAAACTATTTTTTCCATTTTTTTAATTGATAACCTTGTTTTAGAGGGTGGAATTATTTTTTTAAAGGGTGGACAAACGAAATAACAACTTGGACAATCGTCAGAAATTACAAAATTAACATTCCAACCAATTGTTTAAACAATTTCACTAGCATAAATCTCGGAAAAGTATTTTTTCCATTTTTTTAATTGATAACCTTGTTTTAGAGGGTGGAATTATTTTTTTAAAGGGTGGACAAACGAAATAACAACTTGGACAATCGTCAGAAATTACAAAATTAACATTCCAACCAATTGTTTAAACAATTTCACTAGCATAAATCTCGGAAAACTATTTTTTCCATTTTTTTAATTGATAACCTTGTTTTAGAGGGTGGAATTATTTTTTTAAAGGGTGGACAAACGAAATAACAACTTGGACAAACCTCAGAAATTACAAAAATAATGTGTCAACCAATTGTTTAAACAATTTCACTAGCATAAATCTCGGAAAAGTATTTTTTCCATTTTTTCAATTGATAACCTTGTTTTAGAGGGTGGAATTATTTTTTTAAAGGGTGGACAAACGAAATAACAACTTGGACAATCGTCAGAAATTACAAAATTAACATTCCAACCAATTGTTTAAACAATTTCACTAGCATAAATCTCTGAAAAGTATTTTTTCCATTTTTTTTTATTGTAACTCAGTTTTAGAGGGTGGAATTATTTTTTTAGAGGGTGGACAAACGAAATAACAACTTGGACAAACGTCAGAAATAACAAAATCAATATTCCAACCAATTGTTTAAACAATTTCACTAGCATAAATCTCAGAAAAGTATTTTTTCATTTTTTTTATTGTAACTCAGTTTTAGAGGGTGGAATTATTTTTTTAGAGGGTGGACAAACGAAATAACAACTTGGACAAACGTCAGAAATTACAAAATTAACATTCAAACCAATTGTTTAAACAATTTCACTAGCATAAATCTCGGAAAACTATTTTTTCCATTTTTTCAATTGATAACCTTGTTTTAGAGGGTGGAATTATTTTTTTAAAGGGTGGACAAACGAAATAACAACTTGGACAATCGTCAGAAATTACAAAATTAACATTCCAACCAATTGTTTAAACAATTTCACTAGCATAAATCTCTGAAAAGTATTTTTTCCATTTTTTTTTATTGTAACTCAGTTTTAGAGGGTGGAATTATTTTTTTAGAGGGTGGACAAACGAAATAACAACTTGGACAAACGTCAGAAATAACAAAATCAATATTCCAACCAATTGTTTAAACAATTTCACTAGCATAAATCTCAGAAAAGTATTTTTTCATTTTTCTTATTGTAACTCAGTTTTAGAGGGTAGAATTAATTTTTAAGAGGGTGGACAAACGAAATAACAACTTGGACAAACGTCAGAAATTACAAAAATAATGTTCCAACCAATTGTTTAAACAATTTCACTAGCATAAATCTCTGAAAAGTATTTTTTTTTACTTTTTTTTATATATCATAAGAATTTTTAATGATTTAGATAATGTTAATACTACTTTCTGAATTCTTTCGTTTACTGGAGAAAATATTTAATTGAATCAAATAAAAATTAATTGACTCAATTAAATGGTTTAATCGTTCATTTTCCAATAAATATTTATTTGAACTAAGTAAATGTTTATTAAATGTGAGTACTATATTTAATTGTATGAAATAAATATTTATTTGTATCAAATACAAATTACTTAAATTAAATAAATGGAATTATTGAATCTAAAAAACATTGATTTGAATCAATTATGAAAATTATTTGATTTAATAATACATGGCTGCTTAATAAAAAAAAATATTTATTTGCATCAATAAAACAATTTTTTTGAAATAATAAAATATTTATTCGTATTAAATAGTCAATTATTTATCATAATTAATACTTTTAATTGAGACTAATATCCCATTAATTGCGCAAAATAATTAATTATTTAGTACAAATTCAAAATTTATTTAATTAAAACAAAGTAGTTTTTGATACAAATTAATCTCAATTATTATTACATAAATGAAATTTTTTATAATTTTTGTAATTATAAAAATTTTAATTGAAAAATAATTTTAAAGTCATTAAAAAATGGCTATTCGAATTGACAATTATTTCTTGAAAAATTCTGCTAAAATTCAAATTTTGCACTATCCACTCCATATTCTAAGGGTCGAGAAAGGTATCTGAAACCTACAGGAATAGAAACCCAGACGCACCTATACTAAACCTAAGACCTATAAACGCAGAGCAACCAAACAACCGACCCACTTTGAAAATTTTTTCGATATGTCTATATAAATTGCAAGTGCAAAAATTTAAAGATTTCTTAATGTTTTTATAAAATTATTTTGAATTAATAGAAATCCTATTAAAATTATTATATATTGAATATATATAACACAAATTTATTATTCACATAATAGATTTTCATATAGTTAAAATAAAATTACCTACAATTAATTAAGACAAACAACTTGTATTTATATCTAATATCTATTTATCTAAATAAAATAAATTAATTAATAGTTTCAAATAAATAATTTATTATCGTTTCAATAAGTGATTTATTAAATCCAAATAATTTTGCTTCCTCATATACAGGAAGTATTGGAATATCAAAATTCATTCCGTATGTGTGTGTGTGTGTGTGCATGTAAACAACATATTTTCATAAATATCTCCAAATTATAAAGAGCTTTTGGGCTGAATTTTTTTAAAATTGTAGGTCTCACCTGCGGACATAAAATGAAAGTACTTTGAGATAGATTAACAAAGTTTAAGTATATATTTTTTTTATTTTTACTTTTTCAAAAAAACGTTTTTTGCTCATAACATTAAAAAAACGTTAGAAATTTTAAAAATCAAAAATTGTGGAAAATAAAACTTTTTTAAAAATTTTGTTGAAAAATGTAGAAATAACTTTGAAACTATAGTTAGCAAACTAGTAGAGCATTAAAAACGCTTCGATTGACCTATTTTTGAAGCTAATTCGATTAGGAATAAAAAAGTTATTGATATTTTAGAAAACAAAAATTGTGAAGGAATTTTTTATATGTAGAAGTATAAATAAAGAGAAAAAAATATAACACCAATTGCGTATAACCGTTCAAAACTTATACTTTTTTGGTATTCGTATCTCTATGAGGAAGCAAAGTATTCATGAAATTAACACGAGATTTACAAAAACAAATGCAATGAGCACCAAAATTATAACAAAAATGTACAACTTTACAGCAATTTTTTAATTGTTTTTATTAAATACTTTATTCGTAACTAATAACGCATTATTTGCATTAAAAAATTCAGATTACTTGAAGCCATAAAATAAATTAATTGCGCCAAATAATGTTTATTTATATATCAAATATCAAATTAATTGAGTGAAATAAATAAATTAACTGTTTCAAATAACTCATTATTTAAATTAAATAAATTCAATTATTAGGATCAATCATTTAGTTGACCCAATTAAAATTTATTTAATTTAAATAAATATGATTCAAATAATTCATATTATGGGAGCAAATAAATATTTATTACTTCCAAATAAAAATTCTTTCATTAAATAAATATTTTTTAAATAATTTGAATTAATAGAATCAAATAATTTTTTTTTTTCAGTGTTATATTCATATAATAAAAATGCATAAAGGTTGTTTCAGCTTTGTCAAAATTTTTTTAGTTACAGCACACTCAATATTTTGAGTAATATGCTGTTTTATAAATTGTTATTTTATAATAAAATTTATTTAACAGACTAATTTGTGTTAACAATTAAATAATATATATGAAAACATTTAACAGTAGTTTATCAGTCTTTGCAGGCCCTTTTAACATTATAACGCCAAGGTGTACAAAACTTTAGTACAAAGTTTAATTATACATTATAAATTTAAAAAATGAAAAAATACTTTTCTGATATTTATGCTAGTGAAATTGTTTAAACAATTGGTTGGAACATTATTTTTGTAATTTCTGACGTTTGTCCAAGTTGTTATTTCGTTTGTCCACCCTCTAAAAAAATAATTCCACCCTCTAAAACTGAGTTGCAATAAAAAAAATGGAGAAAATACTTTTCAGAGATTTATGCTAGTGAAATTGTTTAAACAATTGGTTGGAATATTATTTTTGTAATTTCTTAGGTTTCTCCAAGTTGTTATTTCGTTTGTCCACCCTCTAAAAAAATAATTCCACCCTCTAAAACTGAGTTACAATAAAAAAAATGAAAAAATACTTTTCTGAGATTTATGCTAGTGAAATTGTTTAAACAATTGGTTGGAATATTGATTTTGTTATTTCTGACGTTTGTCCAAGTTGTTATTTCGTTTGTCCACCCTCTAAAAAAATAAATCCACCCTGTAAAACAAGGTTATCAATTAAAAAAATGGAAAAAATACTTTTCCGAGATTTATGCTAGTGAAATTGTTTAAACAATTGGTTGGAACATTATTTTTGTAATTTCTGACGTTTGTCCAAGTTGTTATTTCGTTTGTCCACCCTCTAAAAAAATAATTCCACCCTCTAAAACTGAGTTACAATAAAAAAAATGAAAAAATACTTTTCTGAGATTTATGCTAGTGAAATTGTTTAAACAATTGGTTGGAATATTATTTTTGTAATTTCTGACGATTGTCCAAGTTGTTATTTCGTTTGTCCGCCCTCTAAAAAAATAATTCCACCCTCTAAAACTGAGTTACAATAAAAAAAAATGGAAAAAATACTTTTCAGAGATTTATGCTAGTGAAATTGTTTAAACAATTGGTTGGAATATTATTTTTGTAATTTCTGACGATTGTCCAAGTTGTTATTTCGTTTGTCCACCCTTTAAAAAAATAATTCCACCCTCTAAAACAAGGTTATCAATTAAAAAAATGGAAAGAATACTTTTCCGAGATTTATGCTAGTGAAATTGTTTAAACAATTAGTTGGAATATTATTTTTGTAATTTCTTAGGTTTCTCCAAGTTGTTATTTCGTTTGTCCACCCTCTAAAAAAATAATTCCACCCTCTAAAACTGAGTTACAATAAAAAAAAATGAAAAAATACTTTTCTGAGATTTATGCTAGTGAAATTGTTTAAACAATTGGTTGGAATATTATTTTTGTAATTTCTGACGTTTGTCCAAGTTGTTATTTCGTTTGTCCACCCTCTAAAAAAATAATTCCACCCTCTAAAACTGAGTTACAATAAAAAAAATGAAAAAATACTTTTCTGAGATTTATGCTAGTGAAATTGTTTAAACAATTGGTTGGAATATTGATTTTGTTATTTCTGACGTTTGTCCAAGTTGTTATTTCGTTTGTCCACCCTCTAAAAAAATAATTCCACCCTCTAAAACTGAGTTACAATAAAAAAAAATGGAAAAAATACTTTTCAGAGATTTATGCTAGTGAAATTGTTTAAACAATTGGTTGGAATGTTAATTTTGTAATTTCTGACGATTGTCCAAGTTGTTATTTCGTTTGTCCACCCTCTAAAAAAATAATTCCACCCTCTAAAACTGAGTTACAATAAAAAAAATGAAAAAATACTTTTCTGAGATTTATGCTAGTGAAATTGTTTAAACAATTGGTTGGAATATTGATTTTGTTATTTCTGACGTTTGTCCAAGTTGTTATTTCGTATGTCCACCCTCTAAAAAAATAATTCCACCCTCTAAAACTGAGTTACAATAAAAAAAATGAAAAAAATACTTTTCTGAGATTTATGCTAGTGAAATTGTTTAAACAATTGGTTGGAATATTGATTTTGTTATTTCTGACGTTTGTCCAAGTTGTTATTTCGTTTGTCCACCCTCTAAAAAAATAATTCCACCCTCTAAAACTGAGTTACAATAAAAAAAATGGAAAAAATACTTTTCTGATATTTATGCTAGTGAAATTGTTTAAACAATTGGTTGGAATATTATTTTTGTAATTTCTGACGTTTGTCCAAGTTGTTATTTCGTTTGTCCACCCTCTAAAAAAATAATTCCACCCTCTAAAACTGAGTTGCAATAAAAAAAATGGAGAAAATACTTTTCAGAGATTTATGCTAGTGAAATTGTTTAAACAATTGGTTGGAATATTATTTTTGTAATTTCTTAGGTTTCTCCAAGTTGTTATTTCGTTTGTCCACCCTCTAAAAAAATAATTCTACCCTCTAAAACTGAGTTACAATAAAAAAAATGAAAAAATACTTTTCTGAGATTTATGCTAGTGAAATTGTTTAAACAATTGGTTGGAATATTGATTTTGTTATTTCTGACGTTTGTCCAAGTTGTTATTTCGTTTGTCCACCCTCTAAAAAAATAAATCCACCCTGTAAAACAAGGTTATCAATTAAAAAAATGGAAAAAATACTTTTCCGAGATTTATGCTAGTGAAATTGTTTAAACAATTGGTTGGAATGTTAATTTTGTAATTTCTGACGTTTGTCCAAGTTGTTATTTCGTTTGTCCACCCTCTAAAAAAATAATTCCACCCTCTAAAACTGAGTTACAATAAAAAAAATGAAAAAATACTTTTCTGAGATTTATGCTAGTGAAATTGTTTAAACAATTGGTTGGAATATTATTTTTGTAATTTCTGACGATTGTCCAAGTTGTTATTTCGTTTGTCCGCCCTCTAAAAAAATAATTCCACCCTCTAAAACTGAGATACAATAAAAAAAATGAAAAAAATACTTTTCTGAGATTTATGCTAGTGAAATTGTTTAAACAATTGGTTGGAATATTATTTTTGTAATTTCTTAGGTTTCTCCAAGTTGTTATTTCGTTTGTCCACCCTCTAAAAAAATAATTCCACCCTCTAAAACTGAGTTACAATAAAAAAAATGAAAAAATACTTTTCTGAGATTTATGCTAGTGAAATTGTTTAAACAATTGGTTGGAATATTGATTTTGTTATTTCTGACGTTTGTCCAGGTTGTTATTTCGTATGTCCACCCTTTAAAAAAATAATTCCACCCTCTAAAACTGAGATACAATAAAAAAAATGAAAAAAATACTTTTCTGAGATTTATGCTAGTGAAATTGTTTAAACAATTGGTTGGAATATTGATTTTGTTATTTCTGACGTTTGTCCAAGTTGTTATTTCGTTTGTCCACCCTCTAAAAAAATAATTCCACCCTCTAAAACTGAGTTACAATAAAAATAAATGGAAAAAATACTTTTCAGAGATTTATGCTAGTGAAATTGTTTAAACAATTGGTTGGAATATTATTTTTGTAATTTCTGACGATTGTCCAAGTTGTTATTTCGTTTGTCCACCCTCTAAAAAAATAAATCCACCCTGTAAAACAAGGTTATCAATTAAAAAAATGGAAAAAATACTTTTCCGAGATTTATGCTAGTGAAATTGTTTAAACAATTGGTTGGAATATTATTTTTGTAATTTCTGACGTTTGTCCAAGTTGTTATTTCGTTTGTCCACCCTCTAAAAAAATAATTCCACCCTCTAAAACTGAGTTGCAATAAAAAAAATGGAAATAATACTTTTCAGAGATTTATGCTAGTGAAATTGTTTAAACAATTGGTTGGAATATTATTTTTGTAATTTCTTAGGTTTCTCCAAGTTGTTATTTCGTTTGTCCACCCTCTAAAAAAATAATTCCACCCTCTAAAACTGAGTTACAATAAAAAAAATGAAAAAATACTTTTCTGAGATTTATGCTAGTGAAATTGTTTAAACAATTGGTTGGAATATTGATTTTGTTATTTCTGACGTTTGTCCAAGTTGTTATTTCGTTTGTCCACCCTCTAAAAAAATAATTCCACCCTCTAAAACTGAGTTACAATAAAAAAAAATGGAAAAAATACTTTTCAGAGATTTATGCTAGTGAAATTGTTTAAACAATTGGTTGGAATGTTAATTTTGTAATTTCTGACGATTGTCCAAGTTGTTATTTCGTTTGTCCACCCTCTAAAAAAATAATTCCACCCTCTAAAACTGAGTTACAATAAAAAAAATGAAAAAATACTTTTCTGAGATTTATGCTAGTGAAATTGTTTAAACAATTGGTTGGAATATTGATTTTGTTATTTCTGACGTTTGTCCAAGTTGTTATTTCGTATGTCCACCCTCTAAAAAAATAATTCCACCCTCTAAAACTGAGTTACAATAAAAAAAATGAAAAAAATACTTTTCTGAGATTTATGCTAGTGAAATTGTTTAAACAATTGGTTGGAATATTGATTTTGTTATTTCTGACGTTTGTCCAAGTTGTTATTTCGTTTGTCCACCCTCTAAAAAAATAATTCCACCCTCTAAAACTGAGTTACAATAAAAAAAATGGAAAAAATACTTTTCCGAGATTTATGCTAGTGAAATTGTTTAAACAATTGGTTGGAATATTATTTTTGTAATTTCTGACGTTTGTCCAAGTTGTTATTTCGTTTGTCCACCCTCTTAAAAATTAATTCTACCCTCTAAAACTGAGTTACAATAAGAAATGTCAAAAAAGTACAAAAACAAAAATTTCAAAATTTTTTTTTTTTTTTTTTGGAAAATTTTTTTGGTGGACAAAAAAAATAATTGTTGGACAAATCTGGACCTATCTTGGACAAACGAACGCAACTTTAAAAATTTAAAAATATTAACATGTCGGAGCCAACTTCACAGACCTATGGATAAGAGATGAATAATGTACTTCTATACTCAAGAGTCCTCTATGCAAGCTGAATAACAAATCAGTCTACATTCGAGTCGGGTCACGATCTACATCAGAATAAAATTTTTCCGAATCGAACATTTAATCAAATACCACCTTTCAAACCACCGAAAATTTTTCATGATTAAATAAAAAAAAATGAGAGAAAAAAAATTGTCATTTTACCCTCACAATTTCATTATCGAAAAAAGAATCGACATTTATATAACATGCAAAAAATTATGTTTTCAAGTTCAAAAATAACAGAAGTTTATTTTCAAATTATTGAAAATTAGTAGAATAACCTTTCAATGTCAGACGTGATTTAAAAAAAAAAATTTTTGGTCTGAAATAAAAAATTATAAAAGCTCAAGTGAGAATAATTTCAGGCAGACACGAAATAATTATAATTTTCGATTGAATAAAAAATTTGGAAAATCTTTTTTAAGGAGGAAAAATGTTACATTTTTCAATAGAGGAGCAAATTGTTAGGTCAGACGAATTTGGTAGTAAAGTTATTTGAAGACATTTTTTTTTAAATAATTAAGTCATTCTTATTTCGTCAGAGATTTTTTTCTATTTGGTTTTTTTTTTATTTTTTCTATTAAAACTATCAAAGTTACGCGCGAAACGAGTTAGTTAAAAATTATTTTGATAAATAGTAAAATTCACAGCAAAAATTGAATTATTTTTAAAAATTTTAATAAATCTTTCACAATCTATAATTATTTTTAAAAATAGTAAAATTTTTCGCAAAAATTCAATTTTTTTTTCTTAATTTTGTAATTTAAGAATTGGAAATATTTAAATTTTGAAATGAAAAATTATTAAAATAACCAGGAAACAGAAATGGAAACAACAAGTGACTTCAAACTGCAAACAGATACACAATTTTTTAACGTACAGATGAACGAAATACTTTTTATTAAAAATATTGTCATTAATTTTGGAAGTAGAAAAATATTTTTCCTCCTACTAAATCGTTGATTATAAACGTTGTGAAGTTCAGCAAAGTAAAAAAAAAATAATTACAGTTCAATTGACGAGGGCAATAAGTTTTATAAAAGCCTTGAACTGAAACAAGGTTTCTTGAAGAAAGTAATTACCCGTTGTTAGACTAAAGTTAGAGTCGGTCCATTATTATGCGAAACTAGTTAGCATTTACTGCTGTAGGTTAGAATTTAAAGATGCTGAGTACGTACACTTTGGTCTCAAAATTAAAACAACTTCTTCATTTTATTCGCTATAATAAATTTTCTTCAATTTCACAGGGTAATGAATGTGAAAAAATTGAAAAACCAAAAAAAAGACTGTTGTATTTCTAAAGTTAGTGGTAGTTTAAATTTTTTTAGTTATATCAAGAAAAAGAAAACAAAAATTTAATCTCTGGAAAAATAGATTGAAAATATCGAATTTTTAAAAATTTTATACCTAATTAATGTCATGAAAATTAAAAATCATTAAAATTCTTGGGAAGAGTCTTACAGATTATAAAGAAAAATAAATTGTTTTGAAGAATTTTAACATAATTTTTAAAAATAATTGAATGTATAGAAAAATTTTTTTTTTAATTTCAACATAATTATTCAATCGAAAACATTTGTTAAATATTTTTAAAAATAAATGTATTCTGTTGAGAAATTTTGTTAAAGTGCTATTAAAAATAATTGAATTTTACTATTTACAAAAAAATTGAATTTCTTTCTCTTTTACTATTTAAAAAAATAATTCAGTTTTTCCGAAGAATTTAATCAGAATTTTTGAAAATAATTGAATTTAATTAATATTTTTGAAAATAATTGAAGCCTTTCGAGAAATTTTACTACAATTAAATTTTAAAAATGATTGCATTCCTTTGAAGAATTTTCTTATCAATGAAAATAATTGAATTTTTGCGAAGAATTTTATTAAAAATTTTCAAAATCCTGATTAAAATCAAAATTAAATTTTGAAGAATTTCTTTGAATTTTTTAAAAGTAATCTATTTGCTTTAATAATTTTAATTGAAAATTTTTAATGTAATCGAATTTTATGCAGAATTTCTTTCAAGTTTTCAAAATAATCGCTTCTGTTAAAAATTAGAATTAAATACTTTATTGTTCAAGTTTCTTAAAGTTGTTTTAAATATAATTGAATTCCTCTGAAAAACTTTATTATTTATAAAAATAATTTAATATTTGAGAAGAGTTTTACTTTTATTAAAAAATAATTAAATTTTATTAAAAATTGGAAAAAGTTTTCCTGAATCCTTTGGTGAAATTTAAAAAAAATTCACATTATAAAATTTTTATATACAAATTTTGTTATTTTTTGATTTTTAAAGAAAATAATTTAATATTTTACAAGAATTTTCTTAAAAATTTGGAAAATAATTAAATTTTTAAAATAAACTTTACTGACAATTTTAGAAATGATTGATTTTTTGAGATTAAATTACTTTTAGAATTATTTTCAAGAGAATTGAATGTTTACAAAGAGTTTACTAAATAATTGATTTGTTTTGATGGATTTATGCCTAAATTTTAGAAAATCATTGAATTCTTTCGTAAAATTTTATAAAATTGTATTGAAAATTATTCAATTCCTGTGAAGAATTTTACTACTATTTATGAAAATAATTGAATTCTTGAGAAGAATTTTATTAAAAATTTTCAAAATCGTGATTAAATTCTTTAAAAAAATGTCTTTGAATTTTTTTTAAATAATCTTTTTTTAATAATTTAATTGAATATTTTGAAAGTATTTGAATTTTTTAAAGAATTTTTTTTCTGTTTTTAAAATAAGCGCTTCTGTTAAAAAATTTAATTAAAAACTCTATTGTTGAAGTTAATAAACTTCAATTGTTTTGGATATAATTGAATTTTGTGTGAAAAATTTTATTATTTATAAAAATAATTTAATTATTGCGAAGAATTTTACTATTTTTAAAAATAATTGTATTGTTTCCCAGAATTTATTAGAAGTTTCACATTATAAAAAATAATAAAAACAGTAAATAATAAAATAAAAAATAATAAAATTGACATTATAAAATTTTTATAAACAAATTGTGACACATTTTCATTTTTAAAGAAAATAATTTAGTATTTTACAAGAACTTTCTTAAATGTTTGGAAAATAGTTGAATTTTTAAAATAAATTTTACAGACAATCTTAAAAATAATTAAATTTTTGAGTTTAAATTACTTATCGAATTATTTTCAAGGGAATTGAATGTTTGCAAAGACTTTACTTTAATAACTGAATTGTTTTGATGGATTTGTGTAAATTTCAGAAAATAATTAAATTCTTTCGTGAAATTTCATTAAAATTGTATTGAAAATAATTTAATTTCTGTTAAGAATTTTCTATTTATAAAAATAATTGAACTCCTCCGAAAAATGTTATTATGTATGTAAATAATTGAATTCTCCGAAAAAGTTATTTTAAAATTTTTGAAAATATAAACAATAGTAATTAAATATTTACCAAATTAGAAAATTTTTCAAATTTTGATTATGAATTCAACCAGAACTTTAAATTTGAAACTAAAAATTTCCGTAATTTTGCATTGCAACAAATAGAACATTACATTCCACGTGTCAGCGCTCTTAAAATTTACAATAGTTTTAAATAATTTACCTCAAAAAAAAAAAAAAAATTTTTTTTTAAAGTGCACAAGAGATATTTCGTGATGAAGCTTCTAATTAACCGATTTGTTTCTCGAGCTCGTAATCACAGACATTTTCATAAACTCGACGACCTACTTTACAATATTACTTCTCCTTATTACATACACATTGTTTTCCGTCTTATGCCTTAATTACGCGATTACGTGAATGCATATATTTACCGAACGTTTCCTCAAATCGATGAATTTCACATTGCGACAAACTCGAGTTCATTTTACTCAAATTAGTTATATTTAATTATGATTATGATAATTAAAAGCTGATAACTCAATTATGGGAGTTTAGAGAATTATATTACTATATTATTATTATTATTATTATTATTAGCTCTTGAGATGCTAATTAATTTTTTATTATCTCAAGCGCTAATGAGGCTAAATACTAATTGAAATATGTTCTATATGTGTGTACATATCGTGCGAGTGGAAAATTGTCAACGCTGACGATTGACTAAATATTGGATGAACTGTTTTATCGGTAATGTTGATCAAAAGGATGGAATAAATTTGTCTTAAATTATATCAATATGAATATCAATATAAATATCAATATCAATATAAATATCATTATAAATATCAATATAAATATCAATGTAAATATCAATATAAATATCAATATAAATATCAATATAAATATCAATATAAATATCAATATAAATATCAATATAAATATCAATTTAAATATCAATTTAAATATCAAAAAGTGACTGAAGATTTAAGTAAAATTTGGGTCAATGTTCCGAATTTTAGAACATTTGTTACACTTTAAAAAGAAATTCTGGAGAAATTAAAAATTACTGCAGAAATTCAATTATTTAAAAAAAAAAATTCTTTGCAAAAATTCAATTATGATCGAAAAATTGTTAAACGATTCTCGTCAAAATTTAAATTATCTCTATAAGTAATAAAATTCTTCGATAAAATTAATTATTTACAAAACATTAACTACCATTTTTCCCAAAGAACTGAAATATCTAAAAACAAAAACTTGATATAATTCTAGGCAAACATTTAATTATTTTAAATAAAATATTTTCATAAATAATAACAATTGCATAGGAATTTATTTATTTTCATCAGGATTAAAATATTTTTTATAGAATTCAATAATTTTCGTAATTAATAAAATTCTTTTAAGGAATTCAATTATTTTCGTAATTAATAAAATTCTTTTAAAGAATATTCAATTATTTTCAATATCTAGTATTTTAATAAAAAATTTCCAAAAAGAATCCAATTATTTCGAAATTATTTGTAAAAATTCTTTTGTAAGCATTCAATTATTTTCAATAAATAATACAAATTTGACAGAAATTCAATTATTTTCATTAATTTAAAAATTTTTTTACAGAATTCAATTATTTTCAGAAAAAATATTATTTCGATAAGAATTAAATTATTTAATAAAAATTTTCATAGAATTTTTCGAAAAAAAATTGATTACTTAAAAAGACTTTTAGAAAATTCTTCGCATGATTTAAATTATCTTGAATACAATTTTAAATAAATTCCTTGAAAAATGGAATTATTCTTCAAAATTTAATGGAAATTTTTTTTGCAACAATTTAATTACCCAAGATGCATTTATTTTCATAAACAATACAAATTTCCAAAGGAATTATTTAGTTTTTTTAAACAGAATCTTTATAAAATATTTAAAACAAATTGAATTATTTAAAAAAAATTCTTTACAAGTATTCAATTATTATTTAAATCCAAACATTAGGTTTTTTTCACAAAGTAATAAAATTTTTTGCAAGAATTAAATATGTTCAGAAAAATTTTACTATAATTCATTACAAGAATTTAAATATTTTTGTATGTAATGAAATCCTTTGTAGAATTTCAATTTTTTTAAATAAAATTTTTAATAAATTCCGTCAAAAAAATTATTCTTAAAAATTTAATAAAATTCTTCATAGCAATTGAATTATTTAAAAAAATGTTAAATTCAATCTTAATAAATATTTAATTATTCAATAACGTATTTAAATAAATAAATACATTCTTTTAGTATTTTATAATAAAATTTAATTAAGAAAAGAATTTCAGTTTCAATTTTAGATAATAGTTGAATATTAAAATCGTTGTAGCGTGAATTTTGAGAAATAATTGAATTTTAAATTACATTTTGTAGAACTTTTTATTGGAAATGTTTAGTTTAATTTAGTTTAGTTTGAGTTGTAATTAATTCAGTATAATTAATTTTAAAATGGAAATTTAAAATTAAATTCTGTAGAATTTATTTTTTTGAAAAAGTTTAGTTTAATTTAGTTCAGTTTAGCTTGTAATTAATTAATTATAACTAATTTTAAAAACGAAATTTTTAATTAAATTCTGTACAAAGAATTTTTTTTGTAAAAGTTTAGTTTAATTAAGTATAGTTTGAGTTGTAATTAAACTTAATTTTAAAAGGTGAAATTAAAATTAAATTTAGTAGAATTGTTTTTTTTTAATTAATTTAATTTAATTTATTTTGGAAGAAAAAAACTTATTCATTTAATTTTTTTTTTACTTTTATTTTATTTATTTTGAGTCTTAAAGTATCAAAGTTTAAATTCAAGTGAAAGTCGCACTACAAATCAAATTGAAAATGCAAGTGAGAATCAAATTAAAAATCAAAGAATATCTAAAAAGAAGTGAAAATCATAATAAAATTTAAAATTTTTTAAATTTAAAAACTTTTTTTTACAGTGAAATTTGTTGGAAAAAAAATTGTCAGTAAACTAATTACGAAAGTAAATTTTTTATTGTTCTTTTAATCCTAGTGATTACTTTTCAGAGCGAAAAAAAAATTCTGACACAATTAGTCTCCTGTTCTCTAAGGCCCCGAATTTTCAAGAAACTTTTCTTTGATTTAAATTTGGAAAAAAATTGTCATAAATTAATTTCGAGAGAAATTATGTTTTGTGGTTAATATTGTTTCTTCCTTTTTTTGAACAATTTGAACTCTTTGAACTGCTTACAAAATTCTGGAACAACTTTTTATTCTAAAACATCGCTTTTTGTTCACATGTTGAAAAAAAATATATTCTCAAGTGAAAAATAATTATTTATTAAAAAAGTAAAAACTTAAAAAATTTTCTTTTTCAATTAACTTACGACACATTCGCCTCCAATGCAAACGTCGAGACTCTCGGGTCGACATCGTGTGCCATCTTTGACTTTTTCGGCGAGTTGAACGATTATCGTCTCCTCAGAGTCGACACTCGTGCTGTATTCCTCCTCACTTGACTTCGTTCTGGCTGGCAATAATTTTTCGTCTTTATTGTTGGAAATATCGTCCAGCGATTGTTCTCCACGGCAAATTAAGGAACACAATCTTGTTGAATCGTAGTAAGGATACCATTTTAATAATTGCTCGCCATATGGCACGTTATTAAAAGCTTCACACTGTTCTGCTCGATAATTTGTTGGAATGTCGCAAGGCTGAAACGTAGAAAGAAAAAAAATTGTTTCATTAACACTTCTTGATAATTAATTTTCTTGTAATAATTAATAGTTAGAAGTAACAGTCGAAAAATTGTAAAAGAAAATAATTTTTTTGCTTATTTTTGCTTTGGAAAAAAAATCAGTTTTTTGCTTATTTTTGCTTTAGAAAAAAAATTGGTTTTTGATGTCAGAATCAACAGTCGAAAAATTGGGAAACAATCATTTTTTTGCTTATTTTTGCTTTGGAAAAAAGATTAGTTTTTGATGACAGAACAAACAGTCGAAAAATTGTAAAACAATCATTTTTTTTTTGCTTTTTCTTCTTTTGGAAAAAAAATTAGTCGTGGGTTTTTTAATTTTTGCTGTCAGAACGAACAGTCGAAAAATTGTAAAACAAACATTTTTTTTTTGCTTTTTCTTCTTTTGGAAAAAAAATTAGTCGTGGGTTTTTTAATTTTTGCTGTCAGAACGAACAGTCGAAAAATCGTAAAACAATAATTTTTTTTGCTTTTTCTTCTTTTGGAAAAAAAATTAGTCGTGGGTTTTTTAATTTTTGCTGTCAGAACGAACAGTCGAAAAATTATAACACATTAATTTTTTTGCTTATTTTTGCTTTGGAAAAAAAAATTAGTGTGGGTTTTTTTTTATTTTTGATGTATATAAAGAGGAAAAGCCTTTAGTGTGAAGTATATTCTTCTTTGGATAAAATAAAGCTTATTATATTTTCACAGGTAATGTGGCTGTATTCTCGCTTTCTTATGACGATTATTATGACTCTTATCTTACTCAAACACGTATTCCTTAAATCTTGAAAGCGAATAAAAAGGGCACGTTATCATAATAACGAGGAGCACGCGCTGCTGTTTTCCCATATTCGAAGAGGACGTCACTTCCTCTCGAGTAGATAAGAATATGGCCATCCTACTGGTCACGTAGAAAAAGGGCACTTCAACCATTTCACTCGCTTCCTTCCTCCAATTGCCCCTATACTTTTCTCTCCTTCAATTTTTACCATTTTTCACAAAAATTACAATTTGCAAAAATTTACGTTCTATTCGCACAAAACAAAATAAAATTATCGATGAGTGGAAATTTACTTCTCTAAAATATTTATTTTGTTCTTTATTTGTACTTTGAAATAAAAAAATTCGTTTAATTAAATTAAAGTGAAATTAAATTATATTAAATTAAATTTAAATTAAATTAAATATTTAATTAAATATTTTAATATTTTCAACAAAAACAAAAAATCAAGCACGAAATATAAAGAAGTAAATTTTTAATTCATTTTTCTCTCTTTCAATTTTTCCCACTTTTCACAAAATTACAATTTGCAAAAATTTACCTCTTATTCGCACAAAACAAAATATAATTATCGTTGAGTGGAAATTTACTTCTCTAAAATATTTTTTTTTTTCTTTATTCGCACTTTGAAATAAAAAATTCATTCAATTAAATTAAAGTGAAATTAAATTAAAGTGAAATTAAATTAAAGTGAAATTAAATTAAATTAAATTAAAGTTAAATTAAATTAAATATTTAATTAAATATTTTAATATTTCCAACAAAAACAAAAAATCAAGCACGAAATACAAAGAAGTGAATTTTTAATTAATTTTTCTCTCTTTCAATTTTTCCCACTTTTCACAAAATCACAATTTGCAAAAATGTTTTATTCACAAAACAAAATAAAATTATCGTTGAGTAAACATTTACTTTGTAAAATTTTCATTTACCTCTTGAAAAAAACAAAAAACATCGCCATATTCTTTGAAATAAAAAATCCATTAAATTAAATTAAATTAAATTATTATTAAAAATTAAATATTAAATTAAATATTTGAATATTCAAAACAAAAACAAAAAATCAAGCACGAAATACAGAGAAGTAAATTTTAAATTAATTTCCCATTTCTTTTTTGCAAATCATTCACTTTAATTTAATCCAAAATAGTTTTGGAGAAAGATACATTTTTCTCTTTCCGACTGTCTAGAAATGATATAAAAGAAGAAAAAAAAATCCCCTAACCGAAAGTAGAAACAAACTTTTGTCTTACCGCAAAAAAAAAAGTTTCGTTTGGTTCTGCTGTTTCTCTCGTGGTATTTAATTTTACACTCCTAGAATGCCTCATTATTTTGCGTTAAAACAATAATTTTTTTCCAAGAAAAATCTATTTTCCGATGCTGAAAAAAAGTGAGCGAGAGAGAGAGAGAGAGAGAGAGAGAGAGAGAGAGAGAGAGAAAGTACCGTTGAAAAACAAAATAGTTCCCAATGACTTCTGTTTAAAAACAGTAAATTTTACGAGCGGAAAAAAACTCTTACGTATGTTTTCTTTTATTTTAAATACATTATTTACTAACATCCTGAAGGAATTTTTGAAACCAAATATAAAAAAACAAAACGAATGAATAAAATTTAAAAAAAAATTTTTTTTGGGAAATTTTCTTGCTAATGAAAAATAAATCAAAACACGAAAAGTTGAGGAAAGGAAAACATTAATAATTAAGTGACAAGAATTTGAAAAATTGCAGTCAATTTAAAAAACAAAACTCAAAAAGTTAAGAAAAGGGAAAAAAATAATAATCAAGTGACAAAAATTAGTAAAATTGGAGTGAATTTAAAAATAAAAACTCGAAAAGTTGAGGAAATGGAAAAAAGTAATAATCAAGTGACAAAAATTTGTAAAATTGGGGTCAATTTAAAAATCGAAACTCAAAAAGTTGAGGAAAGGGAAAAATTAATTAATAAGTGACCAGAATTTGTAAAATTGGAGTCAATTTAAAAAACAAAACTCGAAAAGTTGAGAAAAGGGAAAAATTAATAATTAAGTGTAAAAAATTCGTAAAACTGGAGTCAATTTAAAAATAAAAATTCGAACAGTTGAGGAAAGGGAAGAAAGTAATAATCAAGTGACCAGAATTTGTAAAATTGGAGTCAATTTAAAAAACAAAACTCGAAAAGTTGAGGAAAGGGAAAAATTATTAATTAAGTAAAAAAAAATTGTAAAATTGGAGTTAATGTAAAAAACAAAACTGGAAAAGTTAAGGAAAGGAAAAAATTAATAATTAAGTGACAAAAATTTGTAAAATTGGAGTCAATTTAAAAATCAAAATAAAAAAAGTTGACGAAAGGGAAAAATTAATAAATAAGTGACAAGAATTTGTAAAATTGGAGTCAATTTAAAAAACAAAACACAAAAACTTGAGGAAAGGGAAAAATTAATAATTAATGGAAAAAAATATGTAAAATTAGAGTCAATTTAAAAATCAAAATTCGAAAAGTTGAGGAAAGGGAAAAATTAATAATTAACTGACAAAATTTTGTAAAATTGGAGTCAATTTAAAAATCTTTATCCACTTTTGAGTGAGAAGAGGAGAGGGGGAAATATAGAGACGATATCATGATAATGAATATTTTACAAAGTAAACTTCCACTTTTCGCATAAAGTTTGAAGAATGAAGAGAGTGTATGTCACGTAAACTTTAAGAGAGAAAGAGGATTCACAAGGGAATTGAGAACACTGATAATGCTCTCTTGTCAATTTTCCAACTCAGCTTGACATACAAGTTGAAAAATATTTTAAAAACAACAATTACCGGTTGTCGATAACTTGTTACAACTTCACTTGCGACGAAAAAAAAGAATAGTTTTTTTTCAGATTAAAGTGAGCTGCCAACAATCTTATCTCAAACTTAATTGTCGGCTTATTACTTATAAGCAATTTTTTCAATTTTTTTTCTCATACCTCATGAGAATTTTAATAATTAATTTTTTTTATTTTAGTATTTTTCTAAGCCCGTTAATACTTAAATAGATGAATATTTATTATTTTAAGTCACGAAAGTTGACTTAAATTTTTCAGTTTAAAAATACAAAATTGGCTATTTAATCATTTTGGATTTAAGATGGAAATAATTTCGGACTTTTTCTAATTTGTTTGTGAATTTTTTACTACTATTAAAGGCTGAAAAATTAAAAAATTAAATTCAATTAAAATTAAATTATTAAAGGCTAAAAATTGAGAAAAAAATTATTTTTCGAAATTATTTGAAACAGAATTTTTATGAAATTTTTCGAAAAATCAATTAAAAATGAATTTTGGTTCGTGGTCATCACTTTTTCTTAAAAAATATTTTCTCATCTTTTTTGTTCTGAAAAAAGTTTTTGTTTAATAAATCTGTCTGCTAATCTGTTTTCTAAAAAATATTTTTCTAACAAGTTTTGATTTAAATAAAATTTGTTTCTAAAAAGTTGTGATTTCTAATATTTATTTTCCTAAAATTTGTAAAATTCCGTATAATTTTGATGAAACTTGGAAATTTGTTAATAAATTAAGATTAAAAATAGAAATTATTTATAAAATTAATATTTCTTAACACAATTTGTTAACAAAATTCTGTTTGTCTTTGAGGGAAGAAATGATAATTTGCATTATTTTTTTTACAAAAATTTCTAAAATTGTATATTATGTATTAAAAAATTTTAAGTATATAATTAGAAAAAAATTCCTGATTTCTATTTGATAATTTCAATTTTTAACTATATTATTTTAAAATATTGCTAACAATCTTGCATAATTTCTATTTTTATTAGAATTGTTTAATGATATATCAAGTATTTTATTTAAATAACCAAAAAATTTGCATAATTTCTACTTTTTATTAGAATTTTTTTACGAAGAAGAAATTTTAGAAAAAGACCTTTATTAGAAGAAAAATAATAATTAGAAAATCACCTTCATTAGAAAAAAAATTTTTTTTTAGAAATTTTCCTTTAATAGAAAAAGAATTTTTAGAAAATAAAAAATTTGAAAAAATGGTTCAGGAAAACTGTAACTAAACCCGATTTTTTAAAATTTTTCCCTAGAATTCGAGTATTTGAAAAAAATTATTAAATTTATTTTTAAAAATACAATTATTTTTATAATAAATAGTGAAATTCGTCTTAGGAATTATTATTGAATTATTTGAAGAAAGTTTTACCAAAATTCTTGTCAACTAATCAATTATTTTGATAAATAATCAAGTTCATCGCAGAATTTAAATTATTTTCAACACAATTTCAAATGAATTGCTCGAAAAATGCAATTATTCATAAAAACTTTAATGAAAATTCTTCGTAACGATTTAATTTGTTTTCGAAAAATTTAATACAATTTTTTAGAGAAATTGACTTTCAAGAAAAATCTATTATACAATCAATTATTATTTCTTGTATAGAAATATTTATTGAATTATTTTTTGAATTGTATATAAATATTTGAATATAATTTTTTAAGCAGAAGTTTGAGAATTATTCAATTTTTAAAAAAATTATTTATTTTTGTATTTAAAATTTGAAATAATTGAATGTTTGTAGAATTTTCAAAAAAAATTGATTTAAAAATATTCAATATATTTAAAATGCTTACTGTAAGTACGGATTTCTAGAAATAATTAAATTTCAAAAGGTTTTGAAATTAACGTCTTTGAAAATTTTAATTGTTTCTAAAAGTGTAATAATATTTACATATTCATAAAAAAAATTAATTATTCATTTAATATTTTTTTAAAAAAGTTCTTAATGTTTTGGAATTTATTAAAAAATTCTCTCCCCCCCCCAAAAAAAGATTACATTTTAGATCAATTACAGTTGTAATTTTTAGAAATAGTTGAATTTTTTAGTTTTTATATTGAAATTATTTAACAATATTAATTGATTTGGAAAAATAATTAAGAATTTGGAAAATCATTTAATTTTATAAAAGTTTAGATTTGAAGTTACTACCAGAATAAAAAGAAAAGTAAATTTTTATGGAAATCAGGAAATAAATTAGGAAAAGTACTGAATCAAATTTTTCTGAATTGACTACTTTTGAGTATTTTTTCATCAAATTTAATTTTTCGATATCTACTTTTTTTAACAAATTTTCTCCGTCGTAAAACTTTTTTTTTAAATTAATTATCGAGTAAAAAGCCTATTATAGGAATTTTAGGGTAATATTGAAAATAGTTTTAATTTTTAAATTTTGAAAATAATTTTATTACTTTTTTTTACCAATTTTTCTCCATCTTAAAACTTTTTTTTAAAAATTAATTATTGAGTAAAAAGCCTATTATAGGAATTTTAGGGTAATATTGAAAATAGTTTTAATTTTTAAATTTAGAAAATAATTTTATTACTTTTTCATACAAATTTTCTCTGTCTTAAAACTTTTTTTTTAAAATTAATTATTGAGTAAAAAGCCTATTATAGGAATTTTAGGGTAATATTGGAAATAGTTTTAATTTTTAAATTTTGAAAATAATTTTATTACTTTTTTTTACCAATTTTTCTCCGTCTTAAAACTTTTTTTTAAAAATTAATTATTGAGTAAAAAGCCTATTATAGGAATTTTAGGGTAATATTGAAAATAGTTTTAATTTTTAAATTTTGAAAATAATTTTATTGATAATCAATAATTATTATTAATAATAATAATATTTATTATTATTAATAATAATAATATTTATTATTATTTATAATAATTATTGATTATTAATAATAATAATAATATTTATTATTATTAATAATAATAATATTAGTAATAATAAGCCCAAGAAAGGTACGTACGAAGCAAAAAATTTTAGGTTATGTTTACAATTTTTGGAGTGAAATACAGAAGGAAAATAAATCACTATTTAAAATTGTTTATATTTAAGAGTTTATTGCACATTCAAAATATTTATTAAAAACTGTTTTAAATTTACATCGATAACAATAAACTTGTAGTAAAGATAAATCTAAGTAACCATAACCTATAAATTCGTTTGCCTTTTAGGGGCTTTTTTAAGGCGAGAAAATAAATAAATAAATACATAAATACATAAACAAAATTTTTAAAAAATATTCTTTATGAGAGTTTGAAAAAAAGTTTTCTCAAGAATTTACGAGATTGTAATTCCGCAATTGAGAAGGGAAGAAAGATGTCCTTTTCACCTTTCCGGTCAGGAATATTCCGCGCACGTTGTGCCTGATAATCCGATCGTAACGGATTACGGTAAAGTTTGTCGTGCACAAGGTATAAACCTAGTAGGCGTAATACGTGCTCCTCTCTCTCTCTCTCTCTCTCTCTCTCTCTCTCTCTCTCTCTCTCTCTCTCTCTCTCTCTCTCTCTCTTATTTTCAACGGAAGTACATTTACAGGTCAAAAATAAAGTTTTGCCACAAAAGAGGGTGGCAAGTATATTTTTATGTCAACAATTCGTCTCTTTTCCCTCTCTCTCTCTCTCTCTCTCTCTCTCTCTCTCTCTCTCTCTCTCTCTGATGGCTAACCTTTTGTCCTGACCTCATAACTTTTCCATTTTTACGATCCGCCAATTTCCGCGCGTGACACAATTTTAATCCGTGTATTCACCATTTGAACAATTCTTCAATGTTTCGATTTTGTTTTACATTCAAAAAAGCTGTTTTATATTTTAAGGATAGTAATATCCCTTTTATATTCATCCTTCTTTTGGAGAAAAAATATTTTTTTCAATAAAGATATTGGCTGTAAAAATACGTCAGGTGTGCCTCAAAGATGCAGCACTACAAAAATAATTTTACAAAAAATTATTTACCTAAAAAATTATTCATAGAAATATTTTACAATTTTAGTAATTTTTGTTTGTTTGACCGTATTTAAATATTCATTTGTAAGATAATGAAAAAAATAGGCCTTTTTCATTATCTTACAAATTTTACAATTTTGTTCGTTTTATACTTTTATAGCTAAAAAATGAAATATTTTACAATTTTTTTTTCGTTTTATGCACTGAAAGATTAAATGTATTTTAAATTTTCTAAAAGAAAAAAAGAAAATTTCTACAATTTTCGGGAAAAAGTGCAACAAACCGAAATTTTTCGGTAAAAAAAATAAAAAATACTACTAAACTTAAAAAAACTTATCTGGAATTTAGAATTTCGTAAAGTTATATTAAAATTGAATTAAAATAGTTGGTATAATTTTCATATTTGATATAATTATCCTAATTTCCACATAATTTTTTTTTCAATGTTTAAAATCAAAATTAAAAATTATTTTCTCAAAATTTCAATTTGTTGCACTTTTCTCTAAATTGTAAAATACTTTTACATTAATACACATTATTCTTTCAGTGAATTAATTTTGAAATTTTTTCTTCTTTTAACTTTCAACTGATGTATTTTTAAATTAATCAATTTCTCGTGAGTGTTTATTAAATTGATTTTGAAAATGTGTCATAAATATGAGAAATTAATTAAATGTTCATTTTTTTTTGCAGGAAAGGTAATTGGAGCATATTATTGGTCGAATCAATTGGGGTGAGTTGGAGGAATACACCTTTTTATTTGAATTATTACGGGGGGAGAAAAATGGGTCAAAATCCTCACTTTTTGATTTTTATTATATATTGCAAACGTCATTGCAGTTTATTATATCCTTCACATTTTTATTCCCTTATTGCCATCAGTGACTTTTTTTAATGAATTTTCAATATATATTTGTAAAAGAGGGAGAAAATGAAATTTATTCCTTTTAATTAAAAAAAAAAAAAAGTAAAAATAGATTTTCTAAAATGATTGTAATAATTGTGAAAAAAATCGAGGGTTAAATTGTGGTTTCAATTATGCTTTCCATTATTCACAAATTGACATTTAATTTCTGTCAATTAATGATGGAAAGCGATGTGTAAACATTGCTTCGCAAATAACAATCAACGGATCAAACATAACGGGAATAAGTAAAGCAAGTGTAATATTCAAGGTAACTGTATGATTCTGTATGATCGGCTTTGTTTACAATAATTACATCCTGCCACTGAAAATTTCGTTGTTATATTGTAGCCAATTAAGTGATACAAAAATAACTAATTTTATGATTTTCGATAATTTAAATAAATTTTTAATTATTCTTCGTATAGTTGGTTTCTTAATTTTTGATACATTAATTACTCTGCTAATTGCACTCATGAGGGATGTGTATAAGTTTCAAGATAATATGGAGTCAATATTGCCAATTAATGTATTAATTAGCGGAATAGTAATTAATTTAAATCACTGGAAAAATTGGGTGTTAATTTAATTTCCTTTTTTGTGATTCCATCAAATATGATTAATTATTAGCTAAGAAAATTTAAATATTTACAATAATTGTAGGCTTTGTGCTCATTTGTACTAAACTTGGTAATTAAATACTATTAACTACTTTTTTCACGATTTACTACTAATTGGATACTTTTTTAGATTCGTAACACTGAAAGCTACTTTTTTTTATTTTTTGTAATTTTTAATTCAATTTTTAACTTTTAATTTTAATGTTTAAGGCTAAACGTTGAAATGAAAAAATTATTTTGAAAATTAATATTTTTATAAACAATTTTTAAATTAAAAAAAATAAAAACAATTAAAATTAATTATAAAAGTTTAATAAAATTTTTTCAAACGATTCAATTAATTTCAAAACATTTTTGAAATTTAATTTGTTTTCAATATTTGGTATTTAAAAAAAAATTTCTTCATAGAATTCAATTGTTAAAGAATTTTTTAATGCTGTTAGCAACATTTAATTATTTTCATTAATAATGAAATCTTCACGGAAAGTAAATTATTTAAAACAGAATTTGAATAAAATTTTTCGAAAAGTATGAATTATAAAGATTTTTATTAAAATTAGTTTTAAAATTTTAAGGAAATTGTTTGTAAAATTTCAATTTCAAAAAGAATTTGGATTGAAATCGTTTAAAATATTTTTATTCCTGTGAAAAAATAAATAGTAATTTAAATATTCATTTTTTCAAACAATTTTTCTATTTTTTAATTTAATTTAATTTTGAAATTATGAAAAAATTTCGTCAAATTTTTTTATTTAAATTTTTATACATTTTTCTCAAAAAAATTTTTTTGTTCTTTTATAATTTTTTGGTGAATTGTTTAATAAAAATTATAATACAAGAATTTTTATTATTTTTTGTTTGAAAAGTATTTTTTCTAATCATTAATCATAAATGTTGTGAATTACACTAAAGTTTAAAATAAACTATTTAGTTTAATTTAAAATAGAATATTTCAATTTTATTTTAAAATGTAATTTTATAATTTAGTTTAAAATGAAATTTTATAATTTATTTTAAAATTGAATTTTATAATTTATTTTAAAATTGAATTTTAAAATTTATCTTAAAATTGAATTTTAAAATTGAATCAAGAAATTAAATTAAATATTTAACAATATTCAATTAAATAAATATTAACAATATTCTATTTACCAATTAAATATTGGTAAATATTTTGTAATCTATTTTAAAATGTAATTTCATAATTTATTTTAAAATTAAATTTCGTAATTTATTTTAAAATTAAATTTCATAATTTATTTTAAAATGAAATTTTATAATTTCATTTTCAGATAAAATATTTAATTTAATGAAAAATAAAATATTTGAACTAAAAAGTAAATTACCTCTAATATTAAATAATAATTGGAAAATTTTTTTTCCAATTTCTTGCAAGTTAATTTCTCCATTCTCAACTATTCAGAATATTAAAAAAATCTGAAGCTTGATGTTTTACTTTTAAATGGGACGCCACAGCTTTTAAACTCAGCTCATTGAACAATCGACTTTTTATGATGAAGTAATGGCAACACATTTCAGCGAAAACACACTGTTAACGAGAGGAGATTTTCACCATTAATACTTAGGATTTAAAAATTTCTCATGAGAAAAATTTTCTTTCACATATATTTTTTTTTCTATAATATAGAAAAAAAATGTTATTTAAAATTTTTTTTTATTTTAGTGCTTTGCAGTGACAAATAAATTTTTTTTCTATTTTTTTTATTTGACTATTAAATTATTGCTAAGTTGACTATTATTAATTAAAAATATTTATTTAAATCACATAATTTTTATTCGAATCAATTAAAATTTAAAAGTGGTATTTTAGTATTTGCTACAAAAAATGAATTTTTTCGTTCAAATTATATTTATTTGATTTAAATTTTATTTTTTTATGTAAATAAGAAGGTTTTGATTCAAATAAAAATTTTTTGATTCAAGTAAAAATTTTTTGAATCAAGTAAATGTTTTTTGATTCAAGTAAATATTTAATTGGTCAATTATTAACGAGAAATAAAAATTTTTTGATTTAAATAAGAAGTTTTTGATTCAAATAAAAATTTCTTGATTCAATTAAATATTTTTTGAAAAAAGTAAATATTTTTTGATTAAAGTAAGTATTTTTTGAATCAAGTAAATATTTTTTTAATCAAGTAAATATTTTTTCATTAAAGTAAATATTTACTTGGTCAATTATTAACGATAAATAAAATTTTTTTAATTTAAATACAAATTGTTTTACTTATATAAAAATTTCTTGATTAAATTAAATATTTTTTGAAACAAGTAAATATTTTTTTATTTAGCTAAGTATTTTTTGAATCAAGTAAATATTTTTTTATTCAAGTAAAAATTTGCAGTGCAAATTAATTTGATTCAAGTAAATATTAAATTGATCAATTATTAACGATAAATAAAGATTTCTTGATTCAAGTAAAAATTTTTTGAATCAAATGAAAATTTCTTGATTCAAGTAAATACTTTTTGAATCAAGTATATATTTTTTGATTCAAGTAAGTATTTTTTAAATTAAGTAAATATTTTTTGAATCAAGTAAATATTTTTTCATTAAAGTAAATATTTACTTGGTCAATTATTAAGGATAAATAAAAATTTTTTAATTTAAATACAAATTGTTTGACTTTTATAAAAATTTCTTGATTCAATTAAATATTTTTTGAAACAAGTAAATATTTTTTTATTTAGCTAAGTATTTTTTGAATCAAGTAAATATTTTTTTATTCAAGTAAAAATTTGCTGATTCAAGTAAATATTAAATTTGTCAATTATTAACGATAAATAAAGATTTCTTGATTCAAGTAAAAATTTTTTGAATCAAATGAAAATTTCTTGATTCAAGTAAATACTTTTTGAATCAAGTATATATTTTTTGATTCAATTAAAAATATTTGATTTACGTAAACATTTAATTGGTCAATTATTAACGGTAAATAAAAATTTCTTGATGCAAGTAGAAATTTTTTGATTGAATTAAAAATATTTGATTCAAGTAAACATTTAATTGGTCAATTTTTAACGATATATAAAAATTTCTTGATGTAAGTAGAAATTTTTTGATTCAAGTAAATATTTAATTGGTCAATTATTAACGATCAAAAAAAATTTTTTGATTCATGTAAATATAGTAAAGATTCAAGTAAAAATTTTTTAATTCAAATAAAAATTTCTTGATTCAATTAAATATTTTTTGAAACAAGTAAATATTTTTTTGACTCAAGTAAGTATTTTTTGAATCAAGGAAATTATTTTTTGATTCAAATAAATATTTATTTGATCAATTATTAACGATAATAGTCAAGTATCTGTTTATTTGTATTAAGTAAATTTTTTTCTGAATTTACTTTCTTACTTTTTTTTGTGTACATATAAAATTATTTTTTTTCATTGAGAAAAAATTTAAAAATGACTGATTTCTTTGACTGGCGGGACTTTTAAAAAAAAATTTTCTCCTACACGAGAAAGTATTAGTTAATTAATTTTCATTGAATATAAATCGGAGGTGGGGAAACACTGCAAAGCAGTCGAGAGTTTCACAATAATATATCATTTAAGCCTGGCTAACAGCAGGAGCGTAGATTTCGGGTCGCCAAGCATATCAAGGGGATGAAAACTGACATAGAAACCAGGTCAAATCTGAGAGCGGAGGGAAATGATTATGCTTTAAAGTGAGTGGGAGAGAGCGCTAACTATAACACAGGGCTTTTGCTCTATATACGCGAGAAAAGGACGAGCGATAGTTTGGGGTCTGTGTGGCATTCAATTCAAGGAAATCCAATTGAGTATAATAGTGCCAGAATATCATTTAGAATTTGGCTTTAGAAAATTTCTAAATTACAATTTTCAAACAAAAAATCGTACGAGAAATTTTACTATAAAAGATTCGTTAAAGGACTTCAAGAGGAAATTATAATGAGATTTCACTCTCTTTATCAAATATATATATATATATATATATTTTTTTTATTCTTCTTTATTGCATTCGGTTTTTTTCTTTGATTTTATTTTTTTTTGAAAGAATTTTATAAGATAAAAATCTCTTTGGGAATTATTTTTTATTATAATTACACTGAAATAAAATTTATTGATTATTCGAATCAAAGTACCAATTACTTGATGTTTAATAAAGAAAGAGCAAATATCTGAAAAAAAATTTATTTGATTCAAATATAACCGATTATTTGACTATTATCAAATAAATAATTACTTGAAACAAATAATTTTTATTTGAATAAAAAAAATTGTATTTGAATCAAATATTTCGGTATTTGAAACAAATATTATTTAATTGATTCAAATAAAAATTATTTGATTCAAGTAAATATTTATTTGATAATATTCAAATAATCGGTTATATTTGAATCAAATAAATTGTATTTGAATCAAATATTTCGGTATTTGAAGCAAATACTATTTAATTGATTCAAATAAAAATTATTTGACTCAAGTAAATCTTTATTTGATAATATTCAAATAATCGACTATATTTGATTGAAATAAATTTTTTTTTCAGTGTAAAAGAAATTTTTTTTGTACCTCTCTTCATGTTTGAATTTTAGTAGTAAATATTATTTCCGACATTAAAAAGAACTAATTATTTACTCAATAAATTTAAAAAGAGATTTAACAATTTTTTTTAATTGAGTTTTTCAAAATATATAAAGAAAAAATTTTTTCTTTATTCTAATTCAACGTTCGAATTTTTAGTCTGTTTTCAAGTTAATATTTACTTTAATCAAGTAATTTTTTATTTCAATCTTTAAAATTTGTATGAAATAATTTACAAGATTTAGTAAAATTTTTAAATAAATTGTATTTAAACCAATAATTTCAGTACTTCAAATATTTTAATTGACTTAAATAAATAAACAATTAAATTGTTTTCTACAAATAAATATTTATGAAAGTGTCAAATAATCGTTTATTTGAATCAAATAAACTTGTTTTAGTTTATTTATAATTTATAAATAATTAATTAATATTAATTAGAGAACTTGGAATTGAATTTAAAGCCAATATTTTAATTGACTTTAATAAATAAATAATAAAATTTTTGTCTACTAACAAATATTTATTTAAGAAGAATTGACTAATAATAATCGTTTATTTAAATTAAATAAATTGATTTAGTTAATTTATTATTCATAAATAATTAATTATTATTAAATAAAAAAATTAAAATCGAGTTTTTGGTTTTTCGATTTTTCTTTTTTTTCGAGTTTTTAAATATTGAACATTCAGTTGAATGGAATACAAAAAGTTTTAATTAATGTTTACTTTTTTCTAATTAATATTTAATATTTACTTGAATCAAGTAATTTTTATTTAAATCAGACTTAATTAAACATTAATTAAAATTAAACAATTTAACAAATTTCTGACAAATTTTAACAAATTAAATAATAAAATTTGTTTGAACCAATAATTTGAATATTTGAAGCTAATATTTTAATTGAATTAAAGAAATAAAGAATTAAATTTTTCTTACTAATAAATATTTATTTAAGTCGTTTTCACAAATAATCGTTTATTTGAATCAAATAAATTTGTTTCTGGTTCATTTATTATTTGAAAATAATTAATTAATATTAATTGAAGAAATTAGAATCGTGTTTTTTCTAATGTTTTCAACATTTAATAGAACGGAATTAAAAATTTTTGATTTTCAATCTAATTTAAAAAATTTGAATTAGAAATTTAAGAATTTTGAACTTTTTTTTTCGAAAAGTCGTCTTTTCAACTAAAACAAATGTTTTTTCTAAACTTGCAGAAAAATATTACTTTTCATCCACGTGAATATTTTTATTTTCGTTAAATTTTTTTTTACTGAACTTTTTTTTAATAAATAAACGTTTATTAAATATTTTAATAAAAAATTAAAAAAAATTTTTTTAATTAATTAATATTTATAGTAGAGAGTTGATAATTTAATTTAATTAAAAACTAAGTTAAATGAAGAATTTAATTTCGTTAACAACTAAACTAGTAAATGAAGAATCTATTTTAATTAACAACTAAATTGACAAATTAAGAATTTAATTTAAATAATACGTAAATTAAAAAAGTGTAAATTTTTATTTTTAATTAAGTTGGTAAATTAAAAGTTCAATTAAACAATTAAATTGATAAATTAAAAGTTCAATTTAATGAACAATTTGAAGAAAAATTGTTTTATTTAATTGTTAATAAAATTAATGAACGGAAAATTATTTCCTCGTTAAATTAAAATTAATTGTTATAATTTCGTGTCACATGTAAAAAAATAATAATAATTTCCAAATGTTAAATTCGGTTTGAAAAATAAATACTTTTCATTATGGAGAATTTGAGCTTTTATTATGAAAACTTAGCTTTTAAACACTTTTTTTTGTAATCGAATGAAAATGAAAAATTTTTTTCAAAATAAATACACAAACAGTAGAATTTTTTTTGGAATAAATATTGAAAAAAATTTTTTTTAACGTTTCGTGTAGATTTTTATTTATTCCTTTTTTTTGCAAAAATGAAAATTATTTTCGCCCCACGTTGAAAAATGTGTTTACTGAAGTGATTCTCGGATTTAATCGACTATGTGAAACCACAAACATCTGTTTGGGTTGAGTGTGCTAAACTTGTGGCTCCATGACCGCAAACTTTGTCCCAAAGGACACTAAGCAGCTAGCGATATACAACAATAATTTTATTTTCAAAAAAAAAAAAGAACTGAGTACACACGCATTCACATATAACTGTAATTAAAAACTTTTGAAAAGCATATATATTTTCGTTAAAAGGAAATTTTAATTTGCTTCACTGTATATATACGCATATGAAAAAGAAATGCATTTTTTTGAACCACCAAACTAGATCGAATCTGTGTTGTATTTAATTAATAAAATCATTACCAGTGTGTGTGTGTGTGGGAAAAAGAACATTATCAATGAAAAATAAAATTTTATATGGAATATTTTTTCGATAGAGGAATACATAATAGGGGAGAGGGTACAAATATTTTAATGAGATGTATTCGAAAGGGGAATTTATTTATTATTCACATTCGTTGTAATATTTAGTTAATGATTGAAAATGGATTGAGAGAATTTTTAAATATTATAAATTTATAATATTTAATAATGAAAACTTTAATATTGTAAATCTGGTTTTTTAGGAATTAATATTCTATCTCTTTTTTTCTTTTTCTCTTTTTCCTTTTTTTCGTTTTCTCTCTTTCTCTCTCGTTTTTGTTGTATTCTGCGTTAACATTAACCCAGAATGTTTAAAATTTTCACTTGTGTTATTAAATTATATGCTAGGGAATTAAGGAAAGTTTTTAATACAAGTTGAACCATTTTGTCTGACTAATACTCACTCGTTTCACTGAAACTAAACTCACGAATTGTTAATTTGTGAAAATTTGTTAAGTTATTAATTGTAAACTTTTATCTCAACTAAATTCGTGTGCAGTTGTTGAATATATATTATATTTCGGAAAATACAAAAAACAAACAAACAAAACAAAAAAAAATTAAAAATTAAAAAAAAACAAACGATCTGTAACTACTGGGGAAAAAAAGTAAAACTAATTTAATAATTCAATTTTATATTTAGAAAATATTTTTAAAAATTTAGAATTTTTGGATTTGGAAAAGTTTAATTATTATTTTTTTAGAACTATGGAATTAATTTCTGTCGGACAAAAAAGTTTTTATATTATACTTAAAATAGTTTTTTCTACATTTTTCTACTGAAACTATTCTGAACTTTTTTTCTAATACAACTATTGTTATTATTTATTTTCAAAAGTGAATTTTTAGAATTTTTTAAATACTCTTTTCGTGGTTTGATTTTTGTCTGCGACCAAAATCGTTTTTAACTACTTAAATTGTTTTGAATGATTCGTTTTTACTATTAAAATTATTCTTTTCACTATACAACTTTTTTAAGTAAAAATTTTAAGTTTAAAAATTGCTTTAAATTAAATTAAATTTTAAATTAAAATTAAATTTTTAATTTTAAATTAAATTCAGGGTTCGGATTGTGCGACTTTTTCGACTTTTTTCGATTTTTCTAAGGAATTGCGACTTTTTTCGCCTGTTTTGTGAAAAAATGCGATTAATCAACTTTTTCGAGATTTTTTTCACTAAAATACGAATGAGATTAAAAAATTTTTAAATTTAAATAAATTTTAAATTTAAAAAAATTTTTTTGAAAGTAATTGAATTTCTGTGTGATAAATTTTCTTACTTTTCAAGATAATTGTATTTTGCAAAAAAATGTATGAGAACTTTTGAAAATAATTAAATTTCCAGAATGAATTTTATTCTTTATGATGGTATTACAAATTTTAAGGAGAAATTAAAAAAATTTTGGAAAATAATTGAATTTCTTGCGAAGAATTTTATTACTTTGAAAAATAATTAAATTTCAGAGAAGAATTTTATTAAAATTCTTTGCAAATAATTGAATTTCAGGGAAGAATTTTTATTATTCACAAAGATAATTGAAATTTTGAACAGATTTCTTCTAAAAATATTTAAAAGTAATTGAATTTTTTTAAAGAATTTTCTTACTTTTGAAGATAATTGAATTTTGCAAAAAATTTTATCAAAACTTTTGAAAATAATTAAATTTTTATAATGAATTTTATTATTTATAAAATTTTGACGAAAAATTAAAAAAAAATGTTGATCATAATTGAATTTCTGTGAAGTAATTTTATTACTTTTGAAAATAATTGAATTTTTAGAAAGAATTTCATTATTTATAAAGATAATGGAAATTTTGACAAGAACTTTATTACAATTTTTGTTAAATAATTGAATTTCGAAGAAGAATTTTATTATTTATGAAAAATAATTGACATTTTAGAGAGAATTTAAGAAAAAGATGTTAAAAATACCTAATTAAATTTTTGCCATGAATTTTATTAAATTTTAAAAAATTTGATTTCAGATTGTTTGATAATAATGTATCTGTTGTCGAGAAATGTGATTTTTTTTTACAATTTTGCCAATTTCGTGTTTCCTTTTTGGCGCTTTTTTCCTAAAATTTCATTCGATTTTTTTCCGACTCTTTCGGAAATTTTATGCGACTTTTCGTGACTTTTGTTGTTAATTTATGCGACTAAAGTGACTTTTTTTTAGTTTCAAAGACGATCCGAGTCCTGAAATTGTTTTAAAATTGTTTTTAATGTTTTAATTTTTTAAAAAAAATTTAAGTAGTGAAAAATAGTTTTCATCGAACAGAAGTTAAATTGCTAACTTCTGAAAAATACGAATTTTTTTTAAACTTTAAAAAAAAATACTTGAGGAAAATCTAGAAGGAGAAGAAATAAAAAGAAATTCAGTTGATTTTTTTCCGTTAGTAGTAATAGGCGATTTCAGTCAGACCAACATTGTCTATTCCCACTGGAACCGTAATCAACAAGGACTTAAATAGTTTTGTCTGACAGAAACTGTCTTTTACTACTTTCACTTATTTTACCAACACTCCAATATACACGTCTGACTATAATCGTCTATTGCTACTGAGCCCTATGAGGTACTTTTCACAATTCGTTCTCATATATAACTGAATAGTCATTTCTTTTATTTATTTTACTCATTTTATTTATTTTATTTACTACTTTATTTTATTTACTTTATTTATTCTATTAATTCTATTTGTTATGTTTATTTTTTTTATTTTATTTATTTTATTTGTTTTGTTTATTTTTTTATTTTATTTATTTTATTTATTTTATTTATTTTATTTATTTTATTTATTTTATTTATTTTATTTATTTTATTTATTTTACACTGGAAAAAAGTTATTTCATTCAATTAACCGATTATTTGACTATTATCAAATAAATATTTACTTAAATCAAATAATTTTTAATTGAATCAAATAAACTTTATTTGAATCAAATATTTCAAAATTTCATGCAAATATGTCAATATTTAAAGCAAATATTATTTAATTGATTCAAATAAAAATTATTTGATTTAAGTAAATATTTATTTGATAATAGTCAAATAATCGGTTATTTGTATCAAATAAATTTTTTTTCAGTGTATTTATTTTATTTATTTTATTTAGTTTATTCACTTTATTTTTTTTTACTAATTTTTATTTTATTTATTTTATTAACTGTGACTTCGAAAGTATTTCAAAACGTGTGACACACTTTTTTTTAAATATAAATGGGACTTCTTTTGAAAAATTTAATAAAGTAAAATGTTGATGTAAATTCACGTGAAGAAAAAAGAAGAAAACGAAGAATTTTGTGATAAAGGAGAAAAACGCGATTCAAATGGAATATATTCCTTATTTATAGTATGAATTCACAAACACTGTCGACAATATATACAAACACATTTATATGTATGTGTATACGTGAGGGTATTCGGAAAACGGAAGCCGTAAGGACCTGGTATCCCACGAAGTAAATCCCTTCCGGTCGGATTTTAACTTGAAATTTATTGTTGCTCCGCTAAATTATTGTCTCCACGTGCAACTTCGAGGGCCCCGCTTTTCGCGTAATTGACTCCCTTGAAGGCTCGAAGCATTAATACTTCATTGAATTTCTTTTGATACACACACTCTCGAATTCTCTTTCTCTCTCTTCATGACCATTTTTTCCCCATTCTTCACTTTTTCAAAAATACCAAAGTTGATAATATTTAGAACTATTGTATCTTATTTGGGTTTCCAAAATAAGAATTTAGGATTTTTTTTCATTTATTACTTTTTTTACCTAAATTTGACGATTTTGTTTTCTTTTCGATTTACTTGAAATTTTTGGTCTAAATTCCTAGTGTTGTTGGTCGTGTTTAAAAATTTTTTAAACAATTGTTCTTTTAAAAAATTATTTTAAATTTATAATTAAATTTAGTGGCGCTTAAAAATTACAATAAAATTTCTATCTACACCCAGAGAAAATTATTACTTAAACCAAATATATTTTATTTGACTTACGTATATTTGTCTCAGAACCAACTAGAATTTTTATTTGTTTTAAATAAAATTTATATTCGTCATAAATAAAACATATAATTGAGATAAATAAAATTTTATTTAAACTAAATAAAATTTATTTGAAACAAATAAAAAGTCTAGTTGGTTCTGAGACAAATATACAATTTCTCTGGGTGTATTTTCAATATAGAATTTCTATATTTCTTTTTCTATATTTCATAGAAAATATAAATAATAATATAATCATGGAAATGTCAGAGAATTTTGATCGAATTCCTGGAAAATTGTTGTTTTCTAATTGTGTTTATTCTTGAAACCAAATTTCTTCATAAATAAATAAACTTGTGAAGAATTTCATTTAAATTTTGAAAACTTTCAATTTTAAATGAATTTGATTAGAATTTCATTTAAATTTTTAAAAGTTTCAATTTTTAATGAATTTGATTAGAATTTAAAAAAAACTGTATTTGTCGAAAAAAGTTTAATAACTAAAATTATTCTAAAATTAATTAAATTTTTTAGTATATTCTTCATTGATTTTTTAAATAATATAAATAAATAAAATAATAAAAATAAATAATAAATAATAATAAATAATAATAAATAATAAATAAATAAATAATAAAAATAAAGAAAAATAATAAATAAAAAATAAAAATAAATAAATAAAATAAATAATATTTATAAAAGAATTTTAATTAAAAACACTAAAACAAATTGAATTTCCGCAGTAATTGGATATTATTGGAGAAATTCAATTATTTTCAAAAGTAGAAAAAAATATTCGCAGAAATTCAATTATTTATTTTTTTTACTTATTCTTCAAATAATTAAATTATTTTCAAAAAGTTTAATGAAATTCTTTTTTAAAAATTCAATTTTTTTCAAAATAATTTTAATAACATTCTTCGTAGAAATTTAATTAATTTCAAAAATTTGTCAAAATTCAATTATTTTCAATACTTTGTATTTTCTAATGAAATTTTCCAAAAGAATTCTATAATTTAAACTGAATTTTAATAGAATAAGTCTCAAGAAATTAATTTTTTGCAAAAGTAATACATTTTTTGGTAAAAATCAAATTATGTTAAAAAATTTACAAAAATTTTAGTCAAAACTTTTAAAAAGAATGTTAACAAAACAAATTTTTTAAGTAATAGAATTATTTTGACGAATTTAAATAAAATTCTAAAGACTATTTACATTTTTTTGAAAAATTCGATTAAAAACTGTATTAAAAATAATTGAAATTCTGCAATGAGTTTTTGAAATTTTTATTTTTTGGAAAAATAATTGAATTTTTGTGTAGAATATTATGAAAAATTTTGTTTAATAATTGAATTTTTTGTGACTGTAAAAATAAATATTTTAGTAAATAATTAAATGTTCCTTAAAATTGAATTATCGTAAAGAATGTTTTGACAAATTTTTAAATACTTGAATTCTCTTGACAAAAATTTTAATAACATTTTTAGGAATAATTTTATTTTTTAAGAAAATTGATAAAAAATATTACATATATATTAAAAAATAATTTAAATTCTGCCGAGAATTTTATTAAAATTTTCCTAAAAAGAATGTTTGAATTGCGGAGAAAAATTTCATTATTTCTAAAAAGTAATTGAAAATTGTCGAACATTTTTGTAAATTTTTAAACATAATTAGATTTTTGCAAAGAATAGAAAAAAGTAATAAAATGAGTAATTTATTTTGAAAATAATTGAATTCTTCAGATGATTTTTATTAAAATTTTCTTTTAAATAATTCAATTCTTTTGTTAAAAATTTTTTTGAAATAGACATTTAATATAATGAAATTTTGACAAATTATTATAAAAAAAATAAAAATTTAATTTCTAATTTTTGTGAATAATCTAAATCTTTGAAGACTAAGTAAAAAAACAATTCAATTTTTGAAAATCCTTATTTCTATATGAAAGAATAATAATGAATAAAAATTTATTTAAAACTGAATTCTTGAGATAAATTTTATTAAAATTTTCTTTTAAATAATTCAATTCTTTTGATAAAAAATGTTTTCAAATATTAGACACTGAAAATAATTGAATTTTGATAAATTATTTTGAAGAGAATATTTTAAAAAGAATTTTTTGAAAGAAAATTAAAAATTTTTGAAAATAATTAAAAAATTTCTGAAAATAATTTAAATCTTTGAAGAGTAAATAACAAAAATAATTGAATTTTTGAAAATCCTTATTTTTATATGAAAAAGTAATAATGAATAAAAATTTATTTAAAAATGCAATTAATTCATGTTTTTAATTTTTTAAAATCTTTTTTTGTTTTTTTTTAATCTTTTCCTTGCACGGTAAATCGTCAGGTATTAAAATAACACCAAAAAGGATTAAACTAATCCAATTTAGTGTTATTTTAATCCATTTTGGTGTTATTTTAACCTTCGCGCTACCGGACGGCCACCCGGGGTGGCCAACTAATACATAATGTTGAATATCTCCTCGAATTTTGTATCAATCGAATCGCCATTTTAACTCACTGAACAAAATTTTATCTACTTTCGAAAAAAACAAAAATAAATTTTTTTTTACAATTCTTCTTGTTTATTTATAACAATTAAAAAAGTATGTACAAGAATACTGAAAATTGACCGGGTGTTTGTTTTTGTATATTGCAAAAAATAAAAATAAAATCGTTAAACTTTTACAGTAAAAATATTTTATATCAATAAATAAAATATATTATGATGTTATAATTCATTCTTTATTTGTTTAAACAAATTATTGTTGTAATTTACCAACTTTTTCCAGACTGCACGTAGAAAGTTGCAGTTTTTTCCTAATTTTGCAATTAAATAAATCTTATATAATTACTAATAAAGAATAAAAATTTAACTATTGTTTAAACAATTTTTAAACAAATTATTGTTGTTATTTACCAACTTTTTCCAGACTGCACGTAGAAAGTTGCAGTTTTTTCCTAATTTTGCAATTAAATAAATCTTATATAATTACTAATAAAGAATAAAAATTTAACTATTGTTTAAACAATTTTTAAACAAATTATTGTTGTTACTTACCAACTTTTTCCAGAATGCACCTAGAAAGCTGCAGTTAAATTGTTTAAGAAATAGTTGAATTTTTATTCAACTTTTATTCTTTATCTGTAATCATAAAAGATTTAGTAAATTGCAAAGTTAGGAAAAAACTGCAACTTTCTAGGTGTATTCTGGAAAAAGTTGGTAAGTAACAACAATAATTTGTTTAAATAATTTTTTAATAATAAAACAAATGTTTTGTGTCATAAATGTCATAAAACATTATTAAGATACAGTATTTGTATTAACACATAATTATATTCAAAACTTTTGATGAATTTTAATCGTTTTGCGAACATAATAGTAAAAAAGCGTTTGGCCACCCCGGGTGGCCGTCCGGTAGTCCGCGTATACAAAAAGTATTGGTAGCGCGAAGGTTAATACCTAACGATTTATCGTGTGTTTTTTTTTATCTTTTTTTTACTTAACGTTTTCGAATAAGTTTTCAATTAATAATAAATAATTACAATTTAATAACATATTTTATTGTTCCCCAAAAAATAAATCACAGTGGAAAAAGAATGTGGAGAAATAAAAAATATTTTAATTATTTAAAGAAAAAAGGAAAAGCGATGAAAAATGTGAATCGTAAAATAAGATGGAATAGAGATTTTTTTCTCGTGTTTTAGTGTTTTGACAATATAAATGAAAGCATCTCTCTATCTCGTGGGTGTGAGAAAGAGAGAGTGAGGAAAATTATAGAGGGTCATAACTGCCTCGTACAATTCTGAAATTTATATATATATATATATATATATATATATATATAGAATTCTACTTTGTGTGGGTGAATATGGAGGGTGCTTTTCACAACAACACAAGTGCAGCATCACGTCAATCAAAGATGAACAATGTGAGTTGTGTCAATTGAATATATATGATGTCATAAAAATTTCCAACAAAGAGGCATTTCCCGCATCAAATTGTCTGTCAATATTCAAATGTCAAAATAAATTTTATGACACTCTCAAATGGGGAAGGGGAGAGATTTCGAAAATTTTGCTCCTGTTTCAAATTGCGACGACAATTTTGATTTGTAATCAAATTGATTATAATCTAAGTAATTACTTAGGTGTAAATAATTACTGTTCACTCGTCGTAAGTACTATTGAATAATAATAATTTCTATAGGGTTTTATTTTCGTTCTTACTCACTTTTTAAAATAAAACTAACAATTAAAAAAAAGGAAAATTAATTAAAAAAAAGATAAAGTACAGAAAAAATAAATTTTTCGAAATTCATACAAAACTTTTTAATTCTGGTGTCTTTGCCTTATAAACTATGAATTCTTCTCCAAATATTCGATAATTTTTTTAAAATTTTACTAAGTTCAATGATTTTTAAATATTTCTAGTATTTTAATAAAGTATACAAAAAAAAAATAAATTCAAATATTCAAAAAAAATTTCTTTAGTAGAATTTTACACAAACATTTAATTATTTTCGTAAAGTATAAAAATTGAATAGGAATACAATTATTAAGAAATTTATAATAAATTTATTCGCAATAATTCAATTAATTTCACAAATAGTAATTTTTTTATGAATTCAATTACTTTAATTAATATTAAATTTGTTTTAGGAATTCAATGATTTCAATAATTAATAAAGTTGATGGCAGAATTTTTATTATTTTCAATACTATTTTAATTGAACTATTTAACTATTTTAATTCGAAAAGTGTAATTACATTTTATATTCTTAATAATTGGATCAAAATTTGTCAAAAGAATTCATTTATTTCAAAAATTTGTTTCAAAAACGTTTCCAATTAAAATATTTAAAAAATTTGAGTATACTTTTAATTGACTATTCTGATGAATTAACTTTATTTTTTAAAGTTTAATTTAATTTTTTTTTATAATTTTAAATTACATGGAAGTTTACATGGAAATTTTTGCAAATTCGCAGAAATTTTTCGTTATTTTCATAAAGGAAGTTTCCTCAATTTTTAAGAGAATTTTTCCCAAACGTTTAAGAAAATTTTTCAAAACTTTTGGCATTTTTTTCTTCATTATTCACATGAGAATGTTTTTAAATTTACATAGAGAGATTTTTAAAGTTTTTTTCAGAAAAATTAGTTAATTTTCCCAAATTAATTAGTGGAATTTGTTTCCTTAATTTTTTGTAGAAGAAAATTCTCAAAATTTCTTCTTATTATTTAATTAATGAATTTCCGAAAAATCCAAAAATTGAATTTTAAACAAAGTTAATTTGAAAAGAAGAAAAAAAAACTTTTTCAAAAATTATTAAAAATAGTTAATTTAAAGAAGAATTTTTGTTTTGAAATTTTAGAAAATCAGAAGTGATTTGAAATGGTGAAAATAATTTTTTAATTATAGTAACAAGACTTTTATTATAAAATAATAATAATAATAATAATAATACTTTTAGAAGCTGCTTAATTTCAGAAAGGTTTTAAATATGAAATCTTTGAAAATCATAATTTTTGTCGAGAAATAATGATTAATTTATTTATTTAAAAAAGTAGTCATTGATATTTTCGAATAATTTTACAATTAAAAAAATTGGCAAATAAATTCGTAAATTATTTATTTTCATTTTTAAAGTGTATAAAAAATAAAAATTTTTAAATTTATTTAATTAATTAATTAATTGATTATAATATTTATTTTGTTTTTACTGTCATTATAGAATATATTTTTTGTGTAACATTTTTTCTTTTATTTTCTGAAAATGTTCAATTTCATTTTCAATTAAAATTTGCAACTGACAAATAGAATTTATAAATATTTTTTCCCTTTATTTTTCGAAAACTTTGAACGTAAGGGACAGAAAAAGTGAAAGAATGAATACGAAGATATTTATAGTTAATTCTTCTTTGTAAAAGTTAAGTTATATTTTTTTAGAGAAATGTTTAAATATTATTAATATTATTTATAAATTATTTAAATAATTAAATATAATAATATTTAAATAATTAAATATAATAATATTTAAATAATTAAATATAATAATATTTAAATAATTAATTATAATAATATTTAAATAATTTATTTAAATATTATTAATATATTATTATTATTAATAATTTTATTTATTATTTTATTTGTTTTAAATTTTTAATACACACGGAGAAAAAAGAATAATTAAATTTACCCTGAGGAGTGTCAAACTTAAAAAATTTGACACTCTTTTGTTTAGAACTTAACCTGAGGAGTGTTAAATTTACATTGCTCATAATAAGTTTAATTATTCTTAATTCTCCTTTTTTCTCCGTGCACTGAAAAAAAAATTTATTTGATTCAAATAACCGATTATTTGACTATTATCAAATAAATATTTACTTGAATCAAATAATTTTTATTTAAATCAATTAATTAATATTTGCTTCAAATACTAAAATATTTTATTCAAATAAAAATTATTTGATTCAAATACAATTTATTTGATTTAAATAAAAACTATTTCTTTCAAGTGAATATTTATTTGATAACAGTCAAATAATTGGTTATTTGACTCAAATAAATTTTTTTTCAGCGTAGTTTAATTTTATAAATTTTGTTTAGTAATAAAATATTAATATTGAATAATATTATGTATTCTAAATATATATATATATATATATAAATATTTTTCTCAGAAATTTTGCGCAATCGGGTAAATTATTTATTATTGATATTTCTTAACGCAGGTCACATTCGAAATGTGGTGCATTTGATGCGTTTCACTATACTTGTTTCTTGGGGATATAATTTTATTTAAATAGACAAGTTTATGCCTTCTCCAAGTAGTTTAGTATGTAAAGTACATTGAATTGAAGCAAACCGAGGCATATATACAATTCTGTAAGTTTGGTTGCACTCGGTACGATATTATAGACGCATATAGATGTACACCTATATGCGATCAAGAGAAATGGTTCTGGGATTCGATTCGCTGAAGCTTAACGTACGTGAGTTATTGACGAAAAGGCCATTTTCAGATTATAATAGTTGAATATGGCAAAATGGATGGAATGTTTGGAAATATTTTCAAAAAAAAAAAAAAAATTCGTTTTTGTTATATAGGTTCAACAAATAGTAAAATGGCAAAATTGGCTCCAAAGTTGTTCTTGAAATTGTAAAAAAGAGTGCAGAATTGTTCAGTGTGATTTTTATTAATTAAATTTAATATTTAGTTAAATTAATTAAATGTTCAATTAAATGTTGAATTTAATCTAAAATTGAATTTTAATTTGATATTTAATTTAATCTTAAATTGAATTTTAATTTGATATTTAATTTAATCTAAAATTCAGTTTTAATTTAATATTTAATTTAATCTAAAATTGAATTTTAATTTCATATTTAATTTAATCTAAAATTAAATTTTAATTTGATATTTAATTTAATCTAAAATTCAGTTTTAATTTAATATTTAATTTACTTAATTTAATCTTCTTATATTTATATTCAATATTTAATGTTTAATTACTATGAATAAGTAAATAAATTTTCGATTTTGCAAAATGGTAAAATTGTCTTGAATGTTGTTCTCGAAATTGGCGAACAAATGCAGAATTATTTAGTGTGATTTTCATTAATTAAATTCAATATTTAATAATTTTAATTAATACTCAATCTTCTTATATTTATATTCAATATTTAATATTTAATCACTATGAATAAATAAATAAATTTTCGATTTTGCAAAATTGTCTTGAAAGTTGTTCTCGAAATTGACGAAAAAATGCAGAATTATTCAGTGTGATTTTCATTAATTAAATTTAATATTTAATAATTAAAATTTAATACTCAATCTTCTTATATTTATATTTCATATTTAATGTTTAATCACTATGAATAAATAAATAAATTTTCCATTTGGTTTTCCAAATGGAAAATTTATTTATTTAAATAAAAATTGTCAAAGCAAAATTGTCTCGAAAGTTGTTCTCGAAATTGTAAAAAAAGTGCAGAATTATTTAGTCTGATTTTTATTAATTAAGTCTAATATTTATTGTTCTTATATTTATATTTAATATTTACCATTCAATCACTAAGAATAAATAAATAAATTTTCGAATTTGCTTTAAAAAAAAAATTGTGTAGTAGAAAAAAATTGTGTTAGAAAAAGGAGCGCTGGTTGAAAATTTGCTTAAAAATAAAACAGACTATTCTTGATGTTTTTTTTTTTATTGAGACGCAGATATTGAAATTTCCTTCCGATGATTTTTAATATAATTTCTGTATAAGCATTTGCTTCGGTTCAATGATTATTTTCTCTTTGTCCGAAAAATTTCGTCCCATATTCGAATGTGGGTCAGGTCGCCTGCATTGCAATGTTCCCGAGGGAACCGCGATATCTGCAGAGTCAGTTGTTACGCTCGTGTAACACACTCGGAATATCCATGCAGATAAAAGTAGTAGGAAACTTTGTGTCAGCTATATATAATCAGGAATGAGTCCAACATTCATTTTTTACACATAATTTACTGTGTTAGTTACTTTTCTCGAAAAACCCTACAATTTTATTGTAAATTGTAATATTTAATTGCTTAGAAATTATTTTATTAATTAGGAATCGCAACTGTTTTTTTATTATAGGGAATTAATTAAGATATAAAGGAAATTACATAAGAATTACTGCATTGAAATTAATGATTAATAAATAATCAACAATTAACGAATCAATGAAATATTAACAATTAGTTAACAAATTAATGAATTAGCAATTAATTTCTACATGGTAATTAATAATTAATAATTAGTTACTACATTGTAATTAGTAATTAATAATTAATTACTGCATAGTAATTCATAATTAACAATTAATTACTGCATAATAATAATTAATGACTAAAATACTTATCAGGAATCGAAAAAATAATTAATAAGTTTTATTTTTGTTAATCAAGGAATTAATCAGGTAGTTTAGAATTAATCAGGCAGTTTAGAATTAATTAGGTAGTTTAGAATTAATCAGGTATTTCGAAATTAATTAAATAATTAATTAGGTAGGTTGTAATTAATTAAGGAATGAATCAGGTAGTTTGAAATTAATTAAATAATTAATCAGTAAGTAATTACTAAATTAATTATAACCAACGGTTTATTATAATATTTACTGAATTTATTAACAAAATTTATTAATTAATAAAATATCAACCAATTACTATCAGTTGATAATTTATTTATTCCTGAATATTTAGTTTTTAATTATTCTATTATCAATATTCTTTTATTTATAATAATATTTTTTCCTGAATATTCAGGAATAACTAAAATATCAGCTAATTACTGTTATTTTTATAAATTCAGTAAATAATATGAAAAACATTCATTAATTTGTTGGTGACAATTAATATAGTAACTACTTACTGTAATTATTTCCCATTGAATTTATTAACAAATTAATCAATTATCGACTAAAAAATTAATTCCTTAGTTAATAAATATAGTAAAAATATGAAAATAATAAAAATAATAAAAATAGTAAAAATATAAAAATAATAAAAATAGTAAAAATATAAAAATAATAAAAATAATAAAAATAGTAAAAATATAAAAATAATAAAAATAATAAAAATAATAAAAATAATAAAAATAATAAAAATAATAAAAATAATAAAAATAATAAAAAATAATAATAATAATAATAATAATAATATTAATCATAAAAGTTATTAATTATTTTATTATAGTTACTCTTCTTCTGATTATTTCTTTTATATTGTTTATTTTCTGCAATTGGTTATTAATTATTGACTGACTAACTGTTTTGTTTAATTAACTTAGTAAAAAAATTTGAAAGTAGTTTAAAAAAAGTAAAAAAAAACTAGTTATTATCGTTTGAGAATAATTACAGATGGTAAATTAGCTGACTGAATATTTTTTGTTTTAAATAAAAACCCCTTACCTGTGTGTTACAAAGTTTATATTTGACGCTCCACGATTTTCCTTTACACGGCTTTTTCCGACAACGCCTCTGTTGCCTGGATATACCGCCATCGCAGAGTCTGTAAAAAAAACCAATTAAACAGAATTTAGAAACTCTTCCAACAACAAATAATTTTTTTGTATTTGATTAATAAAATAATTTTAAATAACATTAATTGTTATTAAAATAACTTTTTGTTTAAAAAAATTAATTTTAGTTTAAAATAATAGCTAATAAAATAATAATAATAATGATAATAATAATAATAATAATAATAATAATAATAATAATAATATCTTTTTACAAAATCTATCTCTTTAAATAGTATTCTTTTTAAAAAAGTAGTGTTTTGTCTAAAAAAAATTTTTTGTTTAAAACATTAGCTTTTTGTTTAAAATAATATTTTTTTTGGTTTAAATAATAGTTATTTATTTACATTAATATTTCTCTGTTGAAAATAAAGGCTTTTTGTTCAAAAACTACTTTTTAAACTGTTTTCCGTAAAAAAAAGTCTTGTGTTTAAAAAAATTGTCTTTTTTAACAGAATTATTTTTTGTTTAGAATATTTACTTTTTGTTTAAAAAACATTTTTTTTGTTTAAAATATTAGCTTCTTTTTCAAGAAATAGTTTTTTTGTTTTTCTATTAGAAAAAATAGTGCACTATTTAAAAAATTATTTTTTATTTCAAATATTAGCCTTTTGATTAAAAAATATTTTTTCGTTTAAAATAGTAGCTTCATCTACAAAAAAAATTTGTTTTTCTGTTACAAAAAATTGTGTCTTGTTTAAAAAAAAATTTTCTGTTTTAAAAAATTGTTTCCTTTTTAAAAAATTATTTTTTGTTTTAAATATTAACTTTTTGTTTAAAAAACATTTTTTTTTTGTTTAAAATATTAGCTTTTTTTCAAGAAATAGTGTTTTTTAATGTTTTCTGTTAGAAAAAATAGTGTTCTGTTTAGAAAATTTTTGTTGTTAATAACTTTTTGTTTAAAGAACAATTTATTTCTATAAAATAATAGCTTCATGTTAAAAATAGTTTTTTAAAAATATTTTCAGTTCAAAATTAGTATTTTATTTAAAAAAATTATTTTTGGTTAAAAAAAAGTAGCTTTTTGTTTCAAAAGCATTTTTTGGTTGAAAATAATAGTTTCTTCTTCAAAAAAATTTTTTTTGTTATAAAAAATTCTGATCTGCTGGAAAAATTTTTTTTTTTGCTTGGAATATTTTCTTTTTGTTTCAAAAGCATTTTTTTGGTTTAAAATAATAGTTTCTTCTTCAATAAAAATTTTTTTTTTTGTTATAAAAAATTCTGATCTGCTTGAAAAAATTATTTTTTTTGTTTAGAATATTTGCTTTTTGTTTCAAAAGCATTTTTTTTATTTAAAATAATAGCTTCTTCTTCAAAAAATATTTTTTTTTGTTTTCTGTTACAAAAAATAGTGTTCTGTTTAAAAACATTTATTTTTTGTAAAAAAAATATTAGCTTTTTGTTTAAACACCATTTTATTGTTCTAAATAATAGCTTCTTGTTCAAAAAATAGTTCTTTAAAAATGTTTTTAATTAGAAAAAATAGTGTTCTGTTTAAAAAAATTTATTTTTTGTAAAAAAATATTATCTTTTTGTTTAAAAACCGTTTTATTGTTATAAATAATAGCTTGTTTTTTAAACAAAAGAAAAAATTTTTGAAAATGTTTTCAATTATAAAAAATAGTGTTCGGTTTGAAAAAATTTATTTTTTATTTAAAGAAGTACTCTTTTTGAATGCCTTAGAAAAAAATTTGCTTATTTTCCCTTTTCGAAAATGAACGAGAGTTGGAAAAATTACCTAGAATAAAAAAGCAGCACATTTCAACAATTTTTCTACAAAAGAATTTTCTTTCCTATTTCGAACTATTTTTTGCTAAAATATCGCTTTCAGGATATTTTAAGATAAAATAGAAAAAAATAAAAAGTATTTTCAAGTCTTGTTATATATCTATATCGGAAAAGTTGAAAAGAAAACAGAAAGAATATTTTATAATAAACGTCTTTCCCTTTTTCGATCTCTCTCTCTCTCTCTCTCTTTGTTTCTATGCAAGTATATCGAAAACGAGGTAAGAAAATAAAGCGAGAAGTATAGATAAGTGTATAAGACACTTTAGATCCGTGAAATAGGCGTTGCCAGCCTAGTAAAGTTTCAACTTATGGAACTCATAAATTATTATCCCTTATTGCAGTCTGCTGTACTTCCTTGGAAAACGACTACAACAATTCCATATGGCGAAACTTGCCACAGAAATAAGCCAGTTTTGATATGTTGAGAAAAGTAGTTTGAGAAAATTAAACTCCCCCTCGAAAGAGTTATTATTATTAATTAAAAATTCAAAAACAATGGAAAATATTACATTGTAATTTATCCCTTTTTTTCAAAAATCGTAAATTATCAAAAAAAAAAAAGAATTAATTACCATTAAATATAAATTCATCATCGTAACTTTTTTTTCTTGCAACAATTGGAACAATGGAAAATTTTACACTGTAATTAATTCCTTTTTTGAAAAATCAAAAATTGTCCCAAAAAAAAGAAATAATTACAATTGAATATAAATTCATCGCAACTTTTTGTTTCTCGTGTTTATCATAACGAGAGTAACGAGTGTCGAGTGCTGTTAAAATAATTAACATCGTTTTTCATTAATTCCATTATATTTCATTTTCTCGATTGTTTTATAATTAAAAACATTTTACTTAAAACAAAACAAAAAAAAACATTACAAACATCAAGTACACTTTTCTCTCTATGCTTTGTGTTTGGAATTTAAACTTTAATCCTTTTGAATTCAACTTATTCACTGAATTGCGTTTTATTTACAAACAACCGAATTTATTTTTTAAATACTTGCAAAAGTGAATTTATCCTTTTTTTATTTTAGAGGAAAACTGTTGATATTTCAAAATTTAATAGAATCAGGTAAATAGTGGAAAAGTAAAATCAAAAAGTAAATAAATGCAAATTTATACTTTGAAAAAATCGAGGGCAGTGGGAAAAAAATACTGCAAATTTATTTACTTCGAATGGTAAACGGACGAGAAACAAACAGCAAAATAGATTATTTTTTTAACGAAGAGAAAATTTTTTTATTTTTATGTTTTATAATATTTTTTAATAATAATTAATTTTATAGTAATAATAACAATAATAATTATTATTATTATTAATATTTATTATTATTATTTACAATTATTATTACAATTGTTGTTACTCTTTTGTTACCTTTTTTTATAATGTTTTTGTCAAGCAAATATTTGAGACAATTTTTTTTAATGAAATAGAGATTGAAAATTGAATATAAAATAGAATTATAGTTATTATTAATTTTAAATTTTTAATTAATATTAAGGAATTATAAGTTATTTAAAAAAATTAGTATTGCATTAAGGGTAGTGAAATTTTAACGAAATATTTGAAAGTGATTTCTAAGAGTGACGGTAAAAACCAAAAACAAATATAAAATGAAATCAAAGACTATTCACATCAGTTGAAATTTTGCGATTTTGCAAACCCAGAAGATAGTAATTTCTTATAATAATATTTATTTAAATATTTCAATATTCAGCAGAAAATTTTTCATTTCTCTATTTGTTTAGAATTCGCTCTCTAAATTTGAATTAGTGAAACGTCGTCTACTAATTTTTTAAACAAAAAGATATTATTTCTAACAAAAAAATTTTTTTTTAAACAGAGTACTATTTTTTGAAACAAAAAAAATTGTTTAGAAACCTATTTTTTGAACAAGAAACTATTATTTTAGACAAAAAAAATTTCTTTTTTAACCAAACACTATTTTTTCAAACTGAAAATATTTTTAAAAAACTAGTTTTTGAACAAGAAAGTATTATTTCTAACAAAAAATAATTTTTTTTAAACAGAAACTTGATTTTTTTAATGAATAAAATTTTTAAAAAAACTATTTAAACGAAAAATAATTTTTTTAAATAGAATCTTATTTTTTCTATCGAAAAAAATTTTTTAAAAAACTATTTTTGCAACAAAAAGCTATTATTTGAAACAAAAAAATTTTTTTTAACATAACATTTTTTATCTAACAGAAAATATTTATAAAAAAACTATTTTTGAACAAAAAGCTATAATATTTTAAACAAAAAGGTATTATTTTAAAGAAAAATTATTTTTTTTATCAAAACAATAATTTTTGACAGAAAATAGTTTAAAAATAGTTTTTTAAACAAAAATTTATTTTCTTAAAGAAATAGCTATGATTTTAAACATAAATTTATTTTTTCAAACAAAATGCTGTTATTTCTAACCAAAAAACTGTCTTTTAAACAAAAAGGGTATTATTTCTAACAAAAAATTATTTTTTAAATAGAATCTTACTTTTTCTAACAAAAAAATGCAAAAAGAACTATTTTTTGAACAAGAAGCTATTATTTTAGACAAAAAAAAATTTTTTTGAACATTACATTTTTCATCTAACAGAAAATATTTATAAAAAACGGTTTTTTGTTTAAGCTATTGTTTTAAACAAAAAGGTATTATTTTATAGAAAAATTACTTTTTTTAATCAAACAAGTATTTTTTTATAGAAAAGAGTTTAAAAAATAGTTTTTGAACAAAAATGACATTATTTTCAACAAAAGTTTATTTTCTTAAAGAAATAGCTGAGAATTTAAATAAAAATTTTTTTTTCCAAACAAAAAAGTATTATTTTAAAGAAAAAACTATTTTTTTCTAAACAAAACGCTATTATTTAAACAAAAAATAATATTTACAAAGGAAAATGGTCTTGATGCTTGAATTCTTCAAAAAAGATTAATTGTATTCATTAAGACAATTTTTTTATGAAAAATATCAATTTTTTGAAAAAAGGGATTTTTTCCTAAAAGATATTTTACTGGGAAACTGCTTATCATTCACTTCTAAAATGAAATATAATTTTTTCTTTAATATTGAAAATGGTTTTGACGTTTAAATTTTTCCACTGATGTTAATTTTTTTTAATAAGGCAATTTTGTGTGAAAAAATTTTTTTGGAAAAATATTCGCTTTTAAGGTAAAAAGAGTTTTTTCCAAAAAGGTGTTTTACTTGAAAAACTATTTATTATTCATCTCTAAATAAAAAAAATAAATTTTTGCTTAGGAAAAAAAATTGTTTCAATAATAATCAATAATTAAAATAGTAATTAAAATTTAAAATGAACGTTGTTGGAAAAAAATTCAATATAAAGAATTTTATTTTCTGGTTTTAAAAAAAATCAGGAATTTAATTTAATCGACGAATTTACACCGATTCGGATTTAGATACATATTTAGATATGAAAATTTCTGTCGACTAATAGATTTTCCTTTTTAATTGTTTATGTATATATAAATTATGATACGAAAGTTATGGAATAATATTCTAGACCAAAATAGTTGATGGACCGAATAAATAACGGGGAAAATCGTAAATTTTGATTTTACTCACCTTGTACACGGTGACCATTCGCCCCACGGTAGTCCCTGAAACATAAAATAAATTCGTGATTATCTTATCCAAACACACAGATGTATGTATACAAGAGAGCAGTGTAAATGGCAAGCTTTACGAGCTTAAAGCACGAAGTACGTAAAACATAATATAATATTATACATACAGGGTTTTCTATTCAATGGGATCTTCTCTATATTGCACATTAAAATTATGAGATTAAATTAATTGCCATTCCACTGTCATTTAAGCGTGAACAATTTAATGACGTACAGAAATCTGTTACTCGTCAGTTTCAATAATGTTTTTTTTTTTTTTACTATTTTATTGACTATTTAATTTTATTCTTCAGTGCATTGCAAAGGCGACTTATTTCTTAATTATTTGTTTCATTATTTTACTATTCAATATTTTTTATTTTACCAATTTTCGAATTTTATAAACGAATTAAATGATTCAAAAAATTGTTATAAATATTTTTGGAATATTTTTAATGTTAAAAAATAATTCTTAACATTATTTTCTAATTAATAATTAATGTCTGAATGAATAGTTCTTAACTAATAGCTTAATTATTAATTCTTAATTAATATCTTAATTATTAATTCTTAATTAATATCTTTATTATTAATTCTTAATTATTAATTTTTAATTAATATCTTAATTATTAATTCTCAGTTAATATCTTAATTATTAATTAATATCGTAATTATTAATTCTTAATTAATATCTTAATTATTAATTCCTAATTAATATTTTAATTATTAATTCTTGATTAATATCTTAATTATTAAGTGCAAAATCAATCTTTTTTTATTGAAGTTAGTAAAATTCACAACGTTTAAAGTCAATGATTTAAAAGAGAAATTTTTTTTCTATTCAAATATTTGTCCAAAAAATTGAAAATAATTGAATTTTGACAAATTATTTTGGAATCAAGTAATTATTTAATTGTCAATAGAAAAGTAATTGGTTATTTTAAAAAATATTTTAATTACTTTTAAATACAATTTTAGAACTGAATTCAATAAATTATTTATTTTTCTACTTAAATAATTGAATTCTCATCAAACTTCCTAGTCAAAATAAATTGAAATAAATAAAATTCTTATCAAAATTTGAACTATTTTATAAAGTAGAAAATGGTTTCCTGAAATTCAGTTATTTTCAAAATTTTTAACTAATTTATAAAGTAGAAAATTATTCCTTAAAATTCAGTTATTTTCAAAATTTTTAATAAAATTCTTTTCAAAATTTAAATTATTTTAATAATAATTCTAAAATTCTTCTCTAAAATTGAATTATTTTCAAAATTTTTAATAAAATTCTTATTAAATTTGAATTAATTTATGAAGTAGAAAATTCTTTTCTGAAATTCAATTATTTTCAAAATTTTTAATAAAATTCTTGTCAAAATTTAAATTATTTTATTAATTCTAAAATTCTTCTCGAAAATTGAATTATTTTCAAAATTTTTAATAAAATTCTTATTAACTTTTAACTTATTTATAAAGTAGAAAATTATTCCCTGAAATTCAGTTATTTTCAAAATTTTTCATTAAATTCTTGTCAAAATTTAAATTATTTTATTAATTCTAAAATTCTTTGTTTAAAATTGAATTTTTTTCAAAAGTATTAAGAAAATCCTTGGCTATTCAAATATTTGTCCAAATAATTGAAAATAATTGAATTTTGACAAATTATTCTGGAATTATGCTTTATGGTTTAAATTTGAATTCTCGGTTCAAATAAAAATTTAATTGACTAAAAAAAATGATTTAAATCAAGTAATTATTTAATTGTAAATAGAAAAGTAATTGGTTAGGTAAAAAAAATATTTCAATTAATTTTAATACAATTTTTGAACCAAATTCCATAAATTATTTATTTTTGTATTCAAATAATTGAATTCTCATTAAATTTCCTAGTCGAAATTGATTTAAATATGAGTTTTTATTAAAAACACTAAAATAATTGAATTTTGGAAAAAAATTACAAAATTATAGCAGAAGTTTAATTATTTAAAAAAAATTATTCTCTGAAATTTAGTTATTTGCAAAATTTTTAATAAAATTCTTTTCAAAATTTGAACTAATTTATAAAGTAGAAAATCATTCTCTAAAATTTAGTTATTTTTAAAATATTCAATAAAATTCTTGTCAAAATTTAAATTATTTTATTAATTCTAAAATTCTTCTCTAAAATTGAATTATTTTTAAAAGTTTTAATAAAATTCTTATTAAATTAGAACTAATTTATAAAGTAGAAAATTATTCTCTTAAATTCAATTATTTTTAAAAATTTTAATAAAATTCGTATCAAAATTTGAACTTATTTATAAAGTAGAAAATTCTTCTCTGAAATTTAATTATTTTCAAACATTTTAATAAAATTCTTATCAAAATTTGAACTAATTTAAAAAGTAGAAAATTATTCCCTGAAATTCATTTATTTTCAAAATTTTTAATAAAATTCTTGTCAAAATTTAAATTATTTTATTAATAATAAAATTCTTCTTTAAAAATTGAATTATTTTCAAAAGTTTTAAGAAAATCCTTGGCTATTCAAATATTTGTCCAAAAAAAATATTTTCTTCGTCTTTTTTCGACAAAAATTTTCAAAAAGAGACAAATTCATAAATGAAAACTATTTTTTTTGTTTGTAAAAATTTTTGCCCCAACAACATTGACTACAAAGCTTAATTATTATTTTAATTATTAGTGATTAATTCACATTTTGATTTTTATTTCTCAATTATTATCGAAATTTGATTATTTATTAGTTTGACAATATTTTTTCCTTCTTTCAATGTTTTTATTTACAAAAAAAATAATAGTTAAAATAATAGGAAAAAAAACTTTTTTGTGGTGTAATATTAATTTTTTTTTCGTCTCATCGTGTGGAAGATGAGACTTTATGGATTTTCCTCGAGATTTGAGAATTTTTTTGGACGAAGAATGAATGAGAGAAAAAAAAGGTTTCAATTTTACATTTTCTCACTTCTATACATATAGTGTGGCAGATGGGAATTTTTCTTTTTCGTACTTGGGTGCTAGAAGTTAGGCTATTTCATCGCTTTGAATATTTCATGCGAGCAAGACGCTTCAAGTGGAGACTGTAAAGAACTGAAAGGAAATGGAAAGAGAGTGGATGGTAATAAGAAATAATGCACTATTCGATAATAGCCGAATTGGTTTCAACTTTATTACTGTTTTTTCTAACTCTTTTTCCACTTTTTTTTTTTTTTTTTTTTTTTGAAAAATCGAATTTCAATCTTGAAACTATGGTCACTCTTTGAAATTAATAGAATTTTTTTTTATTTTTTAACTACTTTTTAATTTTTGTTTTTACTTGTGAATTAAGTTAATTTTAATGGCATAGTTTAGGAAGAGTAAATAATTTTTTTAATAATATTAACAATATTGTTAATGAAAAACGATAAAGTTCGCTCAAAAAGTAATTTTTCATCTTCTGCTGAATATCGGCTGTGGTTACTTTTTAATTTTTGATTAATTGTGAATTAAATTAATTTTTATGACCAAAAAATGTTAATTGGTGTTTTTTTTAGGAATAGTTTGGAAAAAGTAATTATTTTTTCTTGATTTCAAATGAATTTGATTGGAAATTTAAAAGAAACCTAAATTTAAGAAAAAAACTAAACTAAAATTGTTCCGAAAATAGTTCCTTTTTTTAGTATATTTTTAACTGATTATTTTAAATAATGTATTTATAGAAGAATTTTAGTTAAAAACACTTAAAAAAATTGAATTTCTGTAGTAATTGGATATTACTGGAGAAATTCATTTCTTTTCAAAAGTAGTAACATTTTTTCGAGACATTCAATTATTTCATGTTTTTTTTATTTATTCTTCAAAGAATTAAATTATTTTCAAAAAGTTCAATGAAATTTTTTTTGTAACAATTCGATTTATTTCAAAATAATTTTAATAAAATTCTTCTTAGAAATTTAATTTCAAACATTGGCCAAAATTCAATTATTTTCAGTGTTTAGTATTTTTTAATAAAATTTCACAAATGAATTAAATTATTTAAAACTAATTTTAATAAAATTAGTCTCAAGAATACAATTATTTTGAAAAGTAATAAATTCTTGGCAAAAATGAAGTTATGTTAAAAAATTACAAAAATTTTAGTCAAAACATTTAAAGAGAATTTTATCAAAAGAAATCTTTTAAGTAATAGAATACTTTCGACAAATTTTAATTTATTTAATTAATAAATTAATTACGGATTTTAATAAAAATCTAAAGAATATTTAAATTTTTTGAGAAATTCGATTAAAACTGTATTAAAAATAAAATTGAATTTTTGTGTAGAATATTATAAAAATTTTGTTTAATAAATTAATAATGGAATTTTTTGACTATAAAAATAAATATATTATTAATTAATTCAATATTTATTAAAATTGATTATTAAAATTGATTGATTAAAATTATTCTTTTTATAAAGAATGTTATTGACAAATTTTTAAATAATTGTATTCTCTTGACAAATTTTAATAAAATTTAAAGAAATAATTTCATAATTCGAGAAATTTGATAAAAATGGAACATAAATTAAAAATAATTGAAATTCGGCCAAAAATTTTATTAAAATTTTCCAAAAATGTTAGAATTGCGCGGAGAAAAATTTCATTATTTCTAAAAAGCAATTGAAAATTGACGAGAATTTTTGTAAATTTTTTAACATAACTGGATTTTTGCAAAGAATTATATAACTTTTGAAAATAATTGAATTCTTGAGACGAATTTTATTAAAATTTCCTTTTTAATGATTCAATTGTTTTGTTAACATTTTTTTAAATATTAGACATTGAAAATAACTGAATTTTGACAAATTATTTAAGAATTTTGTTTATTGCTTTAAATCTCAATTCTCGGTTAAAATAAAAATTTAATTGACAAAAAAAATTATTTGAATGAAGTAAATATTTAATTGATAATAAAAAAGTAATTAGCTAGTTAAAAAAAAAGAATTCCAATTACTTTTAACACAATTTTAGAACCGAATTCAATAAATTATTTATTTTATTTTATTTATTTTATTTTGTACTTAAATAATTGAGTTCTCATAAAATTTTCAATAAAAATTAAGTCAAAATTGATTTAAACATGAGTTTTTAATAAAAACACTAAAATAATTGAATTTTGGAAAAAAGTTAAAAATTATAGCAAAAGTTTAATTATTTAAAAAAGTTCTTCACAAAAATTCAATTATTTTCAAACATTTTAATAAAATTCTTATCAAAATTTGAAATAATTTATAAAGTAGAAAATTATTCCCTAAAATTCAGTTATTTTTAAAAGATTCAATAAAATTCTTGTGAAAATTTAAATTATTTTATTAATTCTTAAATTCTTCTCAAAAATTGAATTATTTTCAAAAATTTTATTAAAATACTTATCAAATTTAAACTAATTTATAAAGTAGAAAATTATTTCTTAAAATTCAGCTATTTTCAAAATTTTAAGAAAATTCTTATTATAATTTGAACTGATTTATAAAGTCGAAAATTAATCCCTGAAATTCAGTTATTTTCAAAACTTTTAATAAAATTCTTGTCACAATTTAAATTATTTTAATAATAATTCTATAATTCTTCTCTAAAATTGAATTATTTTCAAAATTTTTAATAAAATTCTTATTAAATTTGAACTAATTTATAAAGTAGAAAATTATTCTCTGAAATTCAGTTATTTTCAAAATTTTTTAATGAAATTCTAGTCAAAATTTAATTTATTGTATTAATTCTAAAATTTTTCTCTAAAATTGAATTATTTGCAAAAATTTCAATATAATTCTTGTCAAAAGTTAAATTATTTTAATAATAATTCTAAAATTCTTTCCTAAAATTGAATTATTTTCAAAATTTTTAATAAAATTCTCATTAAATTTTAATTTATTTATGAAGTAGAAAATTATTCTCTAAAATTCAGTTAATTTCAAAATTTTTAATGAAATTCTTGTCAAAATGTAATTTATTTTATTAATTCGAAAATTTTTCTCTAAAATTGAATTATTTGCCAAAATTTCAATATAATTCTTGTCAAAATTTAAACTATTTTTTTAATTCTGAAATTCTTCTCTAAAATTGAATTTTTTCTAAAAGTTTTAAGAAAATTCTTAATTAATTTAAACTAATTCATAAAGTAGAAAATTATTCCCTGAAATTAAATTATTTTCAAAATTTTTAATAAAATTAGAAATAATAATATAATTTAATAATAATTTAATTATCTTCATGAATAATAAAATTTCACGAAGAGACTCATTTATTTTTATTAAACAATAAAATGTTGTACAGGGACTCAATTTATTATTTTCATATAAAGAAAATAATTTCTTTTCAGAAATACAATTATTTTTATAAATTGGTTTTGAAAAACTATTTATTATTTATCTCTAAATAAAAAAAGATAAATTTTTGCTTAGGAAAAAAATTGTTTTAATAATAATTAATAATTAAAATAGTAATTAAATTTTAAAATGAACGTTGTTGGAAAAAATATTCAATATAAAGAATTTTTTTTTCTGGTTTAAAAAAATCAGAAATTTAATTTAATCGACGAATTTACACCAATTCGGATTTAGATACATATTTAGATGTGTGAAAATTTCTGTCGACTAATAGATTTATTAACAATAACAATAGATTCATTAACAATATAATGTTGTACAGGGACTCAATTATTTTCATATAAAGAAAATAATTTCTTTTCAAGAATACAATTATTTTTATTAAGTGGTTAGTTGAATGAAATCAATTTTTTTTGTAGTAAATAAATAAATAAATAAATAAAAGTAAATAAGGAAAAATAGTTTAAAATAGAAAATGACGATTTTGCAGGAGACAAAGGTTTTTTTTTCAATTACTCGAGATAAGTGTAAGTGACTCCATTGGGATTGGTCATTTTATCAGGCTATTCAAATTTTGATGGTTGATCGACGAATACGAATCACACGTAAGGCTTGACGTTAGTTTTACTTCCCTGGAGAGTGGCGAAAGCTTTTGCTCTATAGAATTGCAAGAGTATATATATACACCTCTAGAGCACAAACAGCCTTGAGTATAGTGCCTCAGCATTCCCAATTCCCAAGCAATCTAAAATCAATCTTCGTTTCGTCCTTTCTTAGAGTGAGCTTAGAAAAGGGATGGTGGAAAAAAACAGGGGGAAAAATAGAAGTGAGAGAGAGAAAGAGATAAGATCAGAAAAGGTGAAACTGATCAGTTTTAAGCAGACTTGTGATCCTGCATTATTCAAACTCTGTCTTGGTGGTCGAAAGTGCCGCTTGCTTTCGCCGAAAACTCTTCTACCGTTTTAGTAATTCCCAGTTCGTCACTCCATCTTCTATTCAAACCCCTTTTTACTCTCCCTCATACTGTCTTTACTTGAAAAACTTTTCTTTTTTCTTGCGTGAACTCTTTGTACTAGTCAGATAACTTATTCTCAAGCAAAGAGAGAGAGAGAGAGAGAGAGAGGAATTTTGTGTCTCCCGCTCTTTTTAGAAAAGAGGAGAGGTAAAAAGCTTTTTTTAAAGTGGTTGCTATACAGAGAGTTATACTTAGTAAACTTTACTAACTCGAGAGTTTTTTCCCCCCAAAAAAAAATTCAGCAATTTTTTCCATTCTTCTTGTAAGTTTGAAATAAAAATTCTTGTGTAGGAAAAACAATTGCACGCACTCCAAGTATATTTAATGTGAAGAAAAGGGTTTCTCGGGACCTAAAAAAATACGATTTAACTCTGACTATTTCTGCCAATAAATTCTTTTTTAAATAAATTAAAATTTTTTTATTCCTTTTGAAAATAATTGAATTATTGCGAAGAAGTTTAGAAATAATTCATAAATAATCGACTTTCTGTTAAATTTGTATTATTTTTGAAAATATTTAAAAATTTCCGGTGAGCTTTTTTTAAAAATAAATAATTAAATTTTCCAGATTGGTTCTTAAGAATTACTAAAAATAATTTATTTACAGAAGAATCTTATTTAAAAATTGAGGGAAAAAAGAAATTAATAATTTTTGTAGCAACATTGTAAAAATAAATTTATTTAGTTTTGAATCTAGAAATTAGTTTATTAATTTCTTTGTGTCTAAAAAAAAGTTTATGTGCATATTTTTACTCTAAAAGTAAATTTATTTATTTTTTAATCCAAACGTAAATTTATCTATTTTTTGAATTTAAAGACAAATTTATATTTATATTTTAATTCAAAAACGTGTTTATTAATTCATGAAATAACGTCGAATAATTTTATTAAAAATTTTCTCCCAATTTATTAAATACTAATTCACTTTTTAGTATTTAGAACTTTGATTTTTGAAAACATTTTAAGAATTTAAATTCTTTTGCAAAATTAGTTAATTTTTTTAAATATGTATTTCATTAATTATTAAAAATAATGGATTTATGGAAGAATTTTTGTCATAAATACTTAAAAAATTGAATTTTGGACAAGTCACATACAATTACAAAAGTTTAATTACATTTTCAAAAATTTAAAAAAAAATTCTCTTCAAATATTAAAATATTTTCAAAAATACTAAAAACCTCACAGAAATCCTAGAGTTCTTTAAAAATTTCTCTGCAATATTTCAAATATTTTCGTTAATAATTAAATTATTTTTAGGAATTGAATTATTTTTTTTGCAATTATAATAAATTTCGTCGCAAAATTTCAATTAGTTTTCATACAATTGTAGAACTGAATACAGTAAATAATTCAGTTTTGTATTAAAATAATTGAATTTTTGTAAAATTTCCCAATAAAATTTCATTTAAATATATGTTTTAATTAAAACACACTGAAATGATTGAATTTTGGAGAAAAGTTAAAAATTATAGCAGAAATTCAATTATTTAAAGAAAATTCAATTATTTTCAGAAAAAAATACTAATGTTTTTAGCAATTGAATTATTTTTTATGAATAATAAAACTCATCACAAAATTTCAATTATTTTTAATACAATTTTAGAACCGAATTCAATAAATTATTTATTTTTGTACTAAATAATTTAATTCTCATAAAATTTTCTAGTAAAAATTAATTTAAATATGAGGTTTCATTGGAAACACTAACATAATTTAAAAGAAAAAATAAATAAAAGTAAAATAAAAATAATTGGAAAAATTTTGAATTTTGCTAAAATAATTGAATTTTGGAAAAAAGTTGAAAATTATAACAGAAATTCAATTATTTAAAAAGAATTCTTCACAAAAGTTCAATTATTTTTATTTCAATTCAATTTTTTAAATTTATCTTAAAATTTTTAAATTATTTTATAAGTAATAAAATTCTTTTCTAAAATTTAATTATTTTCGAAAATTTTAATAAAATTCTTGTCAAAATTTTAATTGTTTTATAAATTCTAAAATTATTACCTGAAATTCAATTATTTTCAAAAATTTTAATAAAATTCTCTGCAAAATTTCAATTATTTTCCAAAATTTTCTGCAATTCAATTACTTCCAGTATTTAATTTTTTTTTTATTAATTTTGTCAAAAGAATTAAATTATTTTCAAAAGTTTTAATAAAATTCTACAAAAAAGTATATATTTTTTTTAAAATAAAAATTTCACAGAAGTTTAATTATTTACAAATTTTTTTTTGTATAATTCTCTTCGTAATAATTCCATTATTTTTACAAGTAATAAAATTCGTTTTCGGAATTCAATTATTTTTGTAAATAATAAAAAATAAAAATCATTGCAGAATTTTAATTTTCTTTTTAGTAAAATTTTAAATGAATGCACGTAATTATTTGCAAAACTTCCATTAAAATTCTAAACGTTATCAAGAAATTTATTAAATTTCAATTAAATTTTCATTAAAATTCATCGACAGAATATAATTATAGTTCTAAATTTGTTGATAAAAATCTTTATGAGAATTTAGCTTAATAAAAAATAACATTCGACTAAAATCAATAAATTATTAATTTTTAATTTTTCACGAAACTTTTATAATGGATTTTTGTTCTCTTTTTGAAAAATATTTTTTAAATTACTTTTGATAAAGTAATCATGCGCTGATTGTAATTTTCAGGTCGTTAATCAAAGTTTTGATTAAGTCGATGACAGAGGGTTTCATTTCTTTTTTTTTCAATATGGTAATAGAAGCACCTCCTTTTACTACCAAGTACTTTTAGCAAATTATGTCATGAATTATGTATAAACTATATACGCCATTCCATACATTCCAAGAGAGATTTATAAAAACCTGTTTCTCCTGAAAACGAGAAGAATGAACTTTAAAAAAGTTCACAAGTTCAATAAAGCAAAATTATGAATTCAATAAATCACAAAGTCATATGAAAGTAGCTCCACGCTTTTTGCAATACTAATCTGAAAAGTTGTATTTTGAGCCCTCGGGTCACAATCTCATTACTATTATGTTATTCTTATTTATTTATGTTTTATTATTTATTTATTAATTTTTCTATTTTTGTTGCGTTTACAGTTAAGAATTAGTCATTATTATTGTTATAATAATAATTTTTTTTTATTATAATTATAATTATTATTATTATTATTTTTATTATTTTTTTATTATTATCAACATTATTATTTTTTTAATTTTAATTATTATTATTATCATTATCATTATTATTATTATTTTTTTTTTAAATTATTATCAACATGCAATATTAGGTTAAAAATGGGGATTTTATTTTTCAAAAAGAAAATTCAGTTTCAAAAAGATTCATTTTTAAGTTCAGAAAAAATTTGTTGTACTACAGCGCAAAAAATTTATTTTAGAGATTTTTTTACTTTTCTTTTTTAACCTCAGCTTTTTTCAATCAAATTACTTCTTTTGTACAACTTTTTCAGTTAAATATTAAATTTTTTTTATCTTCTTCCAGAGTCCATAACTTTTTTAAAATTTTTATTTTAATCAAAATTTTTGTAATTTTGTTTTAAAATTACATGAATTTTACGATATGCGACGTAAATTTTAGAAAAAAAATCTAGTAACATTTAATTTGGAATTTGGAAAAATTTACTTCGAAAATAGTAAAATTTACCGCATTAACAATTATTTTTAGAATAACTTTTACTATTTTTTAAAAACAATTTTTTTTCATAAAAATTAGAGAAATGCATTTCAAAAATAGTAAAATTTAATATTAAAAACTTTTCATTAGAAAATAACTTTCGTTATCAAAAGCAATTTTTTTTGGAAAAATTAGAAAAACTTATTTCGAAAATAGTAAAATTTAGGTACTTAAAATTGTTTTTTCTTGAATTGTAATATTTAATTGTTTTTAAGGAAATTTTTTTCGATTTTTGGAAAATGATGGAAAAATTAAAAAAGTTCATTGTTTATATTTTTTTTCATCTTCTTCCAAAAATTAAAGAATTTCTTTATAAGTAAAATTTACTCTAAAAATACGAATGTTTAATAGTTTGTATTTAGTTTTCGAGAAAAATTTGAATAATTTAAAAAAAATATTATTGGAAATTGTATAGTTTGTTAGTAAAAATTGTTATTTCCAAAGTAAATTTTATTAATAACAGTAAAATTTTTTGAAAATTGGTAAAATATACTTTGATTTTTTTTTATTTTGAAATTAGTACAATTTGTCGAAAATCCCAAATAATTTTAATTTTTCTTAGAAGTTAAAGTTATTTTATAATTTTTACCTTTTATGGAAAAATTATTCTATTTTAGCACTGAGAATATAAAGACAGTTTTTAAGTTTCAAAATTAGAAAATACTAAAATTTTTCCAAAGTTGCCTAAATGTAAAAATTTTTCCCTTGAGCAGAACTAAGAATTTTTCAAACTTTTACAAAAGATAACAATTTTTACAAGAAGAAAATTAAAAATAATAATTCTTGCTTATAATAATGTACAGCAATTGACTGTAATAATAATATTTTTAATTTTTATAAAAAAAAGTTTTTTAAAAGTCTATTGGCGATAGAAAATTTTTCTGATAATTCAAAATACATCTCAGGGTAAGCGTAAAATAATTAAAAATAAATATTCCTTATTATAATTTACAGTAGTTGTTACTATTATCATAAAAATCGAAAATTCATTGAAATATCTCAATTAAAATTATTTCCGTGATAAAGAACAAAAAATAGTTTAATATTTTTAAAGTAAATTTAATATTTTAAAAGTCTAGAAAAATATAGTCTTGAAATATTTAATTCTTTTTTGTTTCCCTCACAGAAATATTTTGTAAAATAAAAAATTTGTACTTTTGTTTTAAAATTACATGAATTTTATGAATTTTTTTTTTTATTTTTTTTCCTCTTGTTTACGAATTCTATTTTTAGTTAAAAATTTTTATTGTAGATATTTGTTTTCTTTTTTTTCGATTAAATGAATGAACGACTTTTTGTTTTTTATTTTCAATTTTTTGACCTGAAGAGGATACTTAATGTATCGAAACGTCGTCAAAATGAATAAAATTGTTTAAACCGTATAAGGCCTCGTAAAATTTATTACAACAAAATAAATAAAAACGGATGTAAAATTTGTCAAGAAAATTTATTTTGTTAAAAAATTAAATAATTTTGAACTTGGAAATAAATACGTTTTATTGAAAATGTAATATTTGTTCAATTTTTGTTTTAATAAAAAATAAAATTTGAATAGTATAAGGTATTCTGAAAATAATGTTTGATGGTAAATTTTACTATTTTCGAAATATTGTGAAACAATAATATTTTATTATTATTTATTTCATAGTTTGGAAATTTGTTTTTTTTATTTTTTAATTTATAGATATTGGTTTATTTATTTTCTAATTTATAGATATTGGTTTATTTACTTTTTTAATAATATTTCGAAAATAGTAAAATTTATCATTAAAAATTATTTCCATTTAATTTTTTTTTTAAATTAAAAAGAAAATTTTTTTTAAATTGAACAAAAAATACGTTTTTAATAAAAAAAAATTTGTTTCTTTTCCAAAAAATACGTTAGCACACTGTTTAAATATTTGATTCACCATTTTGTGATTAGAAAGAATTCAAATATTTGCAATTGAAGTAACAGTATTTATAAATACATATATACGTACAGAGTATGTATGATAAATTGCGATTTTTTTTATGGAGCACTTCGTCTGTAGTCACATATAATCCCATTGGGAAGTCGCATTGGGATTCAAAACATGAATAACTTGATGTAGAGTGGTTATATGTTTGGTTAGCGTGACTCTAATCGTTATATTCTCTGATCACGTGTATACACCTACAGTGCATTGTCACTATGTTTGATTAATCTGTCGCAAAAATGTATTGAGTTAATTTCTATTTTTTTTACCTTTTTTCTTGCTGTGATTTTTTTTTATTTTTGTCTCGAAACGCCCGTTAAATAAAAATTAGCAAATTATACTTAGACAACAATTAAGTGTGAGGGGGAAGTGGGGTGGGGGGTATTCTATACACGCAAGTGCTTAGTCGACGATTCTCACCCTTTTTTGCTTGAGAGAAGCACTTGAGGGTTGATTCGCTTAAAGCCCTCGCGCGCCTAGCCTTAAAGGTATATAAAAGAAAAAGATACGATACTTCATTGTAAGAACACGCGCGATTTAATTTTTTTTATTGATTATTACATTCAATTTCCTGAGGCTAAGTGCGTTTTTTTATTTCTTTTCTTTCGATGGAAAAAGAGGGAATTTTTACGAGATGTTTAATTTTAGTATTTTAAAACTTTGATGTAGTTAAATATTTTTTACGACAATTTTATTGCATTTTAAAATATTAATTTTCTTTTTTTATTCATTTTTTAATTTAGAAATTGGTTTATATATTTTTAAATTATATTTGTCTGAAAATAATAAAATATAATAATAAATTAATAAAAATAATAAAATATAACAATAATTTAATAAAAATAATAAAATATAATAATAAAATAATAAAAATAATAAAATATAATAATAAAATAATAAAAATATTAAATATAATAATAAAATAATAAAAATAATAAATAATAATAATAATAAAAATAATAAAATATTTTTTTTAATATCTAAAAAAAGTCTTCCATGGTTCAGGGAAATCAGGGAATTGAGAGGAAATAATCAGGGAAATAAAAATTGATCAGGAGAGAAGTCAGGAAATTTTATCAAAAGTAAGTTTAATGGGAAAATATTTTTTTCTAATAAAGGTGAATTTCTGAAAAACTTTTTTCTAATAAATATGATTTTTTAATTAAAATATAAAATTTACGAAAGTTTTTAATTTTTAACAAAAAATCTTGACATTTCGGTAAAAAATTATAATAAAAAATAGAAATTATGCAAATTTTTTAATAAAATTTTAAAATAATGTAATTAAAAAAATAAAAATCAAAACTAAGAAATAGAAATTCAAGGAATTTTTTTCCTAAAGCGATTTAAATTAAAAAACAAAAAATTTTATAAGTAAATTAATTTTGGAAATTTTTTTATAAAATTGATTCAAATTATTTTTTTTTCAAAGAAGAACAAAATTTTGTTAAAAATTGTGATAAGAAATCGTAATTTTTATAAAATTTTTTGTTTTTCAAAAATAAACTTCTAATTTTAAAAATAAATAAAAAATAGAACAAAATTGTGAGTGAGACACAAAAATATGCAAAATAGTTTGTATTCTTTGACCTTAATTTTGTAACAATACTTTTATGACTTTTGTCAAAATTATGGAATTTTACAAATTTTTGCAAAATAAATATTTAAAATCAGAAATTTTTAGAAATTTTTTTTAGGAATCAAAACCTTGTTAGAAACTAGAATTTGATTATTTTCACAAAATTTCCATAAAATTCTTCAAAAGAATTCAATTATTTTCAATATAATTTTAATAACATTTCTCAAAAGAATTGAATTATTTTAAACAAAATTTAACGTAAGAATTGAATTATTTTCTGTAAAATTTTTAATTCATCGAGAAAAAGTTGTTGGAATTTAATTATTTTCACAAAATTTTCATTAAATTCTTCAAAACAATATTAAATTTATTTTCTTAAAGTTTTAATAACATTTGTGCAAAAATTAAATTGTATTTCAGATTTAAAATTAAGAATTTACAAAAATTACAGAAACTAATATTAAAAGTTATTAAAAATGCTGTATCTTTGAAAATAAAAAAAAAATTCCATATTAACGCAAAATTGTGTAAAATAAATTAACACTGTAAGAATAATAAAAATATTTCCAAAAAATAATTGAATTTCTAAAAAGAATGTTATTAGCCATGAAAATAATTAAATTGTTGCGAAGAAAATTTGAAATAAGAATTCAGAATTTTAAGTGAACTTTTTTTTCTTTAAATTATGAAATTTTCAAGAATATTTCTTAAGAATTAATACATAATTGAAATAGAGAAGAATTTTATTGAAAAATTCAGAGAAAAGAGAAATTAATCATTTTTATGGCAACATCGTAAAAATAAGTTTATTTAGTTTTGAATCTAGAAATTAGTTTATTAATTTTGTTGTGTCTAAAAAAAAGTTTATGTGCATATTTTTTACTCTAAAAGTAAATTTATTTATATTTCAATCTAAAAGTAAATTTATTTTCTTTTTACTCTAAAAGTAAATTTATTAATTTTTTAATCTAAAAGATAAATTTATTTATATTTCAATTCGAAAATGTGTTTATTAATTCATGAAATAACGTCAAGTAATTCTATCAAAAATATTGTTTCCAAGTTTATTAAATATTAATTCACTTTTCAATAATTCAATTATTAATTATTTTGTCAGCTTTGTCAATATACCATTGCCAATTATTTTAATATTAACAGCGAAACAAATATGTCATTTTAAAGTCTATATAAATTTATAACAATAGTAATTTAATTTAGTATTTTGATTTTTACCCTGAGAGTCGATATTTTATCCCATTTGGAAATTATCGGCAACAGATTAATGAAGCCGTGTAGTGAGAATAATTTCATTATATAAATTTCCTAATAGCGCCTTTATACACGACATAAATTAAATTTTAAAAGAAAATTCGTGTTTGGTGGAAAATCTCGAGATAACCGCCTTTATATTTAATTAACACAAAAATGTACATTATACAAAAGTAATTTTTAAGAATTTTAATTTTTTTTTCTAGATTAATTCGTAAGAATTTCAATTTTTTTCTAGATTAATTTTTAAGAATTGTAATTTGTATCTAGAATAATTTTTAAGAATTGTAATTTGTATCTAGAACAATTCTTTAAGAATTTAAATTTTTTATCTAAAATAATTTTGAAGAATTTAAATTTTTTATCTAGATTAATTTTTAAGAATTTGAATTTTCTATCTAGATTAATTTTTACGATTTTTATTTTTTCATCTAGATTCATTTTTATGAATTTTAATCTTTTATTTAGATTAATTGTTAAGAATTTTAAATTTTTATTAGATTATTTTTTAGGATTTTTATTTTTTTATTTAGATTAATTTGTTACGTTTTAATTTTTTTATAGATTAATTTTTACGATTTTAATTTTTTTATTTAGATTAATTTGTTACGTTTTAATTTTTTTATAGATTAATTGTTAAGAATTTTAAATTTTTATTAGATTATTTTTTAGGATTTTTATTTTTTTATTTAGATTAATTTGTTACGTTTTAATTTTTTTATAGATTAATTTTTACGATTTTAATTTTTTTATTTAGATTAATTTGTTACGTTTTAATTTTTTTATAGATTAATTGTTAAGAATTTTAAATTTTTATTAGATTATTTTTTAGGATTTTTATTTTTTACTTAGATTAATTTGTTACGTTTTAATTTTTTTATAGATTAATTTTTACGATTTTTATTTTTTCATCTAGATTAATTTTTAAGAATTTTAATCTTTTATCTAGATTAATTGTTAAGAATTTAAAATTTTTATTAGATTATTTTTTAGGATTTTTATTTTTTTATTTAGATTAATTTGTTACGTATAAATTTTTTTTGTAGATTAATTTTTACGATTTTTATTTTTTCATCTAGATTCATTTTTATGAATTTTAATCTTTTATTTAGATTAATTGTTAAGAATTTTAACTTTTTATTAGATTACTTTTTAGTATTTTTATTTTTTTATTTAAATTAATTTGTTACGTTTTAATTTTTTTGTAGATTACTTTTTACGATTTTTATTTTTTCATCTACATTCATTTTTATGAATCTTAATCTTATATCTAGATTAATTGTTAAGAATTTTAAATTTTTATTAGATTATTTTTTAGGATTTTTTTTTTAGATTAATTTGTTACGTTTTAATTTTTTTATAGATTAATTTTTACGATTTTTATTTTTTCATCTAGATTAATTTTTAAGAATTTTAATTTTTCTCTAGATTAATTTTTGAGATTTTTATTTTTTCACCTAGAATTATTTTTAAGATTTTTAATTTTCTATTTTGATTAATTTTTCAGAACAATTATTTTCTAGAAGATAATTTAAATTTTTAAAAATTATTTTTTTAATTTTCTACTTTGATTAATTTTTAAGAAGTTTTATTTTCTAGAGAATAATTTAAATTTTTAAAAATTACTCTTTTAATTTTAATTTATTTTACTATTTTCATAAAATTTCCATGAAATTCTTCAAAACAATTCAATTATTTTCGCAATGTAGTTGAAATAAAATTTTTTAAAAGAATTAAGCGTTACTTTAAATATAAAATTTTATACTTCACATTCAAAATTGTGGAAAATTACAGAAGTTCTAAAAATCAATATTAAATGTTGTTAAAAATATTATATTTTTTGGAAATAGAAAAAAAATTTCGACATTTTGTTGGAAAAAAATTCTAAATACTAGAAAATAAATTATAAAAATAAATTGAATAGAAAAATTAAATAAAAAAAAAAAAATTTTTTTTTTAAATTAATAAAAAAAAAATTAAATTGAATGGAAAAATTATAATTAACACTTTTCTTAGCGCGTAAAAAAATTTATTAAATAGTAAAAAAAAGAAATTGAAATTCATAGAGTCTGAAGTTATTTTTTCTGTGCGAAAGAAGAAGTAGAAGAAAAAAATTTTCCCCCTAACCGAATGAATGAAAAATCGTTTATTTTCAATCAATTCAAATGAAGAAGAGAATAAAAATGCAAAGCGTGAGCGCATTGAACGTGATAGAGGAAAAGTTTGCATGAGCACAAAGAATTTTCAACTGTAAAGAACCGCGGAAAATATCTCTCTGGTCGAGATTTCATAGCGAATATATATTCACAGTGTGAGAATGAGGGGCAGAAAATTTTGAAAGTTTTTTTCTTTTTTTATTGCATATACAAAATTACAAACTTTGAAATTCGAATGTATGCGTCTCTAAAAGAATATATGGTGATTATTATACATAATAGTAGTGCGGGAAATGTATTTTTAAGTGAGACAACAAGGTATATAGAGACGTGGCTGCTGCTATATGTATTATCATGATTGTTTCGTCGGAAGTGGAATAAGTGAGTGTATAGTCAGACATTGTGTGTAGGAAACATCGCGCATATATATATATGTTTCAAATAGGGGGCTTATATTTCCGTCTTGAATTAATCGATATTTTTTCCGCATTTGTGTCATATACAGCATTATGCTAATCCAAGAGAGTTTCAACCTTTGAGAGACAAGCCACTCACCTTTCCTCTATGTACATGTATATAGTCCCTTATACCCACTTTATACATATTGCATGTACACCAACTGGTTATATATTAGCCTGCGCTCTTCTATGTTTCTTTTTTCTTTTGTGAAATTTTCCTCTACTTTGGGATTTTACTTGTCGAACTTGTATTTTGTCAAATATTTATAGTTAATTATTTATTTGGAATTTCTATAAAAGTAATTCTGAATCTAGGCAAAATTTTAACTTTTTTCCTCTTTGAATCTAAAGAATAAGTATTTTGATTCACTTTATAAAAATTATCTATAAAAATTATTATTAAAATTATTATAAAAATTATTATAAAAATTATTATAAACATTATTATAAAAATTACAATATTATAAAAATTATTAGGTATAAAAATTATTATAAAAATTATTATAAAATTATTATAAAAATTATTATAAACATTATTATAAACATTATTATAAAAATTACAATATTATAAAAATTATTAGGTATAAAAATTATTATAAAAATTATTATAAAAATTATTAGGTATAAAAATTATCTATAAAAATTATTATAAAAATTATTATAAACATTATTATAAAAATTACAATATTATAAAAATTATTAGGTATAAAAATTATTATAAAAATTATTAGGTATAAAAATTATTATAAAAATTATTATAAAAATTATTAGGTATAAAAATTATTATAAAAATTATTATAAAAATTATTATAAAAATTATTATAAAAATTATTACTTATAAAAATTATTACTTAGAAAAATTATTATAAAAATTATCACTTAGAAGAATTATTATAAAAATTATCACTTAGAAAAATTATTATAAAAAGTATCACTTAGAAAAATGTTCCAACACTTTTAAATGCGAATTAAAGAATAATAGTTGGAAGTTATTGTTACTAAATGTTTTTCGTTTTATTTGTGAATAATTAGGTATATAGTCACTCAGAAAAATGTTCTAATACTTTTATTTGCGAATTGAAAAATAATAAATAAAAATAAAAATTATATTTCAATTATTTTGCAATTTGCTTTATTTGCAAATTATTAGTCACTTAGAAAAATGTTCTAATTCTTTTAAATGGCAATTAAAGAAAAATAATTTAGAATAATTATATAGAAAATAGTTAGTTTTATTTGTGAATTATTAGTCATTTAGGAAAAATGTTCTCCTTTTAATACTTTTATTTGCGAATTGAAAAATAGTAATTGGAAATAAAAGTTATATTATAAAGTTACCTTTATTTGCAAATTATCAGTCACTCAAGAAATGTTCTAATACTTATTTGCGAATTAAAAAAAATAATTGAAAAAGAAATTTTATTATAAATATTATTTTTATTTGCAAATTATTTGTTAAATAAAACACCAAAGTCAACGATTTGGAGAAATTCAACGAATTTAGCTTCTCCGGGGAGAATATTATGTTAGTTACTAACTAACTTAGTAACAAAATTACTAAATTTAATTCTGTTCAAAAATTTTTTTAAATTCTCGACAAAATTTCAATTCTTTTTATAAATAATAAAATTTTTCTCTGGTAGTCAATTATTTTACAAAGTTTTAATCAAATTCTTGACAAAATTTCAATTATTTTCAAAAGTTTTCTAAAATTCCATAATTTTCAATATCTACTATTTCAATAAAATTTTCCAAAAAAAAAAAATTCTATTATAAAAAAAAATTTTAATAAAAGTCTACGCAAACATTCAATTATTTTCATAAATAATACAAATTTTTACAGGAATTCAATTATTTACAAATTTTTTAAATAAATTTCTTCGCAATAATTCAATTATTTTCCTAAATAATAAAATTCTTTTAGGAATTCCATTATTCGCATAAATAATAAAACTCATTGCAGAATTTAATTATTTTTAATGCAATTTTAATCAAATTTCTCGAAAAATGTAATTATTCTTAAAAATCCTATTAAAATTTGTCCAAAGAATTTAATGATTTAAAAAATTTGTTGATAACATTTTTTATGTGAATTTAATTTCAAGAAATTAATAAATTATTTATTCTTGTATTTAAATAATTGAATTCTCGTAGAATTTACTAATAAAATTGGTTTTAAAAATGAATTTCAGTTCTAATTTTAGATTATACTTAAGTATTAAAAGCATTACAACGTGGATTTTTAGAAATAATTAAATTTTGAAAAAGTCTCAAACTAAAATCATTGAAATTATTAATTTTTTCTATTTTTGACAAAAAATTCTGTAGAATTAATTCTTTTTAAAAGTTTAATTTGATTTTTATTGAAATTATTTCAAGTTTTTATATTTCAAAAAATATTTAATTGCAGAATTTCCAAAGAATTGAAATTTCGTAAAATTGAATTGTAAACGAATAAATTTGAAAATTCTCATAGAATTCATCGCAGCGTTTCAATTATTTTTCATACAATTATAATTGAATTCCTTGAAAAAAGTAATTATGTTCGTACAAGTTTTAATATAATTCGCTAAAAGAATTGAATTCTTAAAAAATTTGTTACTAAAATTCATTATGAGAATTGAATTTTGAGAAACATTCAATTATTCCATAAATTATTTACTTTTGCATTCAAATAATTAAATTCTCGTAGAATTTTTTAATAACAATTGATTTTTATTTTATAAAAATGAATTTCAGTTAAAATTTCAGATTATAATGGAATATTAAAAGAAATATAGAGTGAAAATTTTGGAAATAATTGAATTTTCAAAATTAATATTTTTGAAAAAGTTGAATTGAATATTTTTAATATTTCAATCTTTTTTTATTGTTATAACTTGATCTGCAACACTTTTTAGTTCCTCGCGATTTACTGTGTTAATAACTTCTTATTTGGAAAAAAAATATTCAATCCCTAATATTTATTTTACACAAAAATTAACATTCGTGAAAGAATTGAAATTGTAACCTTTCCCTGCTTCTTTTTTTTTTTGCAGTGCAGTAAGTACTATTAACACACTCGACTAAATTCCAGAAATCTGTCAACATGAATAAGAAAATTTTCCTAAAGTAAAGTAATGTAAATTCGTTATGTGTGAGCTAATTTGTTCATGGCTCTCTCGCGCTTTCCGCAACAGTTTTAATGGAATAAACGTCGTAAAATAAATTTTCAGAAAGCTTACGAGAGTGAGGGAGAGAGAGAGTGAGGCTTTCTGGTTTCAGGGAAAACTTTTCGGCGCAATGAGATTTTCACGAAAACTTACCGCATTTACATCTTCGGTCACAGTTCGTTATGCAGGGTGTACTCATGAATTACATAGATGAGAGTACGAATACTGATGTCGACAGATGCCAGAAAACCCCCCCCCCCCCCCTTAGGTAGTGGTAGCAGCTAGGCGGGGAAACATCTGCTAATGTTACATAATGCTGAGATATGTTCCCCGCAATTATCGCGTTCAATGCACCTCGAGGTTTCTTTAAAACTAAATTTATAGTTTTAAAACCATTAAATATGAGAGTCTTAGAGGAAAACTTCATTAAGCCTACTTCCCCCCTCCTCTCTCTCTCTCTCCCTCTACTCCAAATAGTTATTTTTGAATTTTTAAATATTTCTCAAAGTCAAAAATTAAATTATTTTATTTTATTTATTTCATATATTTATTAAATAGATTAATTGAATAGAATTTTATTATGTTAAATCAATAAAATTTTTCACTGGAATTTAATTACATTAAAAAACAATTTTAATAAACTTCAACAATAAAGTATTTAATTAAAAATTAAAAAAAAAACGATTAAATGATTTTATTTTATTAATTTCATATATTTATTAAATAAAATAATTAAATAGAATTTTATTATGTTAAATTAATAAAATTTTTCACTGGAATTTAATTATATTAAAAACAATTCTAATAAACTTCAACAATAAAGTATTTAATTAAAAATTTTAAGAAAAACGATTAAAAAAACGATTATTTATTTCACATATTTATTAAATAAAATGATTAAATAGAATTTTATTATGTTAAATAATAAAATTTTTCACTCGAATTTAATTATATTAAAAACAATTTTAATAAACTTCAACAATAAAGTATTTAATTAAAAATTTAAAAAAAACGATTAAATGATATTATTTTATTTATTTCATATATTTTTTAAATAAAATAATTAAATAGAATTTTATTATGTTAAGGGAATTTGAACCACTATGACGTCACAATGTGTGAAAAGCATGAGTTTTAAAATTGTGACGTCATAATGGTTCAAATGCCCTTAAATTAATAAAATTTTTCACTCGAATTTAATTATTTTAAAAATAATTTTAATAAACTTCAACAATAAAGTATTTAATTAAAAATTTAAAAAAACGATTAAATGATTTTATTTTGTTTATTTCATATATTTATTAAATAGAATAATTAAATAGAATTTTATTATGTTAAATTAATAAAATTTTTCACTCGAATTTAATTATATTAAAAACAATTTTAATAAACTTCAACAATAAAGTATTTAATTAAAAATTTAAAAAAAAACGATTAAATGATATTATTTTATTTATTTCAAATATTTTTTAAATAAAATAATTAAATAGAATTTTATTATGTTAAATTAATAAAATGTTTCACTCGAATTTAATTACATTAAAAAACAATTTTAATAAACTTCAACAATAAAGTATTTAATAATAAATTTCAAGAGAAGCGATTACTTTTAATAACACGATTGAAATTCTTTTAAAAAAAGCAATTCCTTTCGGAATTTTCAATTAAAATTATTAAAGAAAATGAATTATTTAAAAAAAATTCAAAGAAACTTTTTTTACAGATTTTAATCATGATTTTGAAAATTTAATTTCTTTAAAGGGAAGTAATTTTTAATTTTTAATATTTTTTAAAATATTAATTAAAATCAAATATTGAAGAAAATGATAAAATTCTTTCTGTTTAACAAAAAAAAACTACATTTTTCCTCTGTTTCCCTTTCGAGAAAAAAAACATTTCTTTCGTTATAGTAAACTAATTACCAAACTTGGAAAATTAATTTAGTTTTGTTATCGCGCATTTAAAATGTTCAATAGCAGAAAATGTATTCACCTGAAAAATCTCTTGTGGTTTAACGGAAATTCGATATTCTGTCTCTATCTCTTATCATGATCAATAAGCGATGAGTAAACGGAACATACAAAAAAAAAGTGAGGAAGAAGAAGAAGAAGGGGGTGAAAAGGATGAGAAAAAAAAATTAATTCGATTCTCCAAGTTAACTTGTAATTTGAGTTGAAGATTAGTTATACGGAAGTCGAATCAATGAGAATTTGACCCAGCATTGCCAGAGGAAATTGTCGACGGTGGCACGAGAGATTATTACACGTTCATCACACAGAGCCCCTCTGCCTTCAAATTGCAAAAGTTAAGGAAAGACACAATAATTTTGCTTTTCTTTATCCATCAAATTTTATTTAAAAGGGAAAAATTGTTAAATTTAAAATTTGTATAAATTTTCTTTTTTAAAAATAAATTACTAAATTGGGGAAAAATGGTTCCACATTTTTTCAAACCATTGTGGACAAAATTTTTCGTATGTTTATAACTGAAATTGTTTCTGTTAATTTATTTGCGAATTTCAATAAAATTCTTCACACAAAATCAATTATTTTTATCAATTGTAATTTTTTTTTTTTGCAAAAATTCAATTACTTTTTAAACAAAATTTTAAATAAAGCAATTATTTTTTTTAATATAGTAAATTCTATGTGCGAAAATTCAATTATATTCAATTCAAGAAAATGTCACGAAAAAAATTATTATTATTATTATTATTATTTTAAAAACTCTAAAGAAATTGTTTATGAAATTCAATTATATTCTCGAAATTTTTAATTAAAATTATTTAAGAAACTCTATTATTTAAAACAAAAATTCAAAGAGGCCCTTCAAAAATAATTAAATTAGAATATTCAACAATTTTAACAAAATTCTTCGCGAGAATTTAATTATTTTCCTAAATAAAAAAATTCTTCCAGGGCTCGGATTGTGCGACTTTTTCGACTTTTTTCGACTTTTCTACGGAAATGTGACTTTTTTCGACTTTTTTGTGAAAAGATGCGACTAATTGACTTTTTCAAGATTTTTTTTAGTAAAATGCGATTTAAATTTTTTAAATTTTCAGAAAATTAAAGTTAAAGGAAAAAGTTTTAGTAAAAAAAATGTTCTGTTAAGTTTATTTACAGATTTTTTTCAAATTTTTCAAAAAAACATCAATAACTTCTTTTTGAAATAAATAGTTAACTATTATTTTTCCATAAGAATTAAAATTCTTCAAAAGATTCAAATTCAAACCTTTTTGAAATTAAACTACTTTAAAAAAATTGTTATAAACTCGGAGCAATCGATATCTTCATGTTTTATAATAATTAAAAATGAACGAGTGATAAAATCATTATTTTATATTATAAGATTTTATAAAAAATAGAATTTGAAATTAATTAAATTTCTAAGATGATTTTTTTATTTATAAAGATAATTAAAATTTTGACAATAATTTTACTAAAATTCTTTGCAAAGAATTGAATTTCAAAGAAGAATTTTATTATTTATAATGATAATTGAAATTTTGAACAGATTTAAAAAAAGTGTTTAAATGTAATTGAATTTTGCAGATGAATTTTGATATTTTTTAAAAATAGTTGAAATTGTCGGGAGAATTAAAAAAAAATGTAAATAATTGAATTTCTGCGATGAATTTTCTTATTTTTTAAGATAATTGAATTTTGCAAAGAATTTTGTCAGAACTTTTCAAAACAATTGAATTTCCATGATGAATATTATTATTTATGAAGGTAATGATAATTTTGACGAGAAATTTAACAATTTTTTTAAAAATAACTGAATTTCTGCGGAGAATTTTATTATTTTTGAAAATAAATGAATTTCTTGGATGAATTTTCTTATTTATAAAGATAATTATAAATGTACAGCAATAAATAAATAAATAATTGAAAGTCTGACAAGAATTTTATTAAAATTCTTTGAAAATAATTAAATTTCAGAGAAGAATTTTATTATTTATAAAGAAAATTGAATTTTTGAACAGATTTTTTAAAAAAAATGTTTAAAAGTAATGGTTTTTTGAAGAAGAATTTTGATATTTTTAAAAATAGTTGAAATTGTAGGGAGAATTTAAAAAAATTTGAAAATAATTGAATTTCTGTGATAAATTTTCTTATTTTTTTAAGGTAATTAAATTTGGCAAAGAATGTTATCAGAATTTTTGAAAATAATTAATTTTCCACGATGAATTTTTTTATTCATGAAGATAATAATAATTTTTACGAGAAATTTAACAATTTTTTTTTGAAAATAATTGAATTTCTGCGGAGAATTTTATTGCTTTTGAAAATAAATGAATTTTAGAAAAGAATTTTATTATTTATAAAGATAATTGAAATTATGACAGGCATTTTATTAAATTTTTTTTTAAATAATTGAATTTTGGAAAAGAATTTTATTATTTATAAAAATAATTGAAATGTTGAACAGATTTTTTAAAAAAATGTTAAATTAAAATTTTGCAATGGATTTTATTAAATTTTATGAAATATTATTCCAGATTGTTTGATTTTGAAATTATGACAGGCATTTTATTAATTTTTTTTTAAATAATTGAATTTTGGAAAAGAATTTTATTATTTATAAAAATAATTGAAATGTTGAACAGATTTTTTAAAAAAATGTTAAATAAAAATTTTGCAATGGATTTTATTAAATTTTATGAAATATTATTCCAGATTGTTTAATTATGAAATTATGACAGGCATTTTATTAATTTTTTTTTAAATAATTGAATTTTGGAAAAGAATTTTATTATTTATAAAAATAATTGAAATGTTGAACAGATTTTAAAAAAAAATGTTAAATAAAAATTTTGCCATGAATTTTATTAAATTTTATTAAATATTATTCCAGATTGTTTGATGTTTAAGTATGTGTTGGCGAGAAATGTGATTTCTTTTACAATGTTGACAATTTCGTGTTTCCTTTTTGGCGTTTTTTTCCTAAAATTTAATTCGACTTTTTTCCTACTTTTTTGGAAATTTTCTGCGACTTTTTTTTTCTTTTTTCGTGACTTTTGTTGGGAATTTATGCGATTAAAGCGACTTTTTTTGAGTCTTAAAGACGATCCGAGCTCTGATCTTCGAAAGAATGAAATGAAGACTCTAAAAAAATAAAAAAAAAATTTAGATCTTAAAAAATCAAAACCACTGTATAAAGAGTTCTATATATCTGTATAGCAGAAAGCTCGAAATCTCAGAGAAAGGGCATCGCACTCTGTTGCTTTCAATAATTTGCGAGTCTAATGCGTTTTCCTGTCGGTTTTTGGAGATATACATATACATACCTACAGCCATTTTGAATGTCTGTGAGAATGAAATACAGTGAAAGACGAACAAATTGACACCTATATATATATACATATAAACTCTCATAGCCAAGTGAAATCTTGACTTCTCTGAAAATAGTGAATGAAAGCATCAGGCCGACATTTGAAATCAATGAATAATGCAACTTTTGTGGGTTCTTATCCTCATGAAATCAATCGCTCCCTCTTTTTTCCCCACCCCCTCCACCACCTACTATTCAACATCCTGTTCACTTTACAAATTTATGGACAGTTGAAGGATGTATTCTTCTCTTACATTAATCTTTAATAAGCTCTTGAATCATTATTTAAAATTCAAATGAGAGAATGTGAAATATAATGAATTTAATTGAAGAGGCGTTGAGATAGTTTATTAAATGAATAATAAATATCGAACTTGTTTCTTATGATGATTGTAGAATTAAATTTTCTATGAAATTAAAATTTTATATTTAATTAACCGCCTAATGAATGAACTCCAGTTTTTAAATAAATTAAGACAAATTCTTTGAAAAAAAAAAAATTAATAAAATTTTACTCAAACATTTAATTATTTCCATAACTATTGAAAATTACTTAAAAATTCAATTATTAAAAAATTATTTTAAAATTTCTTCGTGATAATTTAATTAATTTCATAAATAATAAATTTTTCTTCTGAATTCAATTATTATGAATAATAATTATAAATAAAGTTTTAAGAATTTAATTATTAGTAAAAAAGCTCATCGGGGAAATTCAATTATTTTCAGTACAATTTTAATTGAATTCATCGAAAAATGTAATTATTCTGAAAAATTTGATTAAAATTCGTCAAAAGAATTCAATTATTTGAAAATTGTAATTTGACATGGAAATTTATTTTATTTTAAAAATTCAATTACATTTTATAAAGAAATTGTGACATTTTTGAATTTTTCAAGAAAATAATTTAATATTTTTATATTATTTTAATTTTTAAAATTAATTTTACAGACAATCTTAGAAATAATTGACTTTTTTGAGATTAAGTCACTTTTAAAATTGTATTTTTAAGAGAATTGACTGTTTACAAAGACTTTACTGAATAATTTAATTGTTTGAATAGATATGCGCATATTTTAGAAAATAATTCAATTCTCTCATGAAATTTAATTAATATTGTATTAAAAATAATTAAATTTCTCTGAATAATTTTACTACTTAAGAAAATTATTGAATTCTTGCGAAGAATTTTATTAAAAACTTTCAAAAACGTGATCAAATTCTTTAAAAAAATTTCCTTGAATTTTTTTTTTTTAAATACTTCATTTTCTTTAATAATTTTAATTAAAAATTTTGAAAGTAATTGAATTTTATGAAGAATTTCTTTCAACATTTTTAAAATAATCGCTTCTGTTAAAAATTAGAATTAAAAAACTCTATTGTTGAAGTTTATTAAAATTGTTTTTCGATATAGTTGAATTTTGTGTGAAAAATTTTACTATTTATAGAAATAATTGAATTGTTTTCAAAAATTTATTAGAAGTTTGACGTAATAAAAAATAATAAAAATAATAAATAATAAATTAAAAAATAATATAAATAATGAAATAAAAAATAATGTTAATAATAAAAATTGACATATAATAAAATTTGTGACGCGATCTGAAGAAAGGGACCTTAGAAGCAAAAAATTTTAGGTTATGTTTGTAATTTTTTAAATGAAAATACAGAAAATAAATCAACTGTCAATATAAATTATTTATGTTTCAATCTTTATTACAACTAAAGTATTATTTTAATAAACACAGATTTAAATTTGTAACAAGTAAAAAGAAACTTCCAATCAAGAAAAAAGTAATATTAAAATAACCTTAAAATAATTTGCTTCTAAGGTCCCTTTCTTCAAATCGCGTCACATTTTTATAAACAAATTCTGTCACATTTTAATTTTTAAAGAAAATAATTCATTATTTTACAGGAATTTTCTACATAATTTGGAAAATAGTTGAATTTTTAAAATAAATGTTACAGACAATCTTAGAAATAATTAAATTTTTGAGTTTAAATCACTTTTCGAATTATTTTCCAGAGAATTGAATGTTTGCAAAGACTTAATAAATAATTGAAATGTTTTAATGAGGATTTATGCAAATTTCAAAAAAATAATTGAATTCTTTCGTGAAATTTTTTTGAAAATTCTTTTAATTATTCTTTAAAGAATTACTTTAAATTTTTTGCAAATATAAAAATATCAATAATAACGGAATATTTGCTTAATAAGTGAATTTTTTTAATTTTGATTATAAATTTATCTTAACATTTTAATTTAAATTTTTTTTTGTAAAAATAAAAAACTGTCATAGGGAAAATAATTTTTAAAAAAATATGTTTATATGTAAAACTTTTTCAAAGTGAAAGTGTAAAGTAAAGTCTATCAAATATTTCCTCTAATATTTACTTAATAAGTGAATTTTTCAAATTTTGATTGTAAATTTATCTCAACATTTTACTTTTAATTTTCTTTGCTTGTAAAAATAAAAAACTGTCATAGGGAAAATAATTTAAAAAAAATTAAGTTTATATGTAAAACTTTTTCAAAGTGAAAGTGTAAAGTAAAGTCCATCAAATATTTCTTCTATAATGTTCTAATATTTACTTAATAAGTGAATTTTTCAAATTTTGATTGTAAATTTATCTCAATATTTTACTTTTAATTTTTTTTGCTTGTAAAAATAAAAAACTGTCATAGGGAAAATAATTTTAAAAAATAAGTTTGTATGTAAAACTTTTTCAAAGTGAAAGTGTGAAGTAAAGTCCATCAAATATTTCTTCTAATATTTACTTAATAAGTGGATTTTTCAAATTTTGATTATAAATTTATCTCAACATTTTACTTTTAATTTTCTTTACTTGTAAAAATAAAAAACTGTCATAGGAAAAATAATTTTAAAAAAAATAAGTTTATATGTAAAACTTTTTCAAAGTGAAAGTGTGAATTAAAGTCTATCAAAGTGAAAATGAATGTAAAAAATAAAGTCTATCAAAGTGAAAATGAGAGTTAAAATTAAAATCTATTAAAGTGAAAATGAAAGTAAAAATTAAAATCTATAATAAGTGAAAAATTAAATTTCAAAGACACGACAAATTTTTCCACCCTCTCGGTGCCCTACAAAAATATTATTCAGGCGTAAAATTCAAAATCCAATATTCTCCGGTTACGTAAAAAAAAAATATATCCAAGCCAAAGTATCAAATAAATCGATATGGAAAAAAAACAGGAATAATGTACGAAGGCACATGACCGAATTTCATGAGAAATAAACCCTAAAGGTTGGTGTTGTCCACTCGCTCCTTCTGATTCCGTCAATTCGTAAAAAACGAATGTCTCGAAGAAATTGGAAAGTATTCTAAGCGCCTTGAGGCGTTTCGTTAAAGTAGAAAGAATAATCATAAATATAAAGGGTGAATTTGCTCTTATCAGCGAGGAAATCGAGTATAGCCTTCGATCTTCTATCCCTATAAACAGCACAAGACTTGATAGAAAATGCGAAGGGTTCGGGGGAGGGGAGGGGAGGGGGGAGCTATTGGTGATTCTCGCTTCAAGTTTTATCGCGACTCATAAACCGTTTTGCTCAAGAATCATTTCGTATTTAACGCACACTTGACCGGGACACATTTCGTGCGGTAATGTCATTTCGTATATATATATACTCTTTTTTCTTTCATTTTTTTTCCTTTTTTTTCTTCTTTTTTTTCTTTTTTTTCCTCTTTTTTTTGTTCAAGAAAAATTTGTATTTTATGTGACACGACGAAGATACTAGTGCGACATTAAATGTAGATATAACAGCCACGTTTTCTATATACGCATTAGTCTCTTGATGGAATTTGAAGACCGTCGCGGAACATTTTATTGAATGACATTACGATTTTAAGGGCTGACATGAAAAATCACTATCGACAAAACACGTAACAAAAAGAAAAATTTTACTAAAATTATTATTTTGATTAAAAAAAAAAAAAAAGGAGACACGAGCAAAAAGTTAATGGATCTTTTTTGGAAATTAACGACAGTTGAAAAAGTTATTAGACATAAAATTATTCGATAAAATTATTTGAATGAAAAAGGAGACGCAAAAAAAAAATTAATGGATCTTTTGGGAAATTAACGATATAAAAAAAAATTGGAAAAAAAATTATTAGACATAAAATTGTGGGATAAAGGAAAATCTATTTGATTCACACTGAAAAAAAAATTTATTTGATTCAAATAACCGATTATTTGGCTATAATCAAATAAATATTTACTTGAATCAAATAATTTTTATTTGAATCAAATAAATTTTATTTGAATAAAATATTTCAGTATTTGAAGCAAATACTATTTAATTGATTGAAATAAAAATTATTTGATTCAAGTAAATATTTATTTGATTCAAGTAAATATTTATTTGATTATAGACGAATAATCGGTTATTTAAATCAAATAAATTTTTTTTCAGTGCAGAAAACAAATTACTTGTTTATTTTGTGTCACATAAATATTTACTCGACACAAATAATTTTTATTTGATAAAATAGGTAATTAATTATTATATTAATAATTTATTAAATTTATTAAATACAATTTTTTTAAGTTTAAATACAATATAATTGATTCAAGGGAATATTTATTTAAAAATAGATAAGAAATCGGCTATTTGAATAAAAAAAAATTTTTTTTGGTATTACTTGTCCATTTTTAAATAACTAATTACCTGATTTTTATTATTAGGTAAAATTGTAAATAATAATATTTTTATTGATTTCAAATAATTATCTAAATTTTAGAATTAAATTATATTTTCTTCAAATACTGAAATTTTGGTTCTAATACAATTTTCTTTAGTTTAAATATAATTTACTTGATTCAAGTAAATATATATTTAAAAATAGGTAAGAAATTGTTTACTTGAATCAAGAAAACATTGTTCGATAAAAAAAATTATTTGAATAAAAACAGAGACAAATAAAAAAATTAATTAACCTTTTTGGAAATTAACGATGTTTGGAAAATTATTAGATATCAAATTATTCCGGAAAACAAAATTTATTTGATTCAAATAAAAAATTACTTGTTTATTATATATCAAGAAAATATTTATTCGACTCGAATAATTTTATCTAATTAAAGTGGTAATTAATTATGTTAATTATTTATTAAATACAATTTTTTTAGTTAAAATATAATTTAATTGATTCAAGGAATTATTTATGTAAAAATCGATAAATCGGTTATTTGAATACAAAATTTTTTTTCTTGGTATTACTTGTCCATTTTTAAATAAATTAATACCTGATTTTTATTATTAAAAACAATTATAAACAAAAATAATTTAATTACTGAAACTTTGGTTCAAATAGATTTTTTAGATCAAATATAATTTAATTAACTCAAGAGAATTTTTTTTTGGTATTATTTGTCCATTTTTAAATAAATAATTACCTGATTTTTATTATTAAAAAAAATTATAAACAAGAATAATTTAATTACTGAAATTTTGGTTCAAATAGAATTTTTTTTAGTTCAAATATAATTTAATTAATTCAAGAGAATATTTACTTAAAAATAAAAAAGAAATCTGTTATTTGAATAAAAAAAAAAATTTTCCTGTATTGTCCATTTTTAAATAAAAAATTACCCGATTTTTATTATTATATAAAACTATAAATAATAATAATTCAATTGATTTTAAATAATTGCCTAAGTTTTAGAATTAAATTATATTTGCTTCAAATACTGAAATTTTGGTTCAAATAGAATTTTTTTTAGTTCAAATATAATTTAATCGACTCAAGGGAATATTTATGTAAAAATAGATAAGAAATCTGTTATTTTAATCAAAACAAAAAAATTTCCGTGTATTGTCCATTTTTAAATAAATATTTACCCGATTTTTATTATTAAATAAAATTAAAAACGAAATAATAATTTAATTGCTTTTAAATAATTATTTAAATTTACGAATTAAATTATATTTGCTTCAAATACTAAAATTTTGATTCAAATGCAATTTTTGTTAGTTCAAGTATAATTTATTTGATTCAAGTATAAATATTTATTTGAAAATATACAAGAAATCGGTTATTTGAATCAAAAAAATTTTTTCGGTTGTTTACTTGTCTATTTTCAAATAAATAATTACTTGATTTTTATTATTAAATAAAATATTAATTAATAATAATTTACCTAATACTTAATTAGTAATGATTTAATTAATACTTAATTAATAATGATTTAATTAATACTTAATTAATAATGATTTAATTAATACTTAATTAATAATTAAATTATAATGATTAGATTAATAATTAATTAATAATTAAATTATAATGATTTGATTAATAATTAATTAAATTAAATTTATATTTAACAATAATAAAATGAAATTAATAAATTAATGTTAATATTAAATAATATTATTAAATATTTAATTATTAATTCCACTTAGTATTAATTATTTATATAAATACCCGAAAATTATTTTTTATTTATATTTTATCAATCATTTAAATCGAATAAATTGTATTTGAGACAATAATTTCAGTACATTGAAGAAAATAGCACTTAATTGACGGAAACAAAAATTATGTAAGAAAAATAAATATTTATTTTACACTAGACAAGTTTTTGCATTAATTAAATAAAGTATTATTAGTTTTATTTCGATTTCTTACAAGTTTGGCGTCAATATCTAGATAAATAATAAAGTAAATAAGAATTGTATTAAAAATGTAATTTGAATTTTCCCGCTGAACGGACCCATTGATTACAGTGGTTGGCGATGGTGGCAGCACTGCTTGCTACGACGTTCACACGCCACGCCAAATCACTTGACTGTCATGGCGTTGGTAGAAGAACGATTGACACGTGTTGGAAAAATCCATCAATTTTGGTGTAAATCCTATCGCATATCATGAATATTTTACGGTAATTAACATTTCCTTATCGTAAACAATTATTTTATTGTAAAAGTTATATATTAACTAGATTAATATTATTAATATATGGTTATTATGGTAGTTATTAGAGATATGATGAATAATAGTGATATTTCTGTAGAAAAGTAAATGTACATGTCAATTTTGGTCGGAATGAAATTTTCTCGAATCGCACACATTTTGTCGAATACTGTCAATATTTTTCTATAATTGAGATTATATTTGGCCATATAATGGATATTTTTCTATAATAACAATGAAAATTAGAAAAATACTAGTAAATATATTCAATTGTAATATTTTGCGTCTAACCTCAAAAAATTGCAAAGAGCCATCTAGCGGCGAAAAGATTAACTTTTATCCACTTTCTTCGTATTATTACCGACGGGTGGTTTTGTTTTGAAAAATTCCGAAACGTAGTTTGACATTTTTTTTAGACAAAAAAGATAATAGATGTGCAATTAGAAGTAATTAAATGTAGCGCGTAAAAAAAAAGGTAAATCGACGAATACAAATTTAGAAAAAAGTAAATTGAAATTGTTTTTTTGTTCGCAGATTCGAAAGAAAATTACCATTGTCATCATTTTTTATTGAATTGAACAAAAAACTGCCGAGTGAGGTTATGTTATTGAAATATTCAGTGTTTTCGATGCGGAAAAATGCGGCAAAAAAAAAACTATTTTGCAAAACACAAATTTACTGATGAGTTCCAAAACTGTCAAGTGAGGTTATGTTATTAAAATATTCAGAATTTTGATGGGAAAAAGATGGAAACTATTTTACAAAATTATTGATGAGTTCCGAAACTGCCAAGTGGAGATTATGTTATTAAAATATTCAGACGGTGGCAAAAAAACCTGGAAACTATTTTACAAAATTATCGACGAATTCAGGAATTTGAAGTACATCATCAAATTTTCGGTGAGTCCAAAACATGAATATTTCTACGATGTTAATTTTTTGGGGTGAGTTCTATAAAATGATATTTCTAGGAAGTAAATTCTAATTTAGTTCCATAAATTTTTTTTTTTTTTGCGTAATACATTTTAAAAAGAATTTCTCTAAAGAGAAAAATGAAAAAACTGGGTCGTCAGAGAGAAACGCGCTAAAATGACTAATTTTCCTTTTAGAATGAGTTATTTATTTCTTTCAACTCATTTTCACGAGTTGAACTGCACTAGATTCGCTAAAGGTAGATGTGTAATGTAATATTCACGAGAGGGTCAGTACGCTTGAAGCGAAGCTTGTTCGACACAGTAGACGATCCCGCTGGCCGGATAATACTTTGAAAATATTTAACTTCCCCCTTTTTTTTTGCACAAATGAAAATGAATAATTTAAAAAAAGAAAATCCAATCTTAAATTCTTTGTCACTTTTACATTAATGTAGAAAGGAGAAAATATTTCTATATTTGAAATTTACATTCTTCATTTTTATTTTCTATTTTCTATTTTGAATTCTTGCAATGCGTTAGACGCGAAAAATTCTCTCAAGTGTTTACTTTTCAACACTGATTTTTATTCCATTTGGCGAAAAATTATTATTTGCCTTTCCAGCTTGAAATCAAAAGGTCGTATTTTTATTCGCGTATGACAGAATTTCATCTCGATGGGGGAGAAAGTGACATTTATTTTTCCCCTTTTGTGGAGGTTTATTTTTTGTTTCGAGTTTAAAGGAAAAAAGAGTGCGACGAGGAGAGGGGGCGATTTCCAGAAATAAAATAAGCTTTTAAATTATTATTTAATTTGGAATGATGGAAAGGAGAAATTAAATGGACTAATTAGAAGGGCAATGGATGTGTATTTTAGTTGATTTTAAATTGTACATTGAGAATATGTTAATGGTAAAATAGATAAATATTGAGATTGCACTTGGCTTTTGAAGTTTATGGAGACAGTTGAGGGAAATTGCAAGGAAGCACTTTCATTAAGAATTGAAAGCCAGAGCTTCGATCTCTGTTACTTTTGTCTTTGAGTTAAGAATCTCATATAAAGGGATTTACTTACTGTTGGAAAGCGGTACTGTAGAATGAATAATGCCTCAAACTTTCAAAGAGATATTTTTTCTTTTTTTTTGCTTCCAAAAAACTAAAACGTGTCTGCGACGTTTACTACTTTTCTATTTTTCTTTCTACTCCCCGCACGAGTTTTGGATTTGAAAAACAATTTTAAAAATATATTTCCTGTTTGATTTTTTAAACTAACTTGCTTTCAAGAAAATGGAAATTTATTTTAAAAGAGAAAAAAAGTTCTTTTTATTTCTTTAAATAAGAAAGAAAAACTTTTTTTTTTATTCGATCAATCGTAAAATTTTCAACTTGAAACTTTTTTAACCCCATGAGAAAGAAACGGAAAATTTTTACTGTTCTCAGTTCAGTGAACTGAATAGAAAAAAATAGAGAAAATTTTCCTATATTTTTATTGGATATTTGAATAATATTTTAGAGTTTTGTGTAAATTATTGGAGGAGTAATAAAAATAGGTAAATATAGGCGGTGAAAATAGAAATAAAAATAAAGGAAACGAAGGTTTGTGAATATTGAAAATATTTATTTACACTCTACATAAAATTGTAACATTTATGAAAATTTTTAAATAACTAACAAATTAATTCGGCTTTAAAAATTTAATTCTACGTTTTGAATTAATTTCAATTGATCTCAACTAAATTATTAAATAAAGGGAAGGAAAATTTATTCAAATAAATAATAAAACAAAATAATTTAATTATATAAACAACTTAAAAAAATAAATTGACGAAAATGGATATTTTTTCAAAATTGTTTAAACAATTTCCTACTTTTGCAATTAAATTAAAAACAAAGTACAGAGAGGAATAAATTTTAGGTTGAGAAAAAAAATAATTCTCTCGAGAAATATTTATTTTTCACAAAATGCGTTTCGCGGAGAATAAAATCGTGATATAAAACAGATTTCGATACTCCCAGGACGAAGCTTTCAAAATTGGTACGTCTCTACAAAAGAGAGCCTTAGCCTTTACTGAGTTTGTTTTATGTCTCGCAAGCGATACAATCAGAGACGCGTGTATATATATATACACATTGTGAATAAGAAAAGTAAAAAAAAGTATAAAATGAAATTTATTTTCTCTCAAAAGAATACAGTTTGTTTTGCTTATGAAACAATCAGTTTACTAAAGAAAAAAGTCTATGACTGAGAGAGCATGAAATCTTTTACAAACTTGTTTGGAAAATAACCCCCGACGACAATACTAGCTTTTAGAAAATTATTTTTACAATAATAATAATAATAATAATAAAAGGAAAATGAAAAAGAAAAATTATAAAGTTTTTGCAAAATGTGAAAAAGTGAAGGGAAAGAAATTTTAAAGTTAAAAATGTATTCTTTGGAAATTTTTTTTTAGAAAGTTTTCTCTATTATTTTTTTTAAAATAATTTTTATAATAAACCGAAGATAATAAAAATTTTTTTGATTCAAATAACAAATTACTTGTTTATAACATATCGAATAAATATTTACTCGAATCGAATAATTTTTATTTGATAAAAATGGTAATTGGTTGCTGTATTAATAATTTATTAAATTCAATTTTTTTATGTTAAAATATAATTTAATTGATACAAGCGAATATTTATTTGAAAATAGATAAGAAATCGGTTATTTGAATCAAAAAAATTATTTTCGTTGTCCATTTTGAAATAAATACTTTCCCCGATTTTTATTATTAAATAAAATATTAAATGGAATTATAAATTAAATTTATAAATAATAATAATAATTTAATTGATTTTAAATAATTATCTAAATTTTAGAATTAAATTATATTTGCTTAAAAAAATAAATGGTATTTTTAGAATGATTTTTCTATTATTTTTTAAATTATTTTTCATAATAAACAGAACATAATAAAAAAAATTTTTTTATTCATAACTTGTTTATTATCAAAGTAATTACTATCTTCACTCTGGAGACATTTTTTTTTACTTAAAAATATAAGTAGCCAATTAACAAAAATATACTTGAATTAGGCATATTTTATATAATTAAATGTAATTTTTATTGAATCAAAACTTATTATTTTTTATTGAAAGATAATTTTTAATTGGCTGTGTGTGACAAAGATAATTATGTTTGATTCAAAAATATTGTTTTCTGAGTTTTGGATCAGGTAATTTTTATTCGAATAAAATAAATTTTATTTGAACCAATACTTTTTTAGTATTTAAAGCAAATATTGCGGGAAAGTGTAAAATAAATAAATACGATTTAGTTGATTGAAATAAAAATTAATTGACACGAGTAATTATTTTTTTTGATAATAGACAAAAATTCGCAATTATTTGAATTAAATAATTTTTTTTTTCAATGTTTCTATTAAAACTATTTATTTTATTTGATTAATATTAATATTATTATTATTATTATTATTATTATTATTATTATTATTATTATTATTATTTTTATTATTATTATTATTATGATTATTATTATTATTATTTCAATTTTTGAAATTATTAAAATATTTACTTTTGAGTTTTTTTTTATTTTTATTTACTTTTTATTAAATTTTTTTATTTCATTTCCGAAGAGTTCAAACCTTACAACTGACGTGGAAAAAAATTACTTTTCCTTTTCTTTTTAATTCCATTTATATTGCAAATAAATATCATGAAAGACATTTAATGGAAAAATATTTTAACAAATGTTACAAAACTGGGGGAAAAAAAATTCTTGTTAAGATAGTTTTTTTTTTGAAAAATAAAATTAAAATCTATACGAAATAGTGAGTTAAAAATTGTAAAGGAAAATTTACAAGCGTAAAAAGTGTATTTTGAATAGTTGATGGAATATACACAGTTGCGAGAGAAGTAAAAATGACGGGAGAAATTTTACAAATGTCAGTAGCAAAGGCGCTGGACCATGAGTAGTAAGGGAAAAATAAACAGTTTTATTCATAACAGCCAGACGCAAATGGCTCTCTGAAATGTTATATATATATAGTCGTCGACGACTTTAGACGGAAGTCGAGATCTTATTTTTCCGGAAAAGGCTCCTTTCGTCACTGGTTTTCTTTCAAAAAAATTGCGTTCAACTGTATATTTCCTTTGTGCTCCTTATTCTATATCTTGAGCTTATGCTCTTGTAAATTCACACATATGAATTTTTAAAATGACTTTGATAACTGGAAGTTTGTATTTTAACTGTTTCGGTTGTTAAAAATATCTTCCTTTTTTTGCTGTAGCTTTAGTTTGATTTAAATTTAAATTTCTAATTATTGAAATTGAAATTAAATCGAAATTATGGAAATAAATTAAAATTATTATTTAATTAGTAATTCATATTTATTAATTTATTTAATTTATTAATTTACTAATTTATTTAATTTATTAATTTATTGATTTATTAATTTATTAATTAATTAATATACTAATTTATTTAATTTATTAATTTATTGATTTATTAATTTATTAATTTTTTAATTTATTTAATTTATTAATTTATTATATTTAACTATATTTAAAAACGACTTTTAAATTTGAAATTAATTTTTGTTTTAATTTAAATTATAGAACAAAAATTAATATTTAAATTTTACTTATTCGAAAATTGCAGTTATTTCTTATTTTTAAATGAATTTTTCGTTTTTCATTCAAATAATGAAGAGTGGAAAAAAATGCGATGGAAAAAAAAATTGTATAAATATTAGTCGATACTTTTCCGTTTACGATAGTTTGAATATATATGTATTTTTTTTAGGTTAAAGTTGTTTTTATTTTTTTATTATTCTCACTAAAGAGAAGATTTTTAAACTGCAGTGTGAAGGAACATGAATTGTTTATGACATGAAAAAAATACACCATATATGCTTATGTCCACGTCATTTTATTGAACTCTTGAAGGCACTTATGCGCATAAAACTTGCAAATTACCTCCGGCCTTTTCTACTTTCTTTCATAGTTTTTCCCCTTAAAAAAATTTTTTACGATCGTTTAACGACTTTCACAAAAGATGCGTTTGTTCATTTTCAGCTATTTGAGAAGCGTAGGAAGAAAAATCATTTTTTTCCAATAGAGTTTGAATTTTTTTTCTATTATTCTACACTTACTCTAATTTCTGTTTTCTTTTAAATTCGAAAATTCATTTTCTTGTGCAGGCTTCGCACTCTTCTACTAAAAGCTACTATTTGCTACTTTTTTGATACGAGGCTACTTTTTGGCTACTTTTTTGAGCCTAATGCTACTAAAAGCTACTTTTCTCAACAAATAGTGTTAAAACTAAAATCGTTAATGAAAAACGACCGCCAATAAGATAATAGGAAATAATTTTACCAACATTTACTCTATTGAATTGAACAAATTTTTTAAAAAATTTTTTCAATTTTTCAAAAAACAATCTTGACTGTTCATAATTATAATTGAAAAATTTGATTAATTCAATTTCATTAAAATTTATTGATACTAATTGAATTTGTGCAAAGAATTTTACTATTTATAAAAGTAATTGAATCCTTCAAAAGAATGTTATTACATATTTATGAAAATAATTAAATGTTTGCGTAGAATTTTATTAACATTTTTGAAAATAATTGAATTGTAGAGAACAATTTAATTATTTATAAAGATAATTGAAATTTCGGGGAATTTCAAAAAAATGTTAAATATAATTGAATTTCTGCGAAGAATTATGTTACATTTGAAAATAGATGTATTATTTTTTTAATTTTATGGAAATTTATGAAAAGAATTGAATTCTTATGAGGAATATTTTTCAAAAATAATATTTAAAAGAATTTAGTAAATCGGAAAAATTTTGGTATTTATGAAAATAATTGAAATAATTGAATTCCTTAGACAAAATTTAAGAAGCACATTACTTTTTTAATTATCTACATGCTTTGCTAAAAAAACTAATTTTATAAAAAATTTAAAAAACCGAAATTCTTAAAATTCATCTGTTTCCACTTATTTTTCTAGTTTTGCTTCTTTATTTTTGGGTTTTTGAGAACCACTTTACTTTTTTAATTATCTACATGCTTTGCTAAAAAAACTAATTTTATAAAAAATTTAAAAATCCGAAATTCCTAAAATTCATCTTTTTTTACTTTTTTATCTAATTTTGCTTCTTTATTTTTGGGTTTTTGAGAACCACTTTACTTGTTTAATTATCTACATGCTTTGCTAAAAAAACTAATTTTATAAAAAATTTAAAAAACCGAAATTCCTAAAATTCATCTTTTTTTACTTTTTTATCTAATTTTGCTTCTTTATTTTTGGGTTTTTGAGAACCACTTTACTTTTTTAATTATCTACATGCTTTGCTAAAAAAACTAATTTTATAAAAAATTTAAAAAACCGAAATTCTTAAAATTCTTCTGTTTCCACTTATTTTTCTAGTTTTGCTTCTTTATTTTTGGGTTTTTGAGAACCACTTTGCTTTTTTAATTATCTACATGCTTTGCTAAAAAAACTAATTTTATAAAAAATTTAAAAAACCGAAATTCTTAAAATTCTTCTGTTTCCACTTATTTTTCTAGTTTTGCTTCTTTATTTTTGGGTTTTTGAGAACCACTTTACTTTTTTAATTATCTACATGCTTTGCTAAAAAAACTAATTTTATAAAAAATTTAAAAAACCGAAATTCCTAAAATTCATCTTTTTTTACTTTTTTATCTAATTTTGCTTCTTTATTTTTGGGTTTTTGAGAATCACTTCACTTTTTTAATTATCTACATGCTTTGCTAAAAAAACTAATTTTATAAAAAATTTAAAAAACCGAAATTCTTTAAATTTATCTGTTTCCACTTATTTTTCTAGTTTTGCTTCTTTATTTTTGGGTTTTTGAGAACCACTTTGCTTTTTTAATTATCTACATGCTTTGCTAAAAAAACTAATTTTATAAAAAATTTAAAAAACCGAAATTCTTAAAATTCATCTGTTTCCACTTATTTTTCTAGTTTTGCTTCTTTATTTTTGGGTTTTTGAGAACCACTTTACTTTTTTATTTATCTACATGCTTTGCTAAAAAAACTAATTTTATAAAAAATTTAAAAAACCGAAATTCCTAAAATTCTTCTGTTTCCACTTATTTTTCTAGTTTTGCTTCTTTATTTTTGGGTTTTTGAGAACCACTTTGCTTTTTTAATTATCTACATGCTTTGCTAAAAAAACTAATTTTATAAAAAATTTAAAAAACCGAAATTCTTAAAATTCATCTGTTTCCACTTATTTTTCTAGTTTTGCTTCTTTATTTTTGGGTTTTTGAGAACCACTTTACTTTTTTAATTATCTACATGCTTTGCTAAAAAAACTAATTTTATAAAAAATTTAAAAATCCGAAATTCCTAAAATTCATCTTTTTTTACTTTTTTATCTAATTTTGCTTCTTTATTTTTGGGTTTTTGAGAACCACTTTACTTGTTTAATTATCTACATGCTTTGCTAAAAAAACTAATTTTATAAAAAATTTAAAAAACCGAAATTCTGAAAATTCTTCTGTTTCCACTTATTTTTCTAGTTTTGCTTCTTTATTTTTGGGTTTTTGAGAACCACTTTGCTTTTTTAATTATCTACATGCTTTGCTAAAAAAACTAATTTTATAAAAAATTTAAAAAACCGAAATTCCTAAAATTCATCTTTTTTTACTTTTTTATCTAATTTTGCTTCTTTATTTTTGGGTTTTTGAGAACCACTTTACTTTTTTAATTATCTACATGCTTTGCTAAAAAAACTAATTTTATAAAAAATTTAAAAAACCGAAATTCTTAAAATTCTTCTGTTTCCACTTATTTTTCTAGTTTTGCTTCTTTATTTTTGGGTTTTTGAGAACCACTTTGCTTTTTTAATTATCTACATGCTTTGCTAAAAAAACTAATTTTATAAAAAATTTAAAAAACCGAAATTCTTAAAATTCATCTGTTTCCACTTATTTTTCTAGTTTTGCTTCTTTATTTTTGGGTTTTTGAGAACCACTTTACTTTTTTAATTATCTACATGCTTTGCTAAAAAAACTAATTTTATAAAAAATTTAAAAAACCGAAATTCCTAAAATTCATCTTTTTTTACTTTTTTATCTAATTTTGCTTCTTTATTTTTGGGTTTTTGAGAACCACTTTACTTTTTTAATTATCTACATGCTTTGCTAAAAAAACTAATTTTATAAAAAATTTAAAAAACCGAAATTCTTAAAATTCATCTGTTTCCACTTATTTTTCTAGTTTTGCTTCTTTATTTTTGGGTTTTTGAGAACCACTTTACTTTTTTAATTATCTACATGCTTTGCTAAAAAAACTAATTTTATAAAAAATTTAAAAAACCGAAATTCCTAAAATTCATCTTTTTTTACTTTTTTATCTAATTTTGCTTCTTTATTTTTGGGTTTTTGAGAACCACTTTACTTTTTTAATTATCTACATGCTTTGCTAAAAAAACTAATTTTATAAAAAATTTAAAAAACCGAAATTCTTAAAATTCTTCTGTTTCCACTTATTTTTCTAGTTTTGCTTCTTTATTTTTGGGTTTTTGAGAACCACTTTGCTTTTTTAATTATCTACATGCTTTGCTAAAAAAACTAATTTTATAAAAAATTTAAAAAACCGAAATTCTTAAAATTCATCTGTTTCCACTTATTTTTCTAGTTTTGCTTCTTTATTTTTGGGTTTTTGAGAACCACTTTACTTTTTTAATTATCTACATGCTTTGCTAAAAAAACTAATTTTATAAAAACCCGCCACTGCAGTGCGAGTACAACTCGCACTTGTCCAATTTTTTTTTACTATTTTCTCTTTTTTATTTTTGGCTTTACTATTCGTTTTTTTACTATTTTTGTCTTTTTTCTTAACTATTCGTTTTTTCCTATTATTTTATTACTATTTTTGTCTTTAGTGTTCTTTTTTTAAAAAAAGTTTTTTATAATATTCTTTAATTTTTTTTTGTCATCGCGGCTACTATTTCCTTCTTTTTCTTGTCATCGCGGCTACTATTTCCTACTTTTTTTAAACTCATAATGGAGTGCGAAGCCTGCTTGTGTGAAAATGATTTTTTTTTGTTACAGTTTTTTTATTGTAATTAAATTTTATTAGTTTTATGAAAATTTATTAATTTTTCTTTGTACATTTTAATTGGTAAAAATATTTATTAATTTTAATAAATTTTCTTCGAATTAAATAAATTTTTTTTTTACCTGACTAGTTGTGAATGCTTCGAATTCGGTTTCAGTGTAAGCCACTTCCGTGTCGCCTTCATATGTACTATTGTCGCTAATAGCAAAGCCCAAAAGGCATATCTAAAACAAAAGAAATTAAAATCTATTAAAATTTTTGTTTTCTATTTTACTAAATTCGAGAATTTAAATTTATTTTTCCATCATTTAATTTACCCAAAAGTGGTTTTAATTATTACTTCAAGGTTTCCCCTTTAATTTAAAATCATCGACGTTAAATAATCGAAATAAATGGAAATTCTCGAATTTAGAAAAATAAGAAATAAAATAAACTAAAAGAAATAATTGAAGTTGCTAGTGAAAATATTTCGAGTCGGATAAATGTTTCTTTTTTTTTTCTTTGCCTCTTGTACATGTGTCGAAAAAAGTAAGAAAACCCATTTATATTTGCTCATTTTTCTGGGGAGAAAGTAGAAAAACTATTTTCGAGATACATACAAACCAAAGTGTTGTATTTGCGAATGCTATCACGCTTTCTTGAGAAGCACGTACAAAGCGGATAAAAGAAAAAGTGGTCTAATTTAATTTTATAGCCACGAAACTCCTAGAAAGCAGGCATTTCAACTCGAGAGACAAACCTTCCGAAAATATATACACTCGAGTTGATTTCAAGTTTTGTACATGTCTGCATTCGATTTAGTACACAGAAAAATGTTTATTGCAAATGACTAAATATTTACAATCTTTCTTTCTCTTTCTTTCTCTCGAGACGATTTTTATTATTTACTCGAAAATTCAAATTTAATTTTTCAACGCTTTATTTTCTGTTTTTTTTTTTAAATTTATCGCAACTCTAAGTGACGTAGTCAATCAACTTTGTACGTTTACACCTCTCACAATTTTAATTTGTCGTTTTCTTTTCTCATTAAAAAAAAAATTAGTAGTGCGAAAGGTTTTCAAAAGAGTTTAAAATTTTATTTCGTTTTTATGTATTTTTTATCTTATTTTTACTTTATTTTTATAATTTTTTTATTTTGATATATTTTTTACTTTATTTTTATAATTTCTTTATTGTTATGTATTTTTTACTTTATTTTTATAATTTTTTTATTTTTATATATTTTTACTTCATTTTTATTATTTTTTTTTGTTTTTGAAAAGAATTTCTTGGAATTTTGCCTGAAGAAATTGGAAGAAAAAACTTTTTCTAATTGTAAACTTAATTTTTTCAGAATAGTTGGCTATTCAAAATATAATTCTAGAACAACTCACTTTATTTACAAAAAAGAGAGAGAGAGAGAGAAAGCTTTATTAAATAAAAAATGTTTTTCCATTAAATGTCCGAATGGTCAATTAAAAGTTGATATAAAGAAGCTCGAGGCTATTTTTATAAAAATAAATGAGAAAATATTTTTTGCAGTTTATTTATCGTAAATGAAGATAAAAAATGTTTCGTTTAAATTATATATTCTGTTTTCCTTTAATGGGAAAAGTGAGTTAAAATTTAGCTAAAGTAAATTAGAGTAAAAAATTGTAGAATAAAATTTTTAATAAGGAAAAATGTTTTATATAAAATATAAATTAGATAATATAATAATAGTAATTGTTGTTATTGTAAAATAAAGAGTAGAATAATAATATTGTAATATAATAAAAATACTATTAATAGTAATAATAATTAATAATATTAATTAATAATAATAATAATAATAATAATAATAATAATAATAATATTTGAAAAATATTTAACGAAAATATTAGTAAATTTCTTGCGGTACATTCTTGGCCTTAATTGTTCCGACAAAGAGGGTAAAATCGTTGAGCGTCAAAGGAGTGAAGTGGTTGAATCGTAACGACAAAGTACTTTTGCTCCGTTATTTCTCTTTGCCGCTAGCATCGACATTTGCTCCAAGGAAATTGAAGCAAAAAAAAAAAATAAAATAAAAAAATAAAATAAAAATAAATAATAAAAATAGCCCAAGTAAAGCGACGCTTTCAACGATTCCTAAAGCTTCTCTTTCTCTCTCGCTCTATCGCCACATAAACTCCAAGTGGAATTAAGTGTCAAAGGAATAATAATTTTATAGTCTGTAAAACTTATACCTTTTGGAAATTTCGAGGCTAATTTTCAAAGAACATTCGAGATAATATAAATATTTAGCAAATATTTGTCATGATTTGTAAATTTTTGGTAAATATTAGAAAATATTTGGGAAATATTAGTAAATATTTGGTAAATATTAGAAAATATTTGGAAAATATTAATAAATATTTAGAAAATATTTGGGAAACATTAGTAAATATTTGGTAAATATTAAAAAATATTTGGGAAATATTAGTAAATATTTGGTAAAGATTCATAAAAATTTGTAAATATTTCTTAAATAATTGTAAACGTTTGGAAATGATCAATTATCAAATAAATATTTACTTGAATAAAATAATTTTTAATTAAATCAATAATGTCGTATTTGTCTGAAGTACTGAGATTATTTATTATTATTCAAATATACTTTAATTGAATCAAATTAAAAATTATTTCTCTCAAGTAAATATTTATTTGCAGAGATTTAATTATGTTCAATAAAAAAAAATTCTCGTCAAAATTTCAATTACCTTTAAAAATAGTAAAATTCTTCTACAAAATTCAACGATTTTCGTAAATAATAAAACAAATTCACAGGAATTAAATTGTTTACAATTTTTTAAAAAATTTCTTCGTAATATTATAATTAGTTTAATTTTTGATAATAATTATTTTTATAAAGAACACAATTTTTTTTTACAGATATTCAATTATTTTCATGAATAATAACACTCATTATAGAATTTCAATTATTTTTAATACAATTCTAACCGAATTTCACGAAAAATGTAATTTGATGTATAAATTTTTATTAAAATTCGTCAAAAGAATTCAATTATTTAATAATTTTTTCTGAAAAAATTCTTAATGAGAATTGAATTTTAAAAAACGTTCGTTTATTTAATAATTTTTTTATTTTTGTATTTAAATTTTAAATAATTGAAGTCTTCTAGAATTTTCTAATAAAAATTGATTTGAAAATAAATTTCAGTTCAAATTTTAGATAATCATTAAATATTTAAAAATACTGTAGCATAAATTTTTGTAGTATTAATAATTGTATATTGGGAAAAATTATTGAATTTTTAAACAAAATTAATTCGAGTTTTTGTTTTTTAAATATCTTTTTTTAAGTTTTCGAAATATCGTAATTTCCTAAAATTGTATTTTATTATTTAAGAACATTATAGAAGTCTTGCAACGTATTTTTATTACTTTTTTGAAAATGTTCCTAAAGTTTTGAACGTTCAAATCAACGACAATTTTTTTACTTCTAATTTGCATTTCTATAGAAAAAAAATTATTTTTAGGTTGAAACAAATTAATTTTAAAATAAATATTGGTTAATTTCGCAATTATTTTTCTTTTTTGGATAGTTATTTTCAAAAACATTTAAGGTGAAACAAAGTTTCATTCATTTGAACGTTCGAAACTTTAACCACTTTTTTTTTTAATAATTTATATCCTGTGATATTTCTTTTTTTAAAAATTGAAATCCTGTAAAGAATATTATTATTATTATTATTATTATTATTATTATTATTATTATTATTTAATGTAAATAATGTAATTTTTACAATGAATTTTTATAACGATGTTTTTATTATAATTTTTTTTTATAATTTTTAGGAAAATAGTAAATTTTAGAAATATTTTAATTTCATTATTTGAAAACAGTTACATTTTTTAAAGAAAATTTAAAATTGTATGAAAATGTAATTTAAATCCTAGGATAAATTTTCTTTTTATACGACAGTAGTTGAATTTTTACAACGATTTTTATTACATTTTTTATAAATAATTGAATTATAGTAAAAATTTGTATTAATTAAATATATTATTGAATTCTTGCGAAGGATATTATTTAAATTTTTGTAAACAGTTCGTGCTCAATATCTTTATGTTTTATAGTAATGAATTTATTATTAAAATTCAAAAGGTTTAAATTTTATTTTCATAAAATCTTAATTCCAATAACAAAATAATAATGATTAAATATTTATTTAAAAAAGAAGTTATTGATGTTTTTGAATAATTTTATAAAATAATAAAATTTGTAAATAAATGTAAAAGAACAGTTTTCTGAGTGTCTAATAATTTTTAGAGTAAATATATTCTCTTTCGGGTCAGGGAAAAAGTTAAACATTTGTCTGGAATTTAGGGCAAAGGCAGGGAATAGCAAAAATAATTTTTTGTGGTAACTTTGTAGTTGGTTTATTTGAGTGAAATCATTTTTTTACAGTGTGTTAAAAGTTTGCAATGTAAATTGGCGAAAATTTATAAAATTCTCACGTTGGTGAAGTTTACAACGTTTATAGTCAACGATTTTAGAAAACAAATATTTTTCTGAGGAAATTGTTATAAATTTTTGTAAAGAAAATTGTACGATTAATTTTTTTAATAATGATTTACAAAAGAAAATATTTTTGAAGAATAAATATTATTTTTTTTCGTTGGAAAATAATTTTTTTCTTTTAATCGTTGATCATAAACGTTGCGAACTTCACCGACGTAAATTCTCAGTTAAAAAGTATATTGATATTCTTAAATTTGGTAGAAATGTATTTCCCCCCACTTTTCTTTTTTAAAAGATGGAAATTTTTTTTTCTTCTCGATCATAAAAGAAATTAGGACAACAATTGCTCCTTTGCGTTTCTTTTAAACGACTGCGAAAGCTCCAGGTGGAAATTTTACGAGAAACGGTCGCGTAAAGAACAATGTGAAGGAGAAAACAAGCATCCGGGGAATTATTTTCTTGTAGATGAGAAATGCCTTGTTTGCACACTCTCTATCTTTCATTCTCTCTCTCTCTCACTCTCTCTCTCTTTTTCTCTCGTTTTCTCTCTCTTTCTCTCTCGTATATACACATCACATCAGTATATTCTTGAGTTCACCTTCTAGCACCTTCAGTTAACCCATGCCGTCGATATGCGTTATTTCAGGCACGTTTTTCCCCCCCGAAAGAACGTCCGGAGAATATTTTTCGATTTAATCGCAATCCGCCCTCAGAGACTTGTAGAGAGATATGTGTGTTTGTGTTTGTGTATGTATGCCGAAAGAAACTGGATTTTCTCCACCCGTTCAAATATGTCGAATCAAATCGTTTCCATTCCCAGCAATATTTTCAGACTTTCTGCAAATGCCACCTTTAGTCCGAGGAACTCAAGAGTTATTTAATCTCGTATTAGAATTTTTTTTTCTCCTCTTTGGAATGTTGAGCTTTTTCTCTAAGACAAATGTAGGATAAAAAAATAAATTTGTTCATCTGGTAGAAATTTAATTTGATAATATTAGGGAAATCTTTTGTTTTTTTTTAGACGAAGGAGAATCTGACGTACACTCGAAAAGAAAAGTTTGTCCTGTGTCGTAATTTCGTGATTTGAAAGAAAAAGAGAAATTAAATTAAAAAATGAATATAATAAATAAATGTAATAAATAAATATAGTAAATAAATATAATAAATAAATATAATAAATAATTATAACAAATGTAATAAATATATAAATATAATGAATATCAAATTAAATTCGTCTTGGTGGAAAGGCGGAGAATTTAATTTCGAACATTTAAAACGATCGAAAGGTGCATTTAAATAAAAATTACAATTTTCCGCGAATAGGAAACAATTGTTACTTTTTTAAAATTTTATTTTTAGGTTATGTTACATAAATAATTTATTATTGCGACAAAAATGTATAATTTTTATTCGAATGTAATTTTAAATTGTTCAAAATGTGGAAAATTAAATTCCTCACGCTTCCAGTGAGAAGAATTTAAAATTTAATGCGACCTTCTCTTTTAAAATAGGAAATTATGACGATGGACTAATTTTTGATCCGATTTGTTTGTCAGATTCTTCCATTAATGTTAATACTTAATTTTAGAGAAATTTATCTTCGGTACAAGAAAAATTTTCCTTCCCCTTGAATTTTTTATCGAAATGGCACGAGACGTGAGACTTTTCGTTAAATAAAAATTAGTTTCCCTTGGGTTTTGAAAATTAGCTTATCAATTATTACGAGAGCGATAATAATTTAGGGCGATTATAATTTAAAATCACGGAAGAAAACAATTATTCCAAGTTAATTTAAAATCCAATTTAAAAAAAAGTAAATTTGTATCTATGAATTAAATAAGGTTTTGAATTTGTAAAGTTAATATAAGATTTGATAGTTGTAAATAAGGTTTAAAATTTTTAGTAAATGAGATTTAACACTTATAGAGTTAATAAGGTTTAGTATTTTTAAAAGTAAGTAAGTTTTAGTATTAAAAGTATTTATAGAAGTAAATAAGGTTTTGTATTTATAAAAGTAAATAAGGTTTGGTATTTATAAAAGTAAAAAATGTTTAGTATTTATAAAAGTAAATTGGTTTTAGTATTTATAAAAGTAAATAAAGATATTTATAAATAAAGTATTTATAAAAAAGTAAATAAGTTTCAGTATTTTTATAAAAGTAAATAAGGATTGTGTGTTGTTTGCTTTTTTCTTTTTTAAAGAAACATATAGGTGACCTCAGTAGAAAGTGTTGATCTCATTTCTGTTTCATCTTAGTCAGCTACTTCATACCACGAAGGTCATATAGTAAAATGTCACCCTCGAGGAAAGGTTAAAGGGGGAAAAAAAAGTAAGAAACACGATATGAGTGCAACAATGATAAAATCTTAGTTTCTTTTCTTTTTTCTTTCGAGCTCATATAGTTGAACGAAATTCAAGTAACGATTACACTTTTTCTTACCCTCATTTTTTCCCCACTGAATGTCAACTTGAATTATTATTACTCTAATGAAAGTGGCAAAGGGAAAATTAAATAACTTTTGGATTAAAGTGCGAAAAAAAGTATTAATTTAGAATTTTTAAATTATATATTTTCTTTTCGGCAGGGCAAATTTACTTTTACCTATAATCTTGAAATCAATTTCCATCACGAAAAAAAAATTTAACTAGAACAGCGATAACTTTCTCTAAAATAGGGAAAGTATATTCGCTGCAATAACAGGGTTCGGATTGTGCGACTTTTTCGACTTTTCTACGGAAATGTGACTTTTTTCGACTTTTTTCTGAAAAGATGCGACTAATCGACTTTTTCAAGATTTTTTTTAGTAAAATGCGACTGAAATTTTTAAAATTTTCAGAAAATTAAAGTTAAAGGAAAAAGTTTTAGTCAAAAAAATGTTCTGTTAAGTTTATTTACAGATTTCTTTCAAATTTTTCAAAAAACATCAATATCTTCTTTTTTAAATAAATATTTAAATATTATTTTTCCATAAGAATTGAAATTCTTCAAAAGATTCAAATTTAAACCTTTTTGAAATTAAACTACTTATAAAAAATTGTTATAAAACATGAAGAAATCGATCACTCCGAGTCTTCGACTCGAAGCAATCGATGTCTTCATGTTTTATAACAATTAAAGATGACCGAGTGATAAAATCATTATTTTATATTATAAGATTTTATAAAAAAAATAATTTAAAAATAATTAAATTTCTAGGATGATTTTTTTATTTTTAAAGATAATTAAAATTTTGACAATAAATTTATTAAAATTCTTTGCAAATAATTGAATTTCAAAGAAGAATTTTATTATTCATAAGGTTAATTGAAATTTTAAACAGATTTTTTTAAAAATGTTTAAAAGTAATTGAATTTTGAAGAAGAATTTTGATATTTTTAAAAATAATTGAAATTGTGAGGAGAATTTAAAAAAATTTGAAAATAATTGAATTCCTGCGATGAATTTTTTTATTTTTGAAGATAATTGAATTTCGCAAAGAATTTTATCAGAGCTTTTCAAAAAAATTAAATTTTCATGATGAATTTTATTATTTATGAAGATAATGATAATTTTGACGAGAAATTAAAAAAAATTTTTGAAAATAATTGAACTTCTGCGAAAAATTTTATTACTTTTGAAAATAAATTAATTTCTGTGATGAATTTTATTATTCATGAAAATAATTACAAATGTACAGAAATAAATAAATAAATAAATAAATAATTGAAATTCTGACAAGAATCTTATTAAAATTCCTTGAAAACAATTAAATTTCAGAGAAGAATTTTATTATTTATAAGGAAAATTGAATTTTTAAACAGATTTTTTTTTTAAATGTTTAAAAGTAATTGAATTTTGAAGAAGAATTTTGATATTTTTAAAAAAAGTTGAAATTGTGGGGAGAATTTAAAAAAATTTGAAAATAATTGAATTCCTGAAATGAATTTTCTTATTTTTTAAGTTAATTGAATTTTGCAAAGAATTTTATCAGAATTTTTGAAAATAATTAAATTTCCATGATGAATTTTTTTATTTATGAAGATAATAATAATTTTTACGAGAAATTTAACAATTTTTTTGAAAATAATTGAATTTCTGCGAAGAAATTTATTACTTTTGAAAATAAATGAATTTCTAGGATGAATTTTATTATTTATAAATATAATTACAAATGTACAGAAATAAATAAATTATTGAAATTCTGACATGAATCTTATTAAAATTCTTTGAAAATAATTGAATTACAGAGAAGAATTTTATTATTAATAAAGATAATTGAATTTTGCAAAGAATTTTATCAGAACTTTTGAAAATAATTAAATTTTCATGATTAATTTTTTTATTTATGAAGATAATAATGATAATTTGACGAGAAATTAAAAAAAAATTTGAAAATAATTGAAATTTTGCGGAGAATTTTATTACTTTTGAAAATAATTGAATTTCCATGATGAATTTTATTATTTATAAAATTTTGCCGAGAAATTTAAAAAAATTGAATTTAATTGAATTTTAGAGAAGAATTTTATTGTTTATAAAGATAATTGAAATTATGACAAGCATTTTATTAAATTTTTTTTAAATAATTGAATTTTGGAAAAGAATTTTATTATTTATGAAAAATAATTGAAATGTTGAACAGATTTTTTTTTTAAAATGTTAAATTAAAATTTTGCCATGCATTTTATTGAATTTGATTAAATATTATTCCAGATTGTTTGATCTTAAAGTATTTGTTGGCGAGAAATGTGTTTTTTTATTACAATTTTGACAATTTTGTGTTTTCTTTTTGGCTTTTTTTTCCTAAAATTTAATTCGACTTTTTTGGAAATTTTAAGCGACTTTTCCTGACTTTTGTTGTGAATTTATGCGACTAAAGCGACTTATTTTGAGTCTTAACGACAATCTAAGCCCTTCAATAACTAAAAATTTCGCTAATATAGTGAAAGTTGTAGTTGTTGCAGGTGAAGATTTTGTTTCGTGATCTTTTAAGTAGAATTTTTTTCTTGTAATAAATTTCTTTTTTGGGAAATAATTTTATGTGTTCAATTTAATTCTTAGTGGTGTATTAATGAAATTAGCGAAGATGTATTTTTATTATAGGTGGAAGAATTATTTTTCTATCTGTGTTGTATTTATATTTTGTCGAAATTGAAAAATTACTTTCCGGCCCATTTGACAATGGAGTTTAAGAGAAAAGCAATTTTTATTGACCTACATTCGTCGGGATAAATAACATCAGAAAACTTGGACATTTTAAAGGGAGCTGCTTCAAAATTATTTTTTGAAAGAAAGCAAAGCGATTTACTCTCGTTCAGGATCAGATATTTGATAAAAGATAGATATGGAAGGCGTTGAGCACCATATTGCTTTCAAATTGGTTTCCGATTTGAACGTGTGATAAGCCCCAGCTTACACCTAAAAGAAATCGCGTTTCTTTCTCTCTCTCTCTCTCTTTCCTTTTTTTTCCATCTTCAGATATTAGAAGTTCTTCTCCATCCTTTTCATCATGATGATTCAGTAAGACGCGCATTCCAATCTCGAGATTAAACTATATAACATTAAATTGTCAAATCAATTTTCAAGTTAGTTCCGGCAAATTAAAAATTGCTCTTTTAGTAGATTTTTCAAGTTTTATTTTTTTGAGAAGACTGATGGTGAAAGTTTATTGAGTTTTGTAATTTTGATTTAATGATGTTTTAGATTGTATTCGATTTAATTCATTAACGCACATCGTTAGAGAAATTAAAATATCAGCAAAATTATTTTTGAAATATGACTCCGGATCGAATGATGAATTTTTGATGATGAATTTTTGATGATAAAAATGGTTTAAAAAATAATTTGTTTAATTTATTTTTTACTAAAAATTGTTATTAAACAAAAGATAAACTTCGCGTAAAAAATAATTTTTCATTTTCTGTTGATTATCGGCTATGGTTACTTTTTATTAATTGTGAATTAAATTAATTTCGATGACCCAGATATTAAATGTAGGCTTTGCACTCATCTACTAAAACCTACTATTTATTATTTTTTTACGTTACTATCTTCACATATAAAATTTTCCACTAACATTTAATTATTTAAAAAAATATTTACAATAGTTCTAAAATTTGGAAAAAATTAATTATTTAAAAAAATGTTTATAAAATTCTTAGAATGTATTTAATTATTTTTTCATAAGTAATAAAATTCATCGCAGGACTTTAATTCAATGTCAATATTTATTTGCAAAGATTTAATTATGTTCAATAATAAAAAATTCTTGTCGAAATTTTAATTATCCTTAAAAATAATAAAATTCTTCTCCAAAATTCAACTATTTTCGTAAATAATAAAAAAAAATCACAGAAATTAACTTGTTTACAATTTTTTTAAAAAATTTCTTCGTAATAATTCAATTATTTTTATGAAGATTTAAATTTTTTACAGATTCAATTATTTTCATGAATAATAAAACTCATAGAATTTTAATTGCTTTAAAAAAAATTTTAACCGAATTGCAAGAAAACTGTAATTATTCTATAAATTTTTTTTTAAATTCGTTAAAAAAATTCCATTTAAAAACTTTTATAATAAAAATTATTAAATTTTATATGTTTATGAAATTGCATAAGTAATAAAATTCATCGCAGAACTTCAGTTATTTTTAATACAATTTTACAGAAATTACTCAAAAAGAATGAAATTATTCTTAAAATTTTATTTTTAATTTCCGAAAATTCAATTAATTTGAGTCATTCAAATAAAATTCTTTGTAAAATTCAATTATTTCCATATTTATCACAAGAATTAAATTATTTTTAAAAAGTAATAAATTTCTTTTTGGAAATTCAATTATTTAAAAAAAATTGTAATAAAATCGTTCGCAAGAATTCAATTATTCTCAAAAATTTTAATAGAATTCTTTGTAAACAGATAATTCGATTATATTTAAAAAAATTTTTTGTAAAAATCTTCGTAATAGTTCAATTATTTTTAAAAGTAACAAAATTTTTTATAGAAACTCAATTCTTTTTAAACATCTAATAAAATTTTTCTGAATTCTTCTCAGAAATTTAATTTGTTTTGAAAATTAAAAAAAAAATTCTTAGCAATTATTCCATTGATTTTATAAATAATTCAATTGTTTAAAAAGATCAGAAAATTATTCACCAAAGATTCAATTATTTTGAGGAATTTTATTTTAAAAATTCTTCACAAGAATTACATTTTTTTGTAAATAATCTTCGACAGATACTTTTTTACTACTTTTTTTAGTTTGAAACCTACTTGTTACTACTGTTTTTTTAATTTAAAAAAATTTCTCCAATTTCGTCTGTTTTTAAATATGATTAAGAAAATATTAATTTAAAATTAAAAAATATTTTTATCTTATCCCGCATATAAAAATCTCCACGCAAGGAAAAATTTTTGCTTCTTAATTCTTATTAAGTTTTTTGTATTTGGAAATAAATAAAAAAAATGTAGAGCTAAAACTTAAAAAAATATTAAAAATTGATTTCTTTAAGAATTTTAGTTAAAAGTTCCAGAAAATAGTAATTAAATTGAAATAATGAAAATAATTTTGATTAATTTTCAGTAATAATGATGGGAAAAATAATAATTCAATGTTTATTTAAAAAATAAGTTGCTGATGTTTGTGAATAATTTTTCATTTAAAAAAATTCGTAAATAATGGAAATTGAAATTTTTTTTGAGTGTCTAATCACTTTTAGAATGAATATCAGAATATTTTTTAGGGGGAGTTAAAAAAAATATTTATTTATTATGTACTTCATTGAAAAGTCCACTTTTTTTGTCTGAAAATCGGAGAAAAAAAATTTTTGTTGCAAGAAATAATTTGTTTTTGGCAAGCTTGGAATTTTTTATTATTTAATTACCTCATGTAAAGAAATTAATTAATTACCCCCCTCCCCTTCTAATTTTTGTTTTTTTGGGTAAAATTTATTTCGACACATGTGAAGAAAAATTTTTTTCCCAGTTGAGTTTGAATGAAAAAAATTTCACGCATATAAATATTGAACTTTTTAATTTTTGTATATCAGGAGGAGTTTTTCTTGAAAAGAAGAAGAAGAAGAAGTAAGGATGCATTATTTTACTTGCCTTACCGCATAACTTCCTTCCTTTTTTTCTCCTCTTTTTAAGCTTAATTTTAATTAACAACCGTTCTCGCTTCCACGGTGATTAGGGTCATTCCCGACTTAAAGCTAGGAGTCTTCTTTTAAGATAACACCTACTTTGTTGCAAGAGCTTGCGAATATACGTTAACCAACTACTTGTTAAATGCGTTCATTTCCCAAGGAAACTTATTTTTTTTTCAAGGAAGAAAAAAATTATTCGAAATTTTCCCATTTTTTTTTATTGTGAATAAATTTTTTTATTCAATTTTGAATCATATGCTTATCATTAAATATGGGGATAAAAATTTTATTCATTTTAATTTGTTTAATATATTAATTTTTATAGTAAATAATAAATTATAAAAATTAAATTATTAAATAATAATAAATTAGTTTTAATAGTAAATAATAAATTATAAAAATTGAATTATTAAATAATAATAAATTAATTTTTATAGTAAATAATAAATTATAAAAATTGAATTATTAAATAATAATAAATTAATTTTTATAGTAAATAATAAATTATAAAAAATAAATTATTAAATAATAATAAATTATAAAAATTAAATCATTAAATAGTAATAAATTATAAAAATAAAATTATTAAATAATAATAAATTATAAAAAAAAAATTATTAAATAATAATAAATTATAAAAATAAAATAAATAAATAATAATAAATCATTTTAATAAATAATTAATACGTAAATATATTGAATGATTGGATAAATAATAAGTAGAAAAATTGGAAAATAATTGGTAAATAAGAAAGCTTAATTTTAGGTGAATTAAAAATCCTCAGGAATCAAATTATGGAATTTTGATGTTTTTTATTTTTTTTTCTTATCAAATCTTTCCCTCGTTTGGGTGTGCACGAAAGGCAGTGATTGTGGTTAAATTAAGACTCGAACAAGTTGGGAATCCTATCGTTGATGGAATCTCTCCTGGTGGTCCGTGACTATAATAGAAACATTTATATCGATATCATGCTCGATGCATTTAATTACAATTGAGTTTTTCTATCAGAAATCTAAATCGAGAAAAATTTATTTCTCTTACAATTCCTTTTATTTTTAATCATGATAATTTAATTATTTTATTTCTTATTTTTTCTATTAATAAAAATTAACAAAAAATAAATAAAAATAAATAATAAAAAACAATAAAAAATAAATAATTAAATAAATCTTTTTTTTTAATGTATAAATAATTTAATAATAAAGTAATCATTCCATCGAATTGTATTGAAAAATATAAATAAATATTAAAACATAAATAAATGAATTAAAATTGTAAAATACGTGGAAGAAAAATATTTGACATATTTTTTTAAATTAGTGAGATTAAATTATTTCCATACTTCAATTTACAAATATCCATTAATAATAATGACTAATTAACAGTAAATAAATGTAATTATTATTATTAATTTTGATTGTTGAAATGAGAGGAGAAATCGTGTTAGGTGTGTTATATATATACATACTATTTGTGAATTGAATTTTCGACTATTATATTTCGTCGGTAACTAACAGTCATTTTAGGGATGGGAATTATGGGTAACAAGAATTGTTTATCATTTTACTGATTAATCAATCCATGGAGAATTCTCAATGAGAGTATATAAACGTGCGCACTGTACATTTACAGCTAATCCAAACGATATTATGGGATTATTCAATTTTGCTATCTAAATTTACTGTGCATTGAAAATCAAAGTTTTTGAATATAAATCTCATGGGCTAATTGGCTTTTTCCCAAAGACAACATTCAACAGATAATTATTAATTTTAATTACTTGCCCCACTTTACGTATCATATTATTACTGCCTTGCACTCTAATGTGCTTATTGATATTTATTATTTATTATTATTAAAATTATTATTATTATTATTATTATTATTATTACTTCCATTATCGTGACATTAAATTATAAATTACAAATTTATAATTTAATAATTTACAATAATTTGTATAATTAATTAATTAATTAATTAATTAATTAATTATTATGAAATATATTAATTTAAATAAAAATATTTAATATATATATGTATTTTTTAACGTTGCTATATTAATGATAACTATACACTGAAAGATTAAATGTATACACTGAAAAAAAAATATTTAATTCAAATAACCGATTATTTTACTATTAGCAAATAAAATATTTACTTGAATCAAATAATTTTTATTTCAATCAAATAAATTGTATTTAAATAAAATATTTTAGTATTTGAAACAAATACTATTTAATTGATTCAAATAAGAATTATTTGATTCAAGTAAATATTTATTTGATAATAGTGAAATAATCGGTTATTTGAATGAAATAAATTTTTTTTCCAGTGTATTAAATTTTGTAAAAGTATTTTACAATTTGGGGAAAAAGTGCAACAAACCGAAATTTTGATATAAAAAATAATTAACTTGAAAAAAAACTTTTGTGGAATTTAGTAAAGTTATATTAAAATTGAATTAAAATTCTTAGTATTCAATACAATTGTACTAAATTCTACATAATTTTTTTAATGTTTGGTATTTTTTATATCAAAATTTCGGTTTGTTGCACTTTTTCCCCAAATTGTAAAAAACTTTTACAAAATTTAATATACATTTTTTTTCAGTGTAATAATTATTGTTATTATAATTATATTGTTTACATTATTATTATTATTATTTTTATTATTATTATTATTATTATTACTATTATTATTATTATTATTATTATTATCATTATTATTATTGATACTTTTATTTATTTATTTATTTATTCATTTATTTACATACACCCAGAGAAATTGTATATTTGTCTCAGAACCAACTAGACTTTTTATTTGTTTCAAATAAATTTTATTTAGTTTAAGTAAAATTTTATTTATCTCAATTATATGTTTTATTTATGCCAAAAATATAAATTTTATTCAAAAGAAATAATAATTCTAGTTGGTTCTGAGACAAATATACGTTTCTTTAAGTCAAATAAAATATATTTGGTTTAAATAATAATTTTCTCTGGGTGTATAACTATCTCAGAGATCAACCAAAAATTAAGTAAAACATTTTTTTTCAATTTTAACCCCCTCTTTTCTTGTTAATTAATTTTTCAACTTCATTAACACCTTTTTTCCCTTGATCGTAAAAAATAGAGAGACTTTTAGCTTCACAAAATCTTACGTAATTTTGACACGTTCTCTTATAAAAAAAGGAAATTATTATTTATTATATTTTTTATTGGAAAACAATATTTACGTTTAATTTGATTAAGTATTTAGTACTTTTCGGATTGAAAAATTATTATTTACGTAACGAACGGTTAATTACTTATTAAATTAAATATTTACTATTTACTTAATGAAAAGTTGGCGATTTATCGATGAAATAAAAATTGAATTATTCATTTTCATTAGAGATTTACTACCTGATTGGAAAGTGAATTAATTAATTTAATTTTTTTATTTGCTATTATTTATTCTGTAATAATTGAAAATTTGTTATTCATTTCGATGAGGAAAACAGGAAAATAGTAGATATTTTTTTGGTGAAATTTTTTTTGTAGTGATTTTCTTAATTGTTAAATGGAGATTTATATTTAAATGGTCGTTCGTACTTTATGTGTAAAGAAGAAATATATGAGTCTATTCGTTTTCGATTTTAACTTTTTTAATTGGACCATGTTGGTCAATCGAATGTTGTCGTATTCTCTTTTAATTAATTCGTATATCAACTGGGCGTCAATTTTTTGTTTGATGAATTTTCTGTGGGTTAGAGGTTGACAAATCGTGTAAGGTTGGCAGATTTTTATTTGAGTTACACTTTTTTTTATTGCGATTTTTTTGAGGTTTTGAGGTTTTGAGTATAATAGAAAGTTACTTTAGAGCTTTTTTATTATTCTCGCGCTAATTCGCTACCTGTGTTCACTTTTTCTGCTTTTCGATCTGGTAGTTTTTTTTTCTTTTTTTTTGGACCTTTCATTCTTTTTGTCTAATCATTTTGTACTATTTTTTGTTACTACTTTTTCTTTTAGTATTTTTATTTCTATTTTTTTACTATTCTTTCTCTACTATTGTTTTTCTTTATTATTCGTTCTTCAATATTTTTTTCTTAACTATTCTTTCTTTACTATTTATTCTAAACTATTCTTTCTTTACTATTTATTCTAAACTATTCTTTACTATTTTTTATTTACTATTATTCTCTTTAATATTTTATTAATTATTATTTTTTCTTTACTATTCTTTACTATTTTTTACAATTGTTTTTTCTTTATTCTTCGTTCTTTACTATTTTTTGCAATACAATTGTTTTATTTACTATTTTTTTCCTTATTGTTATTTCTTTTTAGACCCTCTCCAAGGGGTTCAAAAGTTTCCCAGGTTTTCTTTACTACTCTTTACTATTTTTTATTTACTATTATGATTATTAATATTTTTTAATGATTACTTTTTCCTTACTATTTTTTACTATTTTTTAAAATATTTTTTCTTTACAATTTGTTTTTTTTCTATTTTTTGCAATACAATTTTTTTTATTTACTATTTTTTCCCTTATTGCTCTTTCTTTACTAATTTTCTTTCTGCTATTTTTCTTTACTATTTGTTTTTTTACTATTTTTTTCTAATTTTTTTGTCATTACAATTTTTTTCTTTTATTGTATTTTTCCTTTACTATTTTTATCTCTACTTTGTTGACTATTGATTCTCTACTATTATTTTATGTACTATTCATTCTGTACTATTTTTTCACTACCTTTTTTCCACTATTCTTTCTTTAGAATTTTTTTGATTAGTATCAAATTATTTTTTACTATTTTTTCTTTACTAACTTTACTATTTTCTTTCTTCTGTATTTTTCTTTATTATTTGATCTATCCTATTTTTTTCATTGCAATTTTTTTCTTTATTGTTCTTTCTTTATTACTTTTTTATTTTTTGCTTCGTTATTGTTCTTTCTTCATTAGTTTTCTTAAACTATTTTCTCTTTTCTATTCTTTTGCTTTACTTTTCGTTTTTTACTATTTTTGTTTTTTTTTCTTATCTGTTTGTTTTTTTACTATTCTTTCATTACTATTTTTGTCTTTTGTGTTCTTTTTTTATTGCTTTTTTACTATTTTTGTTTTTTTTTCTTATCTATTTGTTTTTTTTACTATTTTTTCTTTACTAACTTTACTATTTTCTCTTTTTTGTTTTTTTTCTTTACTATTTTTTTCTTTACAATTTTTTTCTTTATTATTCTTTCTTTATTACTTTTTTATTTTTTGCTTCGTTATTGTTCTTTCTTTATTTGTTTTCTTAAACCATTTTCTCTTTTCTATTTTTTTGATTTATTATTCGTTTTTTTAGTATTTTTGTTTCTTTTTCTTATCTATTTGTTTTGTTTACTATTCTTTCATTACTATTTTTGTCTTTTGTGTTCTTTTTTTATTGCTTTTTTACTATTTTTTCTTTACTAATTTTACTATTTTCTCTTTTCTGTTTTTTTCTTTACTATTTTTTTCTTTACAATTTTTTTCTTTATTGTTCTTTCTTTATTACGTTTTTCTTTTATATTTTTTACTTCGTTATTGTTCTTGATTTATTAGTTTTCTTAAACCATTTTCTCTTTTCTATTTTTTTGCTTTATTATTCGTTTTTTACTATTTTTATTTATTTATTTATTTGAACATAAACGGGTTTCAAATAAACCCTATCGTACAGAAGTACTTATTAATAAATTTACATAAAAAGCCTTAAAACTAATTAAGGTAAGTTATTAAGCGCTAGGTTGGACCATAATATTAATGGTTGTGGTATAATACATTTCGCAAAACGTTTACAAATCTACCAAAGGAAGCATCAAAAAACTCAACTGAATCGCTTATCATATTTGCCTCTCTACTTAACCTAATAGTTAATGAATTATTAACATAATTCGTTTTATGTATTTTTGTTTTTTTCTTATCTATTTGTTTTTTTTACTATTCTTTCATTACTATTTTTGTCTTTAGTGTTCTTTTTTTATTATTTTTGTTTACTATTTTTTCTTTACTAACTTTACTATTTTCTCTTTTCTGTTTTTTTCTTTATTATTTTTTATTTAGTATTTTTTTCTTTACTGTTATTTCTTTTCTACCTTTTTTGCCATTTTTTCTTAACTATTTTTGTCTTTAATGTCCTTTCTTCTTCTACTCTCCCTTTTTTCTTTTTTTTTACTATTTTTTCTTTAGAATTTTTTTTTCTTTACTATTTTCTCCTTTTTTTTTTTTTGCTACTTTTTTTTCTTTATTAATTGACTTAATTTCATTCTTTTCTATTTTTTCTTTTTTTAGATCTTTTTCTTGACTATTCTTTCTTTAATATTTTTTTCTTTGCTGACTATTCTTCTTTTCCATTTTTAATTTCTCTTTGCACTTATTTCTCTCCCTATTTTTTCCTTTTTTGTTTTCCAAATCTTGGAAGATTTTATTGTTCTGAGAGAATCTTTTCTCTTGTTTTTTTCTCTCTCTCTCGCTTTGCACAATTTTTCTAATTATTTTTTCCCCCTCTTTCTTTATGGATATCTACTTTTAATACCTTTGTTTGTTTCCTTGACGCTTTCTCGATCCGCATAATGGACAAGTTGTACATATATATATAGGAGAGGGATAGAGCTATTAGATTAAGTTGGTTAATGTATTAGCAGAGTTAGGAATTTGTGGTATGTATCTAGAATCTAGAATTTCGCTCTAGGGCCAAGTAAATAGTAAAAGAAGAAATTAAATTTACAAAAAATGATTTACTTTTTGACTAAATAACTTTAGGAATGTTCCTCCATATATATTGAATATGGATTAAACTGGTTAAGCATTCGCAAAGCAAAAGCGTTTCAGCCAAGTTCTAATCTGAAGTTGAATAACTGCGGTTTGACCTGTTACAGGGAAATACACTGTATATATGTTCTAATCTACATGTTTATACAAATATATTGATGCTGAGTAAGTGAGGAAATGAATATTTATCATTCTTTATTGGAAAAAAAATATTTGATTCAAGTAAACGATTTTTTAGTATCAAATAAAATGTTTATTTTTATTTTACTTGACACTGTCAATTTAAAAGTATCCAATTGTAGCGAATTGATAGCAAAAAAAGTGGATTAAGTGAAAAATCGATTTAAATTTTTGGCATCAGTTTGAGCCAATTTAGTATTTATTTAATACTTTGGAAAAAAGATATTTTTTTTGTTAAAAAAATAAAAAAATAAAAATACTTTTAGTTTATTTATTTGTTTTTTAATTTTTACTTATTTTGTTTATTTATTTTTTTAATTTCTAATTTAATTTGTTTCAAGTACGTAAATTATCAGCTAGGATACAAATTTATATATTTTTTAATTTTTATTTATTTTGTTTATTTATTTTTTTAATTTAATTTGTTTCAAGTACGTAAATTATCAGCTAGGGTACAAATTTATCTATTTTTTAATTTTTATTTATTTTGTTAATTTTTTTTTGTTTCAAGTGCGAAAGGTTAGGTTAGGGTACTATTTATTTGATTCAAGTAAATATTTATTTGATAATGACCAAAAAATCGGTTATTTGAATGAAATTTTTTTCTCTCCGGGAAGAAAAATAAATATTTGCATACGCAATGTAATAATAAATAAATATTTACGTACGAAATGTAAAAATAAATATAATTATGTATTTGTATAATACAGACGGTGTGTGTGTATATAGGAAAAGATCTTCGATCTGCAAGGATTGTATGCAATATTCGTATAGTGTTAAGGACCCTCGAGGCTTCTTCGTCGACTGTATAAACTATAAACTATATCGAGCCATTCAGAGGTTTATGATAGGTGATACCTTCGGGCATCGGGCACAAACGTAGTTTCAAATAAGCTTTTCTTCATGGCAAAAACACTTTCTTTCCTTATGCCACCCACGAGAGATATGACTATCATTTCATAACTTATCATTTTCTCTCGAAAAGAAAAGAAAACTCTTTCTCAACCATAAATTTATACTTTGACTTAAAAAACAAAAAAAGAAAAAAAAATTATTCATCACCATACGATCTTAAAATCATGGCAAATTTTTTTTTCGTATTCTATAAACTTTGATATTTGAAATACAAATCATTCCTTTCTTTTGATTTCTATTCTCCTTGAATATTCTCTTATTCAACTATATATTTATTTTTATATTCTGTTTGAAATTTTCAAGGGATTGAATATTTGTATCGAATTTGCAATTCTAAATAAAAACGTACATTGAAATAAATGTTTTTGAATCGAATAATTATTTGAATTGAAAAAAAAGTTTTTTTGGGTTAATTTGTTACTAAAACTATATTATCAATTAAATATTTCACTGAATTAAAAATTATAAGGGTGGCCACACGTCAGGGAAGTGACAGAAAAAATAAATTTTTTTTATTTTTATAGTGCGAAAAATAACTGTAATGAAAAATTATTTTTGAATCATTTTTCAGATAATTAAATTTTGCAAATAGTAGAAAATGTGTTTATTAAATATTACTGTACATAATAATAGTTATTACAATTACTTTTTCTCGAACAGCAAACAAATAAAATAAATAAAATTTAATTGAAAATAATAATTTTTTCATGTATTTTGTGACAATTTTTTGAAAATCAAGTTTTGAAGAATTTTAATTGTAAATATGGAAACTAATTGAATTATCAGACATTTTTAATGAAAAATCTTTTAATGTTACTTTGAAAATAAAAATTAGTTTCTAATTTTTAAAAATTCAATATTTTGAGTGTTTTTAAGGACATATTTCCAAAAAATCAAACACGTGCCGAAAATAGTAACATTTTAGAATTATTTTTAACAATTTAGAATGAAATTTTGTTTAAAATTTTCAATTAAAATTCATCAAAAAATTAATTAGTATTTTTAAATTGTACAAAAAATTCTTTAAAAAAATTCAATTATTTTGAAAAAGTATTCGAAATTCAATTATTTTCAGAAAATTCTCAAAATTCAATTATTTTCAATACAGTCTTCTCATAAAGTTTCACAAAAGAATTCAATTATTTAAAAAAGAATTGATAAAATTCATCCAGAATTCAATTATTAAATAATAAAGTTTCGACATAAATTCATTTATACTTTAGAATAACATTTTCAAAAAATTGTTGAAATAATCAATTATTAAACAGAATTTTTAAACAATTCTTCACAATAATAATTCAATACTTTCACTAATGATAACATTTTTTATTGAAAGTAAATTATTTAAAAAAAATTTTAATAAAATTTTTAGCAAGAATTCAATTATTGTCATAAATAATAAAACACATCAAAGAATTTAAATCATTTTTAATACTACTTTAAAATAATTAAGGAAAAAAGTCAATTTTTTTCATAAATAAAGTTTTAGACAAGAACTCAATTATTTAAAATAAAATATTCATAATATTTATTATATTTCGAAAATAATAATTATTGAAAAAGAATATTTCAAAAAATTCTTCTGAAGAATTCAATTATTTTTAAAAAATAACAAAATTTTCACAAAAATTCAATTTTCTTTTTCAATTTTTTGAATAAATTTATCGCAATAATTCAATTATTTTTATAAATAATAAAATTAATCATAAGAAATCAATCCTTTTTAAAAGTTTTAAGAAAATTTTTCTCAGAAATATAATAATTTTCATAAATAGTAAAATTCATTACAGGATTTCAATTATTTTCATTTTACAAGGAACTGATCGAAAAATGTAATTATTGTAAAAAATTTGATTTCTATTCCTCGGAAAAATGAAATTAAAAAAAATGTGTTTTTTAATTCTTTAGAAGAATTTAATAATTTACGGAAATATTAGAATTTTTCACAGTAATTCAATTGCTTTCAAACATTTTAATAAAATTGATGGAAAGAAATACAATTTTTTAAAATTCAATTATTCTTTTACATTTCAAATAAATTTCTTCTCAAAAATTAAATTATTTACATAAATAATTCTTCTAACGAATTCAATTATTAAAGATAAATAGCAAAATTATTCCCAAAAATTCAATTATTTTGGCGCATTTTAATGAAATTCTTTGCAAAATTAAATTATTTTCATCACAGGATTTTTTTTATTTTTAATACAATTTTACAGAATTAGCCCAGAAAATGTAATTATTCTAAAAAATTTAATTTCAATCAATCAAATTATATGAAGAAAATATGTTTTGGAAATTCTTTAGAATTGGATTCTAAAAGAACTTTAGGAAAATTATTTAAAATAATAATTAATTTAGATATCAAGTTTAGTTGAAAGTTATAGAAATTGAATTGAATTAATTGAATTCAAGATGGGTTGTAGTTTTAATTTTTGGAAATAATTAAAATTCATAAATTTTACTCATTTTCCGTAAAGTCTTATATTTTTTGGTAAAAATAATTTTGCCAGGGAAAATAATTTTAGTGTCAGTCAATTGTCAGGAAAATGTCAGGGAAATTGATAAACAGAAACTTGTGACCACCCTGAATATTTATTGAAGTCAACTAAATGGTATTTGAACCAATAATTTTAGTAATTTCAGCAAATATGAACTAAACCATTTAATTGACTGGAATAAATATTATTTGATTCAAGTAAATATTTAATTGACAATAATCAATCAGTTATTTGTATCAAATAAATTTTTTTCAGTGTAGTTTATTGTAGTTTTAATATGTTGACAGTTGAAACTAAAGTTTCCCTGATCTTTTACTAAAGATCAGCGAAAAGCAGAATTTAATTTTTGTGGTAACTCCTAAAGTTATTAAATTTAAGGGAAAATGAAGAAAAAATCGAATAGTTTAATTTTTTAAGTCGAAGGATAATGATTGAGACATTTTTTCTTCTTGCGACGTCAAATGGATCGGATTACAGCATTATTTTCGAGCGGCAACTATTCTCAGTTGGTAGTTTGGCAGAGTAGAGAATTTTTTATTTTGATCACTTGAGGCATGCAACGATGTTTTATATATATATATATATATATATAGAAATTTCGTAACAACGGAAATCGTGATTTTACGAGAAAACCGACATTGTTGTGACGCTGAATTTACACGAAATCGATAAAAATATGGAGCACGGACCATCCTCCAGTAGACAACGCCTGAAATATCTTCTCTGCATTGTGTTTATCTCAGATAACCCCCGAGTATTTTTTTTGCAAATATTCAGTTTTGTTTTGTTTTTTTTTTACAAAAAAAATTGTTTCCTTTTTGGACAAATAGTTTTTTGACATTTTTTTTGTAAGGGGAAAAATCTATAGATGTGTTTTGTACGGTTTCAAGTGTACTTTGTTTCATTTTTTAAAAGCATTTTTGATGTCATTTTTTCCAACGGTTTTCATCTTTTCACGACAGAATTTTTTCACTTTTTCATTTTTCTCATCTTTCGCTTTCTCTGTCTCTCTTTCTCTCTAGTTCTCTTTATTTCATATGGCAGTATAGAGAAGAAAAATGAATGGAGTTTTTTTAAAAGGACTAAGAACAATTCTCTTTCCAATTTGAGGATGTTTTCGATAATAACGTATGATTCAATTTTACGTTGTTCAGGCTGTGACATGAATATTGTACACTGAAAAAGAGGAATTTTCAGAGATAAATTTTGCGGTTATTTTAATTATTAAATTATGATTTCGACTTTAATGGAACCTTTAAAAAAAATTGTTTTTGATTTAAAATTTATAAAATTTTCTTTTTCTAGAAGAGCTTTTGCTTCTAACGTTTTGAATCTTTAAGTGAACGAGTGTCATTTTTTTTATTTTTTACAAATATTTTTTTCAATGAATAAAAAGTATTTGTATTTTTGTATTTTATTTTTTAATATTATTTTTTATTTTTATTTAATTTGTATTTTTAAAAAATTAGTTTTTAAACAAATTAATTTTTATTATTTTTTTTTGTATTGTTTTAAATATTTTTTTCCATAAACAAAAATTAGTATATTTAAAAAATTAATTCTTAAATAACTAAATGTTTAATTTTAATTGTTTTTATTTTTTTTTGCTTGTAATTTTGAAACTATTATTTAAACAGAAAAGAAAAAAGAAAATTGTGCAGCATTTTTTTTTCGACAACAACTAAAAATGTCAGTGTTTTTTCTTATATGTATTTTCACAGCGAAGATGAAATTGACAAAAAAATATTACACATTTTTCACACAGGATGATAACGAGAAATATTTTTTTTCCTTCTCATTCTAAATTTCCAACTTTCATGCATTTCTCATCAAGTTCGGTATGAAGGTTGTAAACTTTCAAATTTCTTCATGAATATTTCACATTTTGATGAATTTCTTCCCGAATCGTAAAGACGTAGTATACTTTCGGTTTAAAGATTGTCCAAAAGCTGCAATATACGCAGTAGACTTTCAATAA